>CAJQZJ010000838.1:3161981-3204622 GCA_907164525.1 Lophiomys imhausi
TGTGTGTGTGTGTGTGTGTGTGTGTGTGTGTGTGTGTGTGTGTGTGTACATGCATGCATGTATGTGGGGGCTGGCTGAATGGATACGGGAGAAGGCTGCTGGCAAGATGGGCATGGGATTGGCTCCTGTTTTGCTCAGTCTGAACTGGGGAATTATTGAGCCCAGGCAGGAGAGTCTAGTCAGTGAGGATTGGCTAGTCCAGGGGGAGCATTTAGGATAAGAGGCTAGTCTTGTTCTGTGTCAACACTGGACACTCTCTGCCCCTCTCTTAACTGCTGAGCTGAGTTTCTGGCCAGTCTCTGCTTCACTTTAGAGAGAGAAAAGATGGAATGAACCCCACAAATGGCTTAGTCTTGAGGTGCGTTTGGAGTGTGTCCACTGTGAAGGCCAGAATAAAGGCAGGTGGGCTTGGGGCCTCAGATGCTTCCTAAGCCTGTAGACAATGCATGCTGGTGAGTTTGGGGCCAGCAGACAGACACTCCCCTCACATCTATTGTTTTGTTTGCTAGCGTGGGTGACGGCATTGCTTCTTAGGGCCAGGGAGAGGCATAGGGTGGTACCTCAAGAGTCCAACTTGGCAACTTACAGGGTGGGGAGCCCAGAGGTTGCAGTTCCCATGGTTCACATGCTACAGGGGCACAGGCCCTGCTATGAGAAGATAGAGAGGCTATATGGATCAAGAGGAACAGGGAGAACTGTCAAGAGGAGAGGACAGAATAGGAAGGAGTAGACAGAGGCCACAAGGACACCAAAATCATCGCACTCCACCTCTCCCTGCACCACATCACTTGCCTGAGCCCATCTGTGGATAGGAGGTGGTGCTAGGGTGGTGACAGGATGCCAAATCTTGTGATGTCATGGGAAAGGTCAACTCCCCAGAGGAGCAGTGGCCTGTGGCCAGAAGGGAACGGCAGGGTGTGTTGTACTGACATCTGTAAGTAGGCAAGAGTTTCTGAGGGGCCATTTTGGCCAGTGTCCCTACGTTGGTGAAAAAGCATAGGTCTTGAGGGGACAGTGCCTCGATACTGTGGGCACAAAGCCCAGGAGAGGGGCCTTGCCTCGCACAAGTCCCTTGGCACTTTTACCTTAATGTAGTTGTGCAAAGCAATGGAGTAGATCTCTGGAGCCTGGGTTGCTGCTGAGGCCTAAGGAAGACTATCCAGGAACCCCTGTTCACTAGGAGCAGAGGCGTTTGGAGGTGGAGCTAGTACACTAGGAGCAGAGGCGTTTGGAGGTGGAGCTAGCAGAAGCCTGATCCTGCTGAAGGAAAGGCTGGAGGGAATCGCCCAGAGCAGCAGGTGTCCCAGGCACTGTGGGATGAGGTGGAGTGGAAAGGACCCAGGTGTCTGCTTAGCTCTCTCGGGGCTCTTTCTGCCTCCTCGCAAGCGTGAAGCTGTCCCAAGTGTCCCTGGGTCCCTAGAGAAGGGACTCCAGGAGGGTTGGGCTTCCTTTTGGTTGACCCTGGTGCAGAGTCAGGAGGCCTCCACTGCAGAGCTGTGAGGAGAATGAACAATGAGCACAAGGGTCTGCAAGCCAGACCCTGCCCTCACTCTCCCTAGAGGCACTGCACAAACCCAGCCTCTGTCCCCAACAGCTACCTACAGACAGGCCCTTGCACCTGGCCATCCATCTGCTTTTCTCTCTTTATACAGACTAACCGGAATTACCCCTTTCTGGACTCTCACCTGCTTCTGGTTCTCAGGCCCTGGGCCCCTGCCTGGCAACCTCTGGAATCCTCCCCACCTTCCACCACTCTATCCATCTGTCCTCCTTCAAGTTCTTCACTGGACAGACAGAACAAGACACTTTCCTTAGCCTTTCTCCTCTGCTACCTTCCTAGGTTGGGGCCCAGGGTGGTGAGCACGACAGGGGACAGGGGTGGAGGAGAGGCGCCCCTCCCCCAAGGTGGACAACAGCACACAATCTCATTCCCTCTACCAGTGGAAATCGATAGCTAATTAATTCTCTCCCCAAAATAGTGTCCAGAGGTGGGAGTGAGGGCTAGGAAAGAGGCAGACAGAGGCAAGACTTGGCCAGACTGAGACCGCTGGGGGTCTCTGGCTTCCCCTTCTGGAGAAGGAGAGCTTTGGCTTTTTCTAATCTCCAGCTTCAGGGTCCCTTGCCCCTGCCCTGGGCTGGGAGGTGCAAGTGTATGTGTGTGTAGGGGGGTGGGTGAGGGCGTCAATCAGGCTGGGAGCAGGTGCTGCATTTAATTTGATTGGCTAATTAGCCCATGCATGCTAATTATCTCCATTACCCAATGAGGAGAAGCAGTGGCACTCTATATATAACCAACAGTATTTGCAGGGAAATGGGGACTGTAGGCCTGGCTATCTTCCCCCTGCCTGGGAAGGGGCAGCCCTGGGTGGGTGGTGTTGGGGCAGGATATTTTGGTCCCCCTACCATGATGGTAGCCTGTAGGACTCTGGGTAGGCAGCAGCCAGAAGCAGGGTGAAACAGCTGAGATGGGGGACTGGCTTTTAGCTGTATTTCATGTCTTTCCAGTCACTACTGAGGGTTTCAGAGCCCTCTCTGACCATCTTCTAAATATGTGACCCTCCAGCCACCTGCCTTTCTGTCACTCCCCCGTGCACTGTATCTCCTGGCTGTGCTTCTTTAGGGTAGCCCGGCTGCTTCTCTTACATCTCAGCTTCCTCCACGTAGCCCTCTGGTTCTCTAACTGCCTCCTAACCCACTTTCTCACCTATGGCTGGCTGTCCTGCTCTTTGTTTCTGTCATGGGCATGCTGGAGTTGGACAAACTTGATTTGAGACTTAGTATGCTGTTGGGTGTCTGTGTGACCTTGGCCAAGTCCCTAGGCTTCTCTACATGGGTTTCCCCAAGGGTGAGCAGGAGTAATAGAACTGTTTGAGTGATTAACTAAACCGACATTTGTAAGTTGTCCTAATCCAGGGCCCTGACAAATGTCATTTGAATTTGATTTTCTCAACCTTCTATTTCTTTTCTCCCCACCAGCCCTCCTCTTTCCTCCATTACTCTTCTATCTCCACCTCTTCCTTCTTCCTCTTTCTCCCCTCCACCTGTCCCCATCTCCTCTGAAACTCTGGCCCCTCCCTGCTTCTTTCCCAGGCTTCTCATCACCCCCATCTCTCCCTCCTTCCCCCCCCCCCCCCCCCAAAAAAAAACAATGCAATATTCAGGAGGGTTGTTGGATATAAATAATTACGACTTGGAGTTTAACGAGATGCAAATTCCCCTCCCTGTCGTGGGGTATAAATTGCTCTCTGACAGCCCGTTACAAGGGTAATCATTTCAGAAAGGCAATTTTATGCAAATGAACCTGCCTGCCTCCCGGTAGCTTCCCCCAGCCCTGGTTGGGGGGTCTGGAAGAGCTGAGTGTTGAAGAGAACCCCAGTTAGTGGGACCAATCCTGAGGCTGAGGACCTGGAGGGAGGTTGAGGGTAACTCACCCTTAGCTTCAGAAAGACCTGGCAAGTGGAGGCTGAACCTTTGAGAATGGGCCACCAAGTAAGGTTGGGAGTCCAGAAAAGGCTTAGTGTGGCTTAGGGGTAAGGCACGCACAGAATTAGATGTCTATGCTCATAAGTGGATGGATAGGGCTTGGAGTGAGGATACCTGGGTTCTGGCTGGCTTTCCCCCCTAGCACCTTACCAGCCTGGTAACCCTGTGGTACCATTGACGAATTGGCATTTAATTAATCCCAATGAATTATTTAGCAACTTCATTATCTAACATCAAGAGTTCATGAGAGACTGATCCCTGGTTGAAAGCCAGAGCCAGGCCCAGAGGTTAGTCAGCTCGGAGAGATGGCTGGGGTTAACTGCTGGAGAAGAGGGCTTGGCCCCATCCCGGGGAACTGGCCTTGGTCCTGACCCTGGGGCTTGAGAGAAGCTGCTCTATTGTGCCACATCTTCGCTGGTCTGCGAAGTGAGCGCCACCTCATTCCAACTGTTAGCCTCCCAGTACTTCCAAGTATGACGGTAGAACCTCTGCAGGTCAAGGCCAGCTGAAAACCTCAAGGGAGCTGGTCATGTTGTATCAGACCTGTAATTCCAGTCCTTGAAAGAGGAGGTGGAGGCAGAAGGTTAGCAGGAATTTCAGGTCATCTATCGCTGAGTAAGGAGTTGCGCGCACCGGGGTGGGGGTGTTTGGCAGCTTGAGCTAGATGAGACTGTCTCAAAAAAACAAAAACAAGTGCTAAAAGGAAACAGGTAGTCACCTGATAGTTTGAGATGGAGAGCCAGACACCGACGACACCCCTTGACACTGAACGCTGGATTAACCCTTTCCTCTCTGTTTCCCCGCAGGCGTCCCTCCCCCACCTTCCATTTGAGCCCGCCGCGGGGGAGGGGCTCCACCACAGCCGTCGCTGCCTTCCGGGGACGTGGACACGTGAGCCCCGGCGGCTGGGTCCATGGCACTGTGAGTCAGCGAGGGAGCCCCGCTCCTCGCGAGGGGCGCCCGGCCCCCTCCCCGCCCCATGCGCCCGCGGCTCTGAAGCCTGAGCGGGGCCGGGGGCCGGGCGGCGTCGGGGCCGCCGGAGGCATGGCGCTCGGGAGTCGGTGGCGACCGCCGCCCCAGTTGTCGCCGCTGCTGCTGGCGCTGCTGCTGGCGCTGGCGGCGGGCGTCCGTGGCTTGGAGTTCGGCGGCGGCCCCGGGCAGTGGGCTCGCTACGCGCGCTGGGCGGGCGCAGCGAGCAGCGGCGAGCTCAGCTTCAGCCTGCGCACCAACGCCACGCGCGCGCTGCTGCTCTACCTGGACGACGGCGGCGACTGCGACTTCCTGGAGCTGCTGCTGGTGGACGGGCGGCTGCGGCTGCGCTTCACGCTGTCTTGCGCCGAGCCCGCCACGCTGCAACTGGACACGCCGGTGGCCGACGACCGCTGGCACATGGTGCTGCTGACCCGCGACGCGCGGCGCACGGCGCTGGCGGTGGACGGCGAGGCCCGCGCCGCCGAGGTGCGCTCCAAGCGGCGCGAGATGCAGGTGGCCAGCGACCTGTTCGTGGGTGGCATCCCACCCGACGTGCGCCTGTCCGCGCTCACGCTCAGCACCGTTAAGTACGAGCCGCCTTTCCGCGGCCTCCTGGCCAACCTGAAGCTGGGCGAGCGGCCACCGGCGTTGCTGGGTAGCCAGGGCCTGCGCGGCGCGGCCGCCGACCCCCTGTGCGCTCCGGCGCGCAATCCCTGCGCCAACGGCGGCCTCTGCACCGTGCTGGCCCCCGGCGAGGTGGGCTGCGACTGCAGCCACACTGGCTTCGGCGGGAAGTTCTGCAGTGAAGGTGAGTCCCGGCGCGGGCGTGAGAAGGCGGGGTCCCGGGTCGACTGGACTGTTCTGGGGCGGGAGGCCGAGGGAGAGCGCGCTCCTGTACGCCGAGGCTGCACGGGAGCGCCCGGGTTAGGGCCCAGCCAGCCGGAGCCAGTGCGGGCGGGTAGATGCTGCTCTCGAGTGAGCCCGGAAGCCGATGGCGTGGGCGTGGGCGGGGCCTGGGGCGGGGCCAGGGTGACTGCCCGCGCGACCCTGCGCTTGGCTCGCGTGGTGAGGTCCAGAAGGGGTTGGTGGCCAGGGGCCTGAGAGTGGATGGCAAGGTCGTGTGGGTGGGGCCTGCGCAGGTCGTGCCTGTGGGAAAGCCTGCGAGACACCGCTTGGGGAACGGTCCCCGGGGCGGGGCCTTGGGTGGCCTGGGGCGGGGCCGGCCTTTAAGGGCGGGGTCTTTCGAGATACGAAGGAGGGGTTAGAGTGGACAAGGCCTCCGAGGGGGATCATCCAGGAGGACGGGAATTGTGTTTGTTTTCTGTCACAGACCTCCAGAGTTGCATGAGAGTTGCATGGTTGAGGCTCCTGACCAAAAGTTGACCTTTTTGGTGATGGGCTAGGATGGGAGGCAGTCTCTCTCTGGTGCAAGACTGGGAGGGGAGTATTGTGTTTCCAGCTTGGGTTTAGGATGAAGATTACAGGGCTAGCTAGCTAGGTAAACCTTGCTAGCACTCTGGAAGGTGGGACAGAATATGGAATGGGGACTTGGAAGGAAGATGTTGGGGCCTCTGCCAGCACCCCAGTTCGTAAGAGAGGTGTGCCTGGCTGGGCCCATTGACAGCAGGGAGAAAGAACAGAGGTTGGGTTAAGGGCAGCTAGGCTGTGCTTTAGAGGGGATGAGGAAGGGGCCGATTTTATTTTGGTGTAACTGGGCAAAGGAGAGATTTTCTCCATTGATTTGGGAGTGGCAGCTCATTACCCAGGAGGTATATGAGGTAGCATTTGTTTTTCTGTCTGTACTTGTAGAAGTCAAGGACTGCTTTGCAACTGTGTGTGTGTACACGTGTGTGTACATGTGTGCACATGTGCATACCTTCAAAGGGGTGGAGTCCTTGAGGGAGTGTGTGTTCACAAAGTAGTATGGCCTTGGGGATGGTGTCCTCGAATCAGGATGTGGTCAGCCTCAGGAGGAGCCAAGTCTGCAGATGTAGCCATTATGGGAAGTCTGTTCTTCAGCATGTTCATTGTGTATCTGTAGCTGTTGTAGATGAATAGGAAGGAGACAGGTGTGGTGGTGCACATGTATAATCCCAGCATTTAAGCAGTAGAGGCAGGGCCGGGCGTGGTGGGGCACACCTTTAATCCCAGCACTCCGGAGGCAGAGGCAGGCAGATCTCTGAGTTCGAGGCCAGCCTGGTCTATGAATCGAGTCCAGGACAGCCAAGATTAACCAAAGAAACCCTTTCTCAAAAAAAGAAAAAAGAAAAAGCCGGGCGGTGGTGGCGCATGCCTTTAATCCCAGCACTTGGGAGGCAGAGGCAGGCGGATCTTTGTGAGTTCGAGGCCAGCCTGGTCTACAAAGCGAGTCCAGGACAGCCAGAGATATTCAGAGAAACCCTGTCTCGAAAAAACAAAAAAAAAAAAAAAAAAAAAGAAAAAGAAAAAAAAGAAAAAGAAAAAAGAAAAGAAAAAGAAGTGGAGGCAGGAGAATCCGGAGCTGAAGGTCATTTTCAGCTGTATAGTGAGTTTCATGACAGTTTGGGCTTGTACAGAAGACTCCGTCTCAAGACAAAGCAAAAAGGCAAGCAAACTGAAAACTTAAGGAAGGGTTTGGGATTGTTTTGTGGCACTATGTTCTGGGATACATCTTTAGGAACTGAGTATATTAGCATGACACCTTCTCACCTTTTCTCCCAGGAGCTTAGGCGCTCCTTAAACTGTGAAACTGTGTGTTTTGGTGCATATGTGGGAATGGCTCTGTTTGAGTTGTCGTTCTTTTTTTAAAAAGATTTTTCGAGACAGGGTTTCTCTGCGTATCCTTGACTGTCTTGGACTCATTCTGTAGACCAGGCTGGCCTTGACCTCACAGAGATCCACCTGCCTCTGCCTCCCAAGTGCTGGGACTAAAGGCATGCGCCACCACGCCCGGGGGTTGGATTTCATGAGAAACTTCCATAATCTTAATTTTATTCTCCGGTTCTTATGACCCTCCCCACCTAGACTTCCTAAGAAAACAAGATGAGGGTCTGGAAGTGGTGATGGCTCACACCTTTAATCTGAGCAAGAGAGGAGAGAGGCAGAGGCAGGCAGATCAGCCAGGGCTACACAGAGAAACCCTGTCTACAAACAAACAAACAAAAAGAAACAAAGAAGACAGGATAAAACATCTTTCTAATTTAAGGGAGGAGAAATTTGAGCCATGGAGAGGTTATAGTAACTACTACATGGTCTCACTGTGGTAGAATTAGGCCTAGGTATATGAGAATTGCATTCAGAGATTTCTCTGCCAATCCATTCTCTGAAAGCATCCATCAGCCAGAGGCCTTCTGTGAACTACAGAAGTGTGTGCTCCAGAAAGTAGTTGGTGTGATGATGTCTAAGGTGTGTTGAAGTTTTTGCATGTGAGAGGGATGGTTTTGTTGAGTGGGTGTGCTAGAGCTTGGGTCAAATGAATGCTTGGGTCAGCAGAACTGAGACATGTCCCACTGTGTGACAGCTGGCAGGGGCAGGGTTCCTGTATGGGTATCTCTGTGTGGTGTAACCTGTTGAGAGAGAGGTGCTTTGTCTGATAAAGGGCAGGACGAGTCTGTGTCTGTACCAAATTTAGCACTCAGCAGGTAGTGGGTGTTTGATTAAGACTTGGGGAATGAATGGAGAGATATTAAGTATTTGAGAGAACAAAGACAAGGTAAAGCCATGTGTATTCATGAAAACTTGCATGTGTATGTCTTATGATCTATGTTGTGAGTGGTTGTGGAGCGGAAGACACTGACTGCACCTGGAGTTGGCAGGTGCAGCAGAACCCTCCCTGGCCCCCTCTCGTGCCTCTTGCCACCCCCAGCCTTATTTAGTCTCCTTGTTATTCCTGAGTCCCTAAGCAGCTTTTGTAATAAGCAGTGCCCACTCACTTCTTCTTCTTCTTCTTCTTTTTTTTTTTTTTTTTTTTTGGTTTTTTGAGACAGGGTTTCTTTGTATAACAGTTCTGACTGTCCTGGACTCACTTTGTAGACCAGGCTGGCCTTGAACTCACAGAGATCCACCTGCCTCTGCCTCCCAAGTGCTGGGATTAAAGGCGTACACCACCAAGCCTGGCCTCATGGTGATTTTTCCACTTCAGCCTGTCAAGTGCTAGGATTGTGTGTGCCATCCTGTCAGGCTTTCCTTTAAGACATGCCCAAGGGTGTCAGAAGCAGCATCTAGCAGCATCTGCTTCTTTTTTTGAAATTAAAAATTTTATCTATCGTTAGTGTGTGTGTATGTGTGCAGGTGTACATGAACCACAGCACGTATGAGGAGGTCAGAGGACAACTTTGTGGAATTGATTCTCTCCTTTCTACTTTTCCATAGGTTCTGGGAATCAGACTCAGATCATCAGGCTTGGGTGGTGAGCCTGATGTGTGTGTGTGTGAATGCTTAAATGTATGTATGTGCACTGTGAACATGCCTCGTGCCCTTGGAGGCCAAGGAGTATGTCAGATTCCCTGGAGCTGGAGTAACAGGTTATGAGTGAGGCTGGGAATCTAATCTGAGTCTTCTGGAAGAGCAGTAAATACTCTTACATCTCCCCAACCCTACATTTTAATTTGTAAACATTCCACTTATTTATTTATTATGTGTGTGGGCAGTCATGCCCTAGCAGATATGTGGAGGTCAGAGCACAGCCTGCATGAGCTGGTTCTCTCCTTCCACCATGTAGGTCCCAGGGATTGAAATCAGGTCACCAGGCTTGGCAGCAAGGATCTTTATCTACCAAGCCATTTTTCTGGTCCTTCTAGTACATTCTTATTCACCCAAGGAGGAAGAACATGGCCTCCCACTGTTGGTTATTGGGGTGGGGTTAAGAAGACTGAGAGGACCAGTTCCTGGGCAGATCTCTTAACAGTGTCAGAGTAAGAGTCCTTACCCTCCTTTAGGTACAGTGACTTCATTATTACCTGCCTTGAGAGGCTTCCATCTTTTTCTGAAACCAAGGACAGTTTTAAAAGTCAGTAATTCACAGTACAACCTTCCAAAGAGTTAGTTATTATTTTTATATGTGTTTATTGGGAAAACAAATGACTCAAAGCTCTCATGAATTCAGAAAAGCTTTTAGATGAGTTTGATGTTATATTCACCATTGTGGTTAATAAAATATACATTAGGAGAAATAGTTTTAGCTTTATAGGCAAAATGTACCAACTTGCCTTGAGATGTTTGGTGTTCATATGGATTTGTGGATCTTTTGGAATCTCCCCTGTAATTTCCTGGGGTCTTGGCTTACCAACTGAGAACCCACACGTCAGAATATTTATTGCTTGCTTTCTCAGGGGCATCTGGCCACACGTAATAGCTGACAGAGCTAAGGATAGTGACTGAGCCTCTGTGTACCTGCTGCTGATTGTGTGACAAAGCTTGGGTAACGTAGACAGGGATTTTTGCCGCGGCTCATTTGTCTTCACTTCCCCATGTGTGTGGAGAAGGGCCAGAAACATGATCTAGCAAGAAGTGGTGTGCAGGTAGATGAGGGAGACCTCAGATGGAGTCAAGGCACAGATGCGTTAGGCCAAGTGTCAGGTGTACACTTGGCTCAGGAGACATAGGAAAGGTCTGTCACTGTGCATGCTGCAGGGAGATGGAGACTCTGTCATTGGTTGGCTGGCAAGTGAATTCGGTGAGTGGTGATCAAGGGCCCTTTGCATTGCTCTGCTGTCTGTGGGGGAATCGGAAGTGAGTAGGCACGAGAGGCTGCGTCTACACGTTCTGGCTAGTGATGCCATGACTTTCAGGCTTGAGCATCTGTCTGTCTGTGAGGTCTGTAGTAATGGCACCCGCTGCCAAGAGTGGCTGCAACAATCTCTATTAGTTCATATGAAGTCGAGAGAGTGGCGTGGGACACAGGGAAAATGCTTGATAAGTACGGGCTGAGCATTTTCAGTAAAGAAATCTTGAGTCCAAAGTGCTCTTAAACCCGAGATGTTGAGGGGTACTGACATGATATCACAAGAGGACTCTTCCACACAAACCTCATTTGATGGACTAAAGGGTAAGAAAAAAATGGGTGCAGTGAAAACACTAAACTTTGGATTACCTGCAGGCTATATGCATATAGGTATATGTAAAACAAATAAATATCTTGTTTAGACTCAGTCCCATTCCCAAGATATCTCATAATATATATTCAGCCATCCCAGAATTTTAAAAAATCCAAAATCTGAAACATTTCCAGACCCAAACATTTCACATCAGAAAGAATACTCAGCTTGGGGCTGGAGAGATGGCTCAGTGGGGAGCACTTGTTCTTGCAGAGAATCAAGGTTTGGTTCCCAGCACCCCCATCAGGCAGCTCACAACCCCTTTCTGTAACTCCGGTTCTAGGGGATCCAGTGCTTCTGGCCTCCACGGACATTTGCACACACTTGGTGCATATAAGCTCATTCATACATATGCACATACATAAAAATAAACAGATCCATATTTTTAAAAAGAATATTCAACCTCCAATAGTAATAAATAAACAAAATCCCAAATCACAATTCACAGTATGGTACCTGCCTAGAGACACGGCAGTCACAGTCATGCAGTGATTAAACAATACATTGCCATCTAGCTCTAGCGGTATCACCAGCATTTGGGGGCCGCTGCAGGAGAAACACCACATTTGAAGCTAACTTAGGCTACATAGCAAGCTCCTGGCCAGCCTGGGTTACATAGTGAGACCCAGGGACAGAAAACAAAAAGCCACCACTAGCAAGATGGCTCCACAGGTAAAGGTGCTTGCCGCCGAGCTTTGTGAGTTCAGACTCCAGAACCCATATGGAGGAAGAGGAGAACTGACTCTTGCAGGTTGTCCTCTGACCTCCAGGTTTATGCTGTGCTGAGTGGGGATGCACATGCACACTAAATAAAGTTTGTCTCTTGTAGACAGCGTAACACTGAACCCAGTAGTCTTTTTTAAAGCTCACAGGGAGAGGCTCTAAAAAGATTTTTACCATATATTTTATTTATTTATTGTATGTGTGTGTGTGTGAAGGTACACGAGTGGTAGATAATTAGTGGGAGTAAAATTTTTTTTTTTTTTTGTTTTTTCGAGACAGGGTTTCTCTGTGTATCCTTGGCTGTCCTGGACTCACTTTGTAGACCAGGCTGGCCTTGAACTCACAAAGATCCGCCTGCCTCTGCCTCCCGAGTGCTGGGATTAAAGGCGTGCGCCACCACCGCCCGGCTTAGGGAGTAGAATTTTATTTGTTTGTTTGACATAGGGTTTCTCTGTATATCTCTGGCTGTCCTGGACTCACTTTGTAGACCAGGCTGGCCTCGAACTCACAAAGATCCGCCTGCCTCTGCCTCCCAAGTGCTGGGATTAAAGGCGTGCGCCACCACCGCCTGGCAAGATAAAGATTCTTAAAACTCGCCGGGCGGTGGTGGCGCACGCCTTTAATCCCAGCACTTGGGAGGCAGAGGCAGGCGGATCTCTGTGAGTTCGAGGTCAGCCTGGTCTACAAAGTGAGTCCAGGACAGCCAGAGATATACAGAGAAACTCTGTGTCTAAAAAACAAAAAAAAAAAAAATCACTTAGCTTGTATCTTATCCTTTTATCCATATTGAGGATACTGATACAGATCAGTATTGAGGATACAGAGCCCATCACATGTTAGACAAGGGTTCTACCAGTGAGCTAAATTCCTCCTTTGGGAATTTATTTGGGACTGGCTTTGAACATTGATTAGCACGCTCAGGGGAGACCAAGTCAGGCAAGGAGATGACTATTTAAGAGGTGTGGGAGGGAGGAAATGTGTGTGCCATCTGTGGAGGGACATCCAGCACTAGGGCAAAGAATGGAGTTCATGGCAGGAGAAGCTGAGGCCAGGCCCTGGTATCCAAGCCCTGGTTTAAGTCATTCCTATGACAGTGGATGTGAACCACTATGGCATACTGGCCAATGACCAGTCAAAGTGTTTTGAGTGGGTAAGTGATGAAGGTGAGAACTGTATGTGGGAAGCAGCGAGTGAAGTGTAGAGGGATTCTGTACAGCAGTTAGATGGTGGGCCAGTCAGTTGGAAGATAGTTTAAACAAGAGGTTTTAATTATCTATTTATCTGTGTATGTGTCTATGTGCACATATGTGGGTGTCTGTGTATATATGCATGCAGCCCAGGATTACCTCCGATGTCACTCCTCAAGTGCCATCTACCTTGTTATTTTTTGAGGCACAGTCTCTCTCTGGTTTGGAATGTGCTGATTAGACTGTGAGCTCCATAGATCTGCCTCTCCAATGGTGACATTGCAAATGTGTGCACCCACCCCTACCCTTTTACCTGTGTTCTGGGGAATTGAACTCATGTCTTTTGTCTGTGTGTGGGACAAGCACTTTACTGAGATGCCTCCCGCCCTGAACTTTGGTTGTCCTGGCGTAGCCAAGAAGAGTGGCCATGGGGTTGCTGCGGTGGTAGGCAGCTGATGCTGAGACCAAAGTTGTGGGAGAGATGCTGCCTTTGTGGTTGAGGTGGGAAGGGAGCACTCAGAGAACAAGAAGTTTCATTTTGCACATGTGTGTGTGGAGTTGTAGCGGCTCTGGGCCTTCCTCAGACACAGCTACCTAAGTGTTTTTATTTCTGTGCTGTGATACAATGCCCGGACAGGAAGCAGGATAGGGGAGAAAGGGTTTGTTTAGCTTAGGATTTCAGGTCCATCAGTGTGTGTGTGTGTCTGTCTGTCTGTGTGTGTGTGTGTCTGTCTGTCTGTGTGTGTGTGTGTCTGTGTGTGTGTGTCTGTGTGTATGTATGTGTGTCTGTCTGTGTGTGTGTCTGTGTGTGTGTGTCTGTGTGTATGTGTGTGTGTCTGTCTGTCTGTGTGTGTGTCTAGGCAGGAGCTTTTTATCGGTTTCTTGTTTTTTGAGGTGGGGATCTCTCTGTGTAACCCTGGCTGGCCAGGAGTTCACTATGTATACTTGCCTGGCCTTGAACTTATGGAGAGTGCTGGGACCAAAGGTATGTGCCACCATGTGCGGCTGTGTAAGGGTGTTTTATGTGTATGTATATCTGTGTACCACATGGTGTAGTATCCAAGAAGGCCAGAGGAAGGTGTCAGATTCCCTGGAACTGGAGCTACAGATGGTTGTGAGTTTTCATGTGGGAACCGAACCTGGGTCTCTAGAAGAGCAGCCAGTGTTCTTAATGGCTGAGCCATCTCTCCGGCTCCATGTCTACTGGAGCTTCTTATGGGCAATATTTCACCAGAAACCAGTAACTGCCTCAGATCCTAGGGCAACAGCTTCTGTAAGCCAGGTGTGCAGAGGACACACATGTTTGTGGGCCTGCTGGGCTGTCTTAGAGAGACATCTATGGGGCACAGAAACAGGAGAACTTATGTTCTGAGCTCTTGGGAAGGAACTAACCATGGAGAGCCAGGTTATCACATTGAGGTACAAAGCCCACCAAGCCTGGGAACATCCCAGTAGAAATCTTATCACACCCTCTGCCTCGCTGAGCTTTCCTCCTGTGGTCTAGGGAAGTCCCTTAGGTAGCACTCTTGACTGACTCACTCATCTAGGTTTCTCCCCTAGATGTGACCCTTCCTGCACTCTTGTACTTTTGAGGTATCAGAACATGGTTTTCATTGCTTACAGTCCCTGCCACCACCCTCTTCCTGTCTTCATCACTGTTCTTGATAACAAATCTGCTGGAATTCCGAGTTTGTCTTAGGTGAGACAGTGCCACCGTCTCTGTCCTCTGCCAGGGCATTGAGTACCCACAAATGTGCAAGTTGGGATTAGGTCAGAAATGTGACATTTCCCTGTCAGCAACAGCTTCCAGGACCTGTAGTCCTGCTTGGTGCTTCCAGGGATGGACAGGATACCAGGCAGAAGTTGCAGAGCTGAACTGGGTGTTTCCAGGGAAAGACAACAGGATGGTTACTTGGGCTGGTGGCTTTGAGGCCTGGCTTTGCTCCTTGCTAGCTGTGTGAGCCTGACTGACTGAGCCACGGAAAACCAATGCTCTAGGTGCCCTTTCAAGTGATCAGTAGGCTTACTGAGATTCTTTATACAGTGGCCAGGAGGTTCCGAGGAGGAGGTGGCACTAGGCTAGACCTTGAAGGGTGACTGAGCCAGAGGGAGTTGCTGTGATAAAGGAAGAATGGCAGGGCTGTCCTGCCAGGAGTGTGAGGGATACGAGAGAACTGATGTCTCCAGCGTGGTGAGATAACGGGATTGGTTGTGCTCCATGGGAAATAAAGTACAGTGTAGATTAGCATTTCAGAAGCTTCTAGCAGTTTTGACTTTTAGGCTAAGTATGTACCTCTCAAGATATTTCCATCCTATATTGGGTCAGAGTGAGGCTGGGAGAAGTAAGAGATGGGATCTAGTTATTTTTTGTAGTTTATACTAACTACAAGCATGATATGTAGTTGAGCATGACCTTGAACTTTTGATCCTCCTGCCTCCACCTTCTGAGTTCTGGGGTGTACCACTATGCCTAGTTATGTAGTGTTGGTGACTGAGACCAAGCAAGTATTCTACAAACTGAGCCGCTCCCTCAGCCCTCACTGAAGGTTTTAAAACTAGAGAGATTTAGATTAAACTTTGTTTTGTTTTTTGAGACAGGCTCCCTCTGCTTAACCATGGCTCTCTCTTGGAACTCACTATGTAGAGCAGGCTGACATTGAACTCACAGAGATCTGCTTGCCTCTGCCTCTCAAGGGGTGGGATTAAAGGCGTGCGCCACCGTACCCAGCCTTGGATTAAATCTTTAAACAATTTATTGATTTTTTTGTTTTTGTTTTTTTTGGTCTTTTTTGAGGCAGTGTTTCTCTGTATATCAGCCTTGGCTGTCCTAGACTCAAGCTTTGTAGAGCAGGACCAGGCTGGCCTTGAACTCACAGAGATCCACCTGCCTCCTCCTCTCAAGTGCTGGGATTAAAGGTGTGAACCACCACACCCGGCTAATTTGTTGATTTTAAAACTTTAAAATATGTATTTAAAGCCGGGCGGTGGTGGCGCACGCCTTTAATCCCAGCACTTGGGAGGCAGAGGCAGGCGGATCTTTGCGAGTTCGAGGCCAGCCTGGTCTACAAAGTGAGTCCAGGACAGCCAGGGCTATTACACAGAGAAACCCTGTCTCGAAAAACAAAAACAAAAAAAAATATGTATTTATTTTTTATCTTATGTGTATGAGTGTTTTGCCTGCATGTATGCCTGTGTACCACATGCAGCCTTGGTACCCCCAGAGACCAGAAGAGGGTGTCAGGTCCTTGGAACTGGAGTTATAGTTGTGAGCTGCCACATGGGTGCTAGAAACAACGCAGGTCCCTTTAAAGTGCTGAGCCATCTCTCCAGTCTTTAAGATTTCACTAAAATTTATTATTATTGTTGCTGCTTTGTGTGTATGTGTGCATGTGTGCATGTATGTACATCAGGGAGTGTGCATGCCATGGAGAGCAGAGAACAACCGTGGGAATTAGTTCTCTCCTCCCGTCTTTGTGTGTGTTTCAGGGGTAGGACTCAGGTTGTCAGGTATACATGCCAAGCACCCTTACCTACTGAGCCATCTTGCTGGTTCTCTAGATTCAAATTTGATTGCCACCAGCAGTGTGACCTTAGATAAAAGTTGGTTCTGCATTTGGCCCTATGTACATATGTGTGTGGTATTCATGTTTGCATATGTATGTGCATACATGTGTGTAACATTTATGTGTGTATGTTGACCTTGGGTGTCTTCCTCACTCTGTACCTTATATACTGCAGCAGGGTCTTTCACTGAACTGGGAGCTCAACATTTTGAATAGTTTGGCTAGCCAGTATGCCCTGGGGATTATCTGTCTTACCTCCTGTGTTCTGGGTTGATAGGTGGGCTGCCATGCTCCCTGACTTTTATGTGGGTTTTGGGAATCTGAACTCTGGTCCTCACAGTTGTGGGCATGAGCCATGTGCCAGCCCTGCTTCTGTTTTTGGACACTCTGGTTTCCTCATCTCTAACAGAGAAGAGTAGTCATTTGTATTCTAGAGTTATAATAGTAGTGGTGAGTACAGGAAACAGCACACAACAGGATGCAGGCCTACTTTAGTGTTCAGAACACAAGAAGTGTTATTATATTATTCACTCAATAAACATAGCCATGTCTTTTTACAAGCCAGGAGCTGAGCAAGCAGCTGGAGGTGGAGAGATGAATGAGACATTGTTTTGTTTCTTGCACAGTTTTCTGGTCCCATCAGGAAGCCGACTTGAAATTACAGTTGCAATGCAATGTAGCTTTAACAAGGGCAATGGTAAGACAATGTGTATTGGCAGGTGTGGTGGCACAGGCCTTTAAATTCCAGCAGTTGGGAGGCAGGGGCAGATGGATCTCTGTGAGTTCAAGACCAACCTGGTCTACAGAATGAGTTCCAGGAGAACCAGGGCTACACAAAGAAACCCTGTCTCAAAAAACCAAAAAAGAAAAAAAAAAAGTGTATCACAGAGCTGAACCAGAAGTGAGTAACTGCTGCTCTCCTGTATTCAAAATGCACAGGTGGGGCTGGAGAAATGGCTCAGCAGTTAAGAGAACTGGCTGTTCTTTTTTTTTTTTTTTGGTTTTTCGAGACAGGGTTTCTCTGAATATCTCTGGCTGTCCTGGACTCGCTTTGTAGACCAGGCTGGCCTCGAACTCACAAAGATCCGCCTGCCTCTGCCTCCCAAGTGCTGGGATTAAAGGCGTGCGCCACCACCGCCCGGCAAACTGGCTGTTCTTCCTGAGGTTCCTGGTTCAATTCCCAGCACCCATGTGGCAGCTCACAACTGTCTGAACTCCTGTTTTAGGGGATCCGACACCCTCACACAGACATACATGCAGTCAAAAGACCAGTGTACATAAAAAAAAATCAAAATGCACAGGTATGGACATGAGTCTTAAGAGAAACCATTGGCTTTCACAGACAGCTGTGTGTGCTCGTGTGTATGTCTCTCTCTCTCTCTCTCTCTCTCTCTCTCTCTCTGTGTGTGTGTGTGTGTGTGTGTGTATTTTGGGGTAGCTAGAATGTGGCCTATTAGGGGAATGAAAGCAGGTGGATGTGATTGGAGCCTAGATTGTTGCAGGTTAGATATTCACTGTAGTAGATATACACTGCAATAGACATACATTGCAGTTGATATACACTGAAATAGATGATATACACTGAAATAAATGATATACATGCAGTAGAAGATATACACTGCAGTAGAAGATATACACTGCAGTAGATGATATACACTGCAGTATATATACACTGAAGTAGGCTTGAGATGTACTTGAGGCACTTAGATAGTGTGTGGATATAAACTGCATGGTAAAAAGATTCATTGAAAGAAGATCATCTCAGAGGCCTATACAAGCTCCCAGCAGAACAGATAGAGTCCTTACCTGGGCTGCATTGATGGAGTATGGAGGGTTTTAGAAGGTTAGATTTACAGGTCCTGGCGACTGGTATGAAAGAGGGGAGGAGTGCTTTCTGGGTGTCTGGTCCAATCAAGACAGGAGAGGGCTTGGGGAAAAGGGTTCTGAAATACCTCAGACAGGTTGAGGGCAAGAAGCTGGTGAGAGAAAGGAGTGGGTGGCTCTGATTGGCAAGTGGATAATGGGATGGTGATGGAGAATGGTCCAGGTGTGTCTCCTCCTCAGAGGGAGGAGAGAATATACCATTGAGCATATGAGGCTTGCAGCCAGGCTGGTGTGCAATGTGGCACATGAGGGTTTAATGGACCTGGCTCTAAGTTAGATGGCATCTTGTGGCACTTTTTTGTTTTGTTTTTTGAGACAGGGTTTCTATGTGTATCCCTGGCTGTCCTGGACTCACTTTGTAGACCAGGCTGGCCTTGAACTCACAGAGATCCACCTGCCTCTGCCTCTCAAGTTCTGGGACTAAAGGCGTGTGCCACCACGCCTGGCAATTACAAACAGCTGTGAACTACCATGTGGGTGCTGGGATTTGAACTTTAGAAGAGTAGCCAGTGCTCTTAACCGCTGAGCCATATCCCCAGCTGCCTTGGGGCACTTTTTAGAGATCAAGAATTGTAGATTGGAGACAGGGCCTTTGGCCTAAGGCATCAATGTGAGCTACTGGTGAGGACAACAGGGAGATGTGGCTAAGGGATAGGGAGTTAGACTTGGAGTGGACTAGGTAGGCCTGTGAGGGATGCAGAGAGCATGGCGCAGGCGAAGGAAAGCAGTGCACTGTCCCTGTCTCTCAGGGGTTTGCTGACTTCATGTTTCTGAACATGCTTTAAAATTTTTTTCTTTTAAGCTGAGTAGTGGTGGTGGCGCATGCCTTTAATCCCAGCACTCGGGAGGCAGGGCAGGCAGATCTCAGTGAGTTTGAGGCCAGCCTGGCCTACAAAGTGAGTCCAGGACAGCCAGGGCTACACAGAGAAACCCTGTCTCGAAAAAACAAAAAAATTTTTTTTTCTTTTAAAAACATATTTATTTTATTTGATGTGTATGTGTGTGTGTGTGTGTGTCCCTGAGGACAGGTATTTGTACTTACACAATGCAGTGTCAGCAGAGGTCAGAGGAGGGCATCCGATCTCCTGGAACTGGAGTTATAGGTGGTTGTGAGACACCATGTGCATGCTGGGAACCAAACCTGAGTCTTCTGTAAGAACACTAAGCACTCCTAACTACTGCTCCATCTTCTCATCCCATTAAGAAAATTAAGTTATGTGCCTCTGTGTGTGTCTGTGTATGAGTATGTGCACGTGAAGGAAGTGCCCAAGGAAGTCAGAGGCATGTGACCACTTTGCAGCTGGACTTACAGGCGGTGATGGGCTGCCCAAGTGGGTTCTTGAAACCCAACTAGGGTCCTCTGGAAGAGCAGGAAGCTCTCTGAATCACTGAGCTGTCTTTCCAGTCTGGAAAAGCTCTTTGAAGTATCTGCTATGTGGAGTTATCTAGAAATCAAAACGATTCGTTTTGCACAGGTGCTGGTGGCCTGGGCCTGGCCAGGGCCTTAACATGCCAGGACCGTGTTCCAGCACCTCAGAGAGCCCGAGGGTTTTCTCAAGGGTCCCTTTAACTCGACAACTCCCTCATATTTGTAATGAGGCTCAGTAGCTGGAGGGATATCTATACAGCTTTGGGGGTGGATCTGTCAGGCCAATGCCTCTCTGTTGTGTATTGTAGAGTGCATTTGTAACATGGAGTCTTGTGGGTGTGGGTGAATAAAGATCCAGGTGGGTAGGTGGCAAGATGGCTGTGTTCGTTGGGGGTGTGTGGGGGTGGTGGGTGGATGCATCAAATAACATGTATTAGATGCTGTGCGGTGTTGGTGTTTGCACTGTCTCTGCATGTGTATCATGGGTGGTATGATGTATAATAAATAACACTATTTGGTTTTGCAGAATAATGTCCCTCTCCAAGAATACATGAACAGATCCCACAGAATGTGCTCATAGGAGGGAGGAGGCAGCATGTATGCAAGTGTGTGAATTCATGTCTATCTCAGAATCTGCATGTGTATCTTTCCTTGAGGGTTCGTGTGTTTGTAGGTTGCAAAGTTTCTGTCTTCTGCTTTTGGCTCCATCTAACAGCCTGTCAGTGAGTGGATATGTGGCAAATGTTTAAAGCTGGAAGCATCTTGGTCCTCTTATAGTGCAGGCCAGAGCAAAGCCTACTTGAGGAGCTGTGGCTTAGCTGAAGGACCTGCTCTATCCACCTTCCCTGTTTATCCGTCAGGTGTCCCTCAAATCCAGTCCAGGGCCTACCTAATAGGTGAGACTGATGGCCCACAGGGTATGGCATGACATAGAGGTCCTCATTGTGGGTCTCTGATTTTGACTCAACTTAAGCTAACCATCCATCTGGGTTTTTCCTTCAACCAACACTTTAGAGGGTATTTTGGCTCATTTGGGAGGTGGAAGGAGAAAGATCAAGACATTAGGGTCAGCCTCGGCTGTGTTATGAGTTTAAGACCAACCTGGCCTATCCAATATTTTGAAACAAAGAAGCAAACAAACAGATAAGCAAACACATTATCGAGTTGAGGATGTAGCCCGACTGATAGAATGCTTGTTTAGCATGCACAGAGCTTTGCATTTGATCCCCAGCAGTGCTGAAAGCTGAGAGTGGCTGTGTATGCCTGTGATATGTGGTATGTAGGATGTGGTAGTGCTGCATGCCTGTAATCCCAGCACCAAGGAGGCAGGAAGCTAACTCTGAGTTCGGGGCTAGTCAGACTACATAGTGAGTTCTAGGCCAGCTTGGACTATAGAATAAGACTGTGAAACACTCTAAAAAATGAAAACAAATAAAAACAAACAGAATGAAGACATTTCTCCTGATCATAGAGGCAGAGCTAGGGGCAGAAGGGGTTTTGGAGAGGGGACAGTCCACCCTCTCATCTGTGTCGTGGTGGGGGGCCAGAGAGGTTGAGTGGCTCAGATGGGTAGTTTGGGGCAGAATCGTGTTTTGTTAGATCAGACCCAGGGCCTGGCCCATGCTACAGCACCATGTTTTGGCTCTGTGTGGATGCCTTTTCTTTCCTGGGTGGGTAGGGGGCTGTGGGATGGCCAGATCTTTGAGTGTGAACACTTTGTGAGTTGTGTGAGAGATAAATTTGAGAGTGGGTTGCTCGGTGCTTATGTGTGTCACTGTGTCACTGAGCATGTGTGTGTCTCCAAGAGCCCAGTGAGACAGTCTCTGGTGTGAGCATGCCCCCATCTGTCTCTGAGCTGCTGTGGAATGAATGCAAGGGAGGAGACTGCCTCCGGGAGTCAGGAAGCCTGGCTGCTGGCTGCTCATTGCTCTGCTCGCCGCCCTGCTTCCTGTCTGTGTCATCTTGGGCAGTCAAATCCCTGTTCTGGGCCTCAATTTCCTGGTATAACAGGATCTTGTGCAAAATGTAGAGGTCCCTCTCAGCCCTCCCAGATCAGCTGACCCTGGAGGACTTATTCAGGGGACAATGTGATCACTGCCCAGTCCCCAGCAAAACTGTTCCCTGAGATTTGGGGTTTCTAGGTTGGGTTATTCACATCAGGACCTTGGTTAGCTTGGGGACCGGGAACCCTTTGGTCCTTAAAGCACCTTGTTCATGGCACATTTGCTAACAGGTCTCCTTTCTCTTTTCTTCTTGCTCCCCTCCTCTGAACTTGACTGACCATAGAGGAACACTCCATGGAAGGTGAGTGGACCTTCTTATCCTTAGGGTAATGCATATTCCCCATGGGGTCTATTTGTAGGGCTGTTGTTGGCCATGTAACAGCTCCCTGCCTGCTCATGCGGGGTCCTCAGGGGGGGAAGGATGTGTGGGGTCTTCTCCACTGGACTGCCTCTTCCTGGGCCTCTTTGCTCATTGACTGGGGAAACTGCTGGGTAGAGGGCAGGCCCTTCTCCTTTCCCACGCTGCTCTATGCTGCTCCCAGCCTTCTTCCTTGCCATGAAGGGAAGAGGGTCTTTGGGAAGAGTTGATGAATGGGTGGAGAAGAACATAGCTGATGGTGTTGGAAGTGCCCAGAAGTGAGCAGCTAGACACTGTTTTACTCAGTTTAGGAAGTGTATAATGACCATGTACAGAAGAGAGTAGGAGGTGGCTGCTGGCCTGGAGCCTGTGCTGGAGAGAGTTCATGCCGCTGCTGCAAACCAGTGGGATTGTGCTCAAAAGTCCAGGCATGGTGGGGTCTGTCCCATGGTTGGGGTGTGTGGCAGGGCTGGCACTTCTACTATGCTAAAGCTGCCCATCGCTGGAGGAAGAGGGTGGCTTCTTTGTTCAACCCAATCCAAAGACAAGGGTGGGCGTGGGCTTCTCTTGGATCTCTGTCCATTCTCTCCCTGCCTTTTGTTCTGGTTGCCTCTCTCTTTCTCTGTTTTTTTTGTCTTTGCCTCTCTTTCTCCAGGGCTCTGTCTGTGGACCTCTCTCTGTCCCTGTCCTTCCCCAGATTCTCTGGGTCTATCATTCTTGGAAACTTTCCCTCTAGCCCTTGCCTTTCCCTCTGTTTTTTTTTTTTTTCTTTTTTTCCTTCTTTGGGGTGAACTAAGAGTGAAGATAGGATGGTCCACACTTGGAGGCTGGTTTGAAGTCGATCTTACAGGTCATCACAGTGAAGTTGGCAAATGATTATGAGGGAAGGCTACATCCTGGTCACTACCTTGCTGTGTAGTCTCCTGTCCTGGGAAAACAATGGGTAGGATACAGTCTGAGATCCATGGGTGTGGCCCTTCTGGTAGAAGCCCAGAGATACCAAGGATGTGGGAGTCACAGGAAGGGGAGACAGTGAGGGCTCTAGGCTTGGGTATGAGTTGAACCCATTTTCCTTGCAGTACCCATGGCTTGCCTTGTCTCTCTGTGTTTTTTCTCTTTGGGGCTCCTCAGGTGCCCTGGTCCCAGCAGGCCAGCCCCTGTGTCTGTATCTGTGTATCTGTGTGTGCACACATTCATGTGGCTTGGCTGTCTGTGTGGGTGTGCTGGGCACCAGCTTGTTTTGTCCATGGAGTGGCATATGTTCATGTGTCTCTGTAGGAGCAGCCGGGGCTTTGTGTGTCTGAATCTATGTTTGCATCTGTGTGTCACTGTTTACCTCTGTGTATGTGAGAGAAGGAAAGAGCCTGCACATCTGGGTGGACATAGCCTCCTGAAAGCTGGAGATAAGATTTAGTGAGGGTCTGACTTTTACTTGCTCTTGATGTCATGTCTCCTCTGGAACAAAGGGAGAGATGGATAGATGAAGAGAGAGAAGAAAGGGGAGAGGAGAGGCTTGGGAGGAAGAAGAAGGGAACATAGAGACTAGGAGAGGAGCAAGAGGTGGGATTAAAAAACAAAACAAAACAAAACTGAAGAGGGAGAGAGAGCAGAAAGGAGAGGACCATAGCAGGAAGGCCCTAGCTGAGAGAGAAAAGAAGGGGTCTGCAGAGAAGTGGCTTGGAGCAGGGAGAGAAAAGGAACAATAAGGACAAGAAGGGAAGCTCGGCTTTGGGGACATGAGAATGATCTGTGGTGGAGTGTCCTGGTGACCTTCGGGTTTAGATGTGGGGCCTGGATGTCAGCAGCAGTGCAAGGTGTATATGGGATGCTGTGTGTGTGTGCGTGTGTGTGTGTTGGGTGTGCATGTGTGTGCATGTATATGTGCTTGTGTGTCTGCATGTGTGTGTATGTGTGTGCATCTGTGTGTGTTGGGTGTGCATGTATGTGTGCTTGTGTGTCTGCCTGTGTGTATGTGTATGTATGTGTGTGTGCATGTGTGTGAATGTGTGCATGTGCGTGCATGTGTGTGTATGTATGTGTGTGTGTGTACATAGGCAGGAATGTGATCTCTTTGTGTAGCCCTGTGCATGTTTGTGTCTCTTAATTTTGCTGTCTTTTTTGTTTCATGGTTGTCATCCTGGAGTCTGGGTATGAGTCAAGGGTGAGACTGCAAGCAAGGACATGGGTTCACCTGGACCTCCCTGGGGTCCCTCTTCAGATCTCTCAGAGGTCCTCTGTGCCTCCCCTTCTCTATCCCTCCATGATAGGATGCTGGGATGCTGGGGCTGAGGCCTAGCTTCTTTCAGGAACCTAGGCATCCTGCTCTGCAGTGCTCTGAGCACCTCCTTTCTCCTAATCTTACAAACAGGGAGAGGAGACCCCGATTAGCTAAATAGAGTACTCTAGGAAGGACCTTTGCCAGTATCATCCATCACTGCCAGCCTGTGGGAGGAGGAGCAGATACCACAGGTAGACACGGGAAAGAGAGCACCCCAGGGATACTGGGCCCAGGACAAGGAGCAGGCTGTGGATTGGGGTGGGAGAGGAGGCAGGTTGTAGGGAGGGATCCCTTGGCCATCTGATCATCTGAGGATGAGCCAGGGGTAGACAGGAAGGGAACGGGTTTCCCCTCACCAAATTGGCTGGTGCAGTCACGCCTGAGGGAGCTGAGCAGCTGGTTGCCTTGGTGACAGAGGGAGAGTGCCGCATGCTAATGAGGCTGGCAGAGAGCTGGGCAGCGGAAGGGTCTTGAGGGTAGATGTCTGGCTTCAGGCCTAAGGGACTGTAGGCTTTTTTGGGGGGTGCAGAGGACAAGAAAGTGAATCCAAGGGGCCTCTGACTCTGAGCTGAAAGCAGCAGAAGCCTAGATTTCTGAGAGTGGGCCCTGGGGCAAGGCTGTTGAGCAGACTGGTAGGAGGGTTCAGGGCCTTGGCCTAAGTTTTAGAAAATGGTGCTGGAATTTGATGAGGAAAGAGTGAGTGGCAGGATGCTGGAGTCCTTACCAGTGCTTTGAATAAACCCCATCTGTCCTCCTGAGAATTGTTTGTATTGATGCTGCTCCCAGTTGCTGTGACCTGCTCCCTTGAGCTCGCCTCAGACCTAGAGGTAGAAATAAATGAATGAGACACTGAGATGGTGATGGAAGTGCCAGGAGCCAGGGTCCAAGCCTTTGCCCTGCTGTACCTTCCCAGCCTCTGGAGCCTCCTCACTGTTTCCTGGACACTGTGTGTTCTGGCCCTTGCTATGCCCCAGAGATACTTGCAGCTCTTTAGTCTTCATGAATCCATACTGACTTCAGTTTCTATCCCAGGGTCTAGCATCTCATGCCACAGGAGGTGGGATGGTTTTCCTGACAGCAAAGCTGTTCCTCCCCTACCCTCTTGGCCAGACCCTACAGCAGAGAGGTAGGGCTGTGGTCAGATGGGGAGCTAGGGTTTGGTAGGGCTAGTTGGTCTCAGGGAGTACAGAAGAATCAATTCTGTTGCTGGCCTGGTGGTGTCAGCCTCTCTAGGGTCTGGAGTCCTGGTGTGGTTCATCCTGGACTGACTCAGGCTAAGGAGGGTTATCTCAGATTAGGGTTTCTGGGGCTTACCCACTGGGCTAAATTGTCCTCAACAAGGGCCTGGCCAGGGAAAGGGTACTGTAGGGTCATTTAGGCATGAGGTGTTTGGATCTTTCAGAGTGTCTGGCCTCCTGCCCAGGGGTCTTGGCTGTCCTTTTTGGACCTTGCTGTCCAGAGGAACACAGTTTCTAGATTCCCAGATTCTAAAAGATTAAAAAAAAAAAAAAAATTTTTTTTTGCAGCCGGGCGTGGTGGCGCACGCCTTTAATCCCAGCACTTGGAGGCAGAGGCAGGCGGATCTCTGTGAGTTCGAGGCCAGCCTGGTCTACAAAGCAAGTCCACACAGAGAAACCCTGTCTCGAAAAACCAAAAAAAAAAAAAATTTTTTTTTTTTCTCCAGAGTCTCCATAGACTCAGTTTCCTTCTTCCTGCTTCCTTGGTTCCCCAAAGCCCTCGTTTTCTCTTGGAACCTGCTCTCTCTCTCTTTCTTTCTCTCTGTGGTTTGAATGGGCAGCTGGAACTATTAGGGTTGGAGAGGAGGCCTTTTTTCTAAGTGTGGAGGTTTCCTTTAAGGCCCAGATCCCGATACTTTCCACTTTCCCCCCAGGTCATGCGGACACCTGGGATGTGTGTGTGGGGTGGTTGGAAGCCTCTTGCCCACTCAATCCCACTGTAATGGGACACTGTCTTTCTCTCCAGGTGGCTTTGATTTTTGTGTTGTGTTTTACTTTCTCCTCCATCCAAATTGTTTTTTTCTCGTTGACCGTTTTTTTTTTCCTCCACTTCCTGGAAGAAAAAAAAAAGAAAAGAAAAAAAAGAAAAAAGAAAAAGGAAAAAGCAGCCCCCCCAGCACCAGGCTTCCCCTCCTTTTCCTTTTCTTTTTTTTTTTTTCCGGCAAGAAGAAAAAAAATGAGAAACCAAAAAATTCTCTTCCTCCCCTGCAGCAGCCCCCTGCCCTGCCTCCTCTGGATCACACCTCTTACCCACCTCTCTGACACCCCTATCTCTTCTATCCCTTTTCCTCCCTCTACCCTCTGTTTCTGCATCGGGCCCCTCCCCTCAGCTGCTGGGCTGGGGGCTCTTCCCCCGATGTCTGTCACAAGTTAAAAAGGATTTTTAAATTGTGGCAGCAACAACTTTCCCTCCCTTCTCTCTGGCTGATTTTGATGACTCGTGTTTTCTTTGTTTCTTTCCTCTTTTCTTTCTTTCTTTTCTTCTTTTCTTTCTCTCTTTCTCTCCTTCCCCTTTCCAAGGTCCGGCTCACCTGATGTTAAACAGCGAAGGTATGGTTTGAAGTTTTGGTTTGGTTTGGATTGGACTGGATTGCCCCAAACTGTGCCTGGCTTTTCTGTTCTCTCCCTTCCCTCCTTCTCCTTCACCCTTCCTGCCTCCCTCCTTCTTTCCCTTCCCTCGTTGTCGTCTGCCATTTCTTTATTTGTATGGGGGTGCCTGGTGGGGGTGGGGCCGGCCCTCTCCTCCCCCCCCCTTCCCTTGGGTCTGCTGTCCTCCCTAACCTCACCTTGGTTTCTGATGTCAAGATGTATACTCTCCTGCCGTTGTCTCCAGCCTCCTTTCATTTTATTTTTTTATTTCCATTTCCCTGGTAGTATATCTTGCTTTTTTTTTTTTCCTCATGGTGGTGTTTGATTTATTTCCACTCATTCTGATCACTCTCTCTTTTCTACAAATGCAAGTAAAAAGAAAAGGGCCTGGGTTGCAGAAAGGATATAGACAGCCACATTCCTCTTCCCTTGCTGCTGTGGAAGACACCCCCCACTTAATCCCTGTGCCTAGAATGGATTGAAAAGGGAAGAAATGGGGGGGCTGGAGGTACAGGACCCTCCCTCCTTTTCCATGATGCCCCACCCTCTACCTTTTCCTTCATTATCTTTTGAATATCTCCTATCTCTGTCCGACAGATGACAGTATATTACAGACAAATTAATGGCTATTGTGATTACATAGCCCTACTAGGTGGCATAGCTGGGACTTGTCCTTTAGCTCCAGCCTACCCTTGACTAAGTCCTTCCCACCAGTCAAATTCTAGTGTTTCAGCTGAGGCTGTAGCTCAGAAGTAAACTGTTGTCTAAGCATACAGGAGACCCTGGGATCTGGTCTCAGCACTGCAGGGGTAGAGGAACCCTGGCATTAAGCAACCTGGAGGAGAACCTTGGGGTTCTGACTGATCCCCTCCAGCTCTGACCTCTCTACTGTTCCTGTTATCCCCCTCTGAGAGTGCCTTGGGCCATGCTCTTCCTGCCCAAGAGATAGGGTTGAGTAACTCTGAGCAGACTGATGGTAGGACCATGTCTAGGCTGCAGGAGAGCCTCACCAAGATCTGAAATTCGGGATGACTTTAGGTCTGAGAAACGAGGGCCTGGGATTTGTGCAGGCATGGGAAATATGGACAGAAGGAAGGAGGAGGCCATCCCATACAGGGAACTAGGAGGAGGGTCCTGGCTGAATCACTCACATCCTTCTTGCCTCTAAATCCTTGGTTTGGGGAGTGCTGGTCATGACTCACCTCTGACACTGAGGAAGTTTTCTCGGAGAGCCCTGGAGATGCTTTCCCGCAGCTCAGCTGTTCAACTAGTTTTAGTTCTGGGCATTGGGGACTTGAGTTGGAGGAAGAGCCCAGAAAGGAACTTCCCCTTCTATCCCTGAATTGTCCCTCATCCTGTGGATCTAGCAATAGGTTGGTTGCCTGGGAACCAGGCACCAGAGAGCATGTGTTTATTGGCAAGGGTGGGTGAAACTCAAGCCAGCCTTGAGCCCAGACATGGCAACCTGTGCCTCTGGGGCATTGGAGCTGGGCCCTGTGTGGTGATGTACTGATTTCTGAGTAAGATTTCCCTATATCCCTGGTGATCCCTACCTGGCCAGGACCTCCTTGAGTGAGCACAGCCCTTCTATGAGTGTCCAAACATGGGACAAACCTGGGAAGCCTTATAGTCTACATGGACACCGTCAGATCACCCACAGTGGTGACTGAAGCAGTTTTAGGTGGCCCATGAGAGGACAGGCACAGAACAGAAGGACTTTGGTACCTGAATTGAAGTGACACAGGTGTTCGTCAGGCAAAAGCAGGTTGAAAAGAGTATTCTCTAACCCTGAGAAGGTATGAGCAGAGATGCCCAGAGAGTGAGGAAGGAGCATGAGCCCCAGAGATGTGGCAGTGGCCCCATGGGTGAAGGGGAACCTTGGGCACAGGCACTCAGAACCTTTGTCCCCAGGACTGTCCTTCTCCCTCCATTTGATCTCCTAGCCCTGGACAAAGGGTAGATATCAGTGATCAGAAGTCTGATAGGGTATGTGGGGCTGGTGGCCTTTGGATTGTCACATGGCTCCTTCTCAAGAGATCTGGAAGGCCAGGGAGTCCCCGGAGAAACTCTCCTCCCTCCCTCATGCCCACAAGCAGCATCTCTGTTCTGGATAGGGCCTTCTATTACCTCAAGACTGGGGTGGGACTGGCTGCAAAGCCCCTGTGCCTGACTCCCCAATTCTGCTTCTCCAGTAGGGTCCTTACTGTTCTCCGAGGGGGGGGGCCGGGAGAGGAGGAGCCAGCGATGTGCACCAGCCGACAAAAGGTCAGTGATCTCATGGTCCCCAGACAGCCCAGCCCTTGCCCTGCTGTAGGCTAAATGCATTCTGGGAGGCAGAGGAGTCTTCTCAGGTATAAGGCACCTCCCTGTTCCTTGCCTCCAGGCCTGGACCACTGCCACTGTTCCATGCAATACTGTGAAAGACTACGGCCTCCATCTCTTTCCCAAAGCTCAGCTGTCCTGATGACCTACCAGAGCACAGATGCCCTTTCCCCTGGCAGCGGTCAGGCCCATCTCTAGAAAGTGTTGCTGCAGTGGAGTGACAGGTAGCAGGGTACTATCACATTCTAGAAGCCTGCTAGGTACCTTGCCTGGGGGAAACTGGTAGTGTCTGTGATCTGTGTGTGTCACCTATATTTTCCCAGTGAGCCATGATGACATTTAGTGGCAGGCGTTATTGCTTTCACTTTATAGGTAGGGAAACAGTCAAAGCTCCAGAGGCCTTAGTGTTTTAGGGCACTGGGACTCCAGGTCACTTTTTAGGCCAGAGGCTGCTTCTCTCAGGACTCTTTTTGCTGAGAAATGTACAGATCACTCTGACAACTCTCAAAGCTCTGTATTCAGGCCAACACCTCATGCTGTCACCTCCATCCTACTGTCCTCCTGTCTGCCTGGGCTCACACCTTCCCAAGCCCCGCTCCAGCTCCTTGCAGTCTCTTACAGCCAGGTCAGGAAAAAGCAGCCTTTGGGGCAATCTTCCTGAACTCCTGGGCCAACCTAGACACTTCTGGGAGCACCTTCTGTCCACACCTCCTTTGAATCAGTCATGCCACAGCCTAACTGTCACCCATCTGTTTGCTTCCCCTCCTGGTCCTGAGCTCCCTGAGGACAGGCTTTTCATTGTCTCTCTCCATGCTCTGCACATCTCTTGACATATGTGTAGGCATGAGCTCAGCCCATTTAATTAATTGATTCATTCATTTTGGTAGGGTCTCACTATGTAGTTTTGGCTGGCCTGAAACTCACTGTGTAGACCAGGTTGGCCTTGAACTCAAAGATATACATCAGAAGCCTCTGCCTTCTGAGTGTTGGGATTAGAGATGTATAACACCACACCTGGCTCACTGACGGCCTAACAAATAACTGTAATAAGCCATGGTCCGTGTAAGTGCGTGGAGACTGCAGACTTTGTTCAGAGGACTTAATTTATTCAATGATGGAGGGGAAAGCATGTACACTTCCACAGAGTTACATCCAGAGACAGTCACTTACCAGCTGCATTATGGCCTGTCCTATGTCATCTAAGTTCTTGCAGCAGCCTGGGGGTAGGCTGACAGGTGGTCCCTCTGTTTCCCCTCCAGAGAAGGGTGGGCTTAGAGCTGCCGCAGCTTGGCCAAGGCCATAGAACTGGTTGGTGGGGTCAGGACCAGGTCTTCTCACGCCACATTTCCTCCCGAGGGAGCTGTACAAGATGTTCCTGGGCAGTTCCTAGGCAGTAAATGCCAAATGAGCAGAACACACAGCTGTAGCTCCCCAGAGCCAGGAGGGCCAGAGGGGCTGGAGATCTTCCCAGAGGAGGCCTTTGAGCTAGGTCTGCAGTGGGGGCAGCTGTGTTCCTGCCTTTCATGGGCACTTGGAAAACTTGTCAGTTCTGGCCACATTCAGCTTTGTTGGGAACACTTGAGGCCACAGACTCCCTGACAGAGAAGCAAACAAGTATTGGCAATGACTCCCTTCCTACACTAGGAGTTCTTTAGAGTGGTAATTTCTCACGTGCTGATGGGAATTGTAGTTCCTGACCGTGGCCTGCATGGGCGATGGAGCAGAGCGCCCCCTGGCGCTTCAGGATTTGAGCATCCCAGATCCATCTAGTGCTCTGAGGTGCTCCAGGGGCCACACTACGCATTCTGATCCCCGAAGCGCCACCCCAATGAGGGCCCACCTTTGCTCCTTTATGGTTCTCTGTGTCTCTCTTTTGCTTTTACCTTCTCTTCTTCAGTTTTCTTGCTACAGTTGCCCACCTGCCTTCTATCCTGCTCCTTAAATGTGTTCAGGTTCCCTTAGATGGTGAAATGTCTTTCCATTTCTGAGCCAGGAGGACTGGGGTCCATTCAGGCTTGCAGCATAGCTAGCTGGCTTTGCTTCCTCCCCTGGGTCCACCTGAGGACTCTAGGAACGACCTCATTTCTGTTCTTTGCCTTGGTAGCCATAGTCCAGCCTCAGCTCCTCCGCCTCTCTCCTTTTTTTTTCTGACTTCCTTTGTTTGGTCCCAATCACTTTTTCAGGTGGCTGCCTTATTTTCCTTTCCTTCTGTCTGGCTTCTGCGGTGTTACTTGATTTGACCGCCCTGAAGGTGAAGGAGTGGGAGGGGAGGTCTAACTTCTGGGCGGGGCTAACAGTGTGGGTTGTAAAACCAAGGTCAAACACATTCCCTTTTCAGGTCCTTGAGCCCCCGGCTCTGTCAGTGTCTGAGCAGCAGGGCCTGGTTGCTATGGAAACCATAAAGCCCCAGAAAGCCTTGGCTTTAGTTCCCCAGAGGTCCCTGTCCCCTTTCTATTCTGGCTGGCCCTCCTCATTACCTGTCCCCTCAGAGCTCCCTCCTGTTCTTTATCAATACAGTTCCATGTGACTGCTCTTTCCCTTGCAGCCCTGTCTCTATTTCTCTTCTGTCCCACTGAGGGTCCCTCTTTGTCCCCTTCCACACTGAGCTCCCCACATCACCATTAAACACATCCTTGTCTGTCTCTGCTGGTTGCATCACCTTTGCTTCTGGTCCCCTAAATAGACAGAGGGAGAGGTTCAGATTGTCCCAATGTGGCCCATGCCCTGCCCCCCTCAGCTTGCTGCCCTGTGGCCTCAGGACACAAGACCTTGCCAGCTGCAGTGAGGGCTATGCCAGGCACTGGGGCAGCAGCTGGTGCCTTGGCATCCGGAAGCAGTGGGGGCAGAGTGTGGGCAGCCTGCCTGGAGGGAGAGAAGCAGGCTGTGTGCTGGAGAAGAGGCCTATGGAATCTGCAATGAGAGACCCCCCCCCCCGCCAAGTTCACACATGGGAGGGGAGGATGGGTGCCTCGTAGTGGCCCTCTGTGCCCATCACACAGTGCCTACTCTTCCCTGGGCCTTTAGAACATCTCTGGAGAAGCTCACATAGTTCAACCTCTCCCTAAAGACCCTCATGACACAGTGCTGTTTGCCCCTGGTCTACCTTGGGAGGTAGCAGGATCAATATTTACTGACAGGAGGACAGAAGTCACTGCCTGGGTACAGGGCATCTAGTCTCATTGATTTGGAATCTGGTTCTCTGCCCTGTGCTTGTGCCCTGGTGTGTTAAGTTGAAGGGCTGGACCCCAGCTCTGTTTCTAGTCATGGTCTTACTTGTCATCCACTTGTAGGCCACCAGCAATCTGTACTGAGTTATGACTTTCTACCTAAAAAGTGCCAGTAAAAATGACCTTGGGGGGGCTGGAGAGATGGCTCAGAGGTTAAAGAACACTGGCTGTTCTTCCAAAGGTCCTGAGTTCAATTCCCAGCATCCACATGGTGGCTCACAACCATCTACATTGAGATCTGGTGTCCTCTTCTGGAGTGAATGTGTACATGCCGGCAGAACACTGTATACAAAATAAATAAATAATCTTAAAAAAAATGACCTTGGGCTGAGTGTTGTGTCCATGTGTACACATTCATAAACATGCACACTTGGGCTGGAGAGATGGCTCAGCGGTTAAGAGCACTGGCTGCTCTTCCAGAGATCATGAGTTCAATTCCCAGCAACCACATGGTGGCTCACAACCATCCATAATGAAATCTGGTGCCCTCTTCTGGCCTGCAGATGTACCTGCAGACAGAACACTGTATACATAATAAATAAATCTTAAAAAAAAATAAACATGCACACTCACACATGTGTCCACAGGTCACATACATCCATAAACATATACGCATGAGAGCCAGACCCTCCCCTGCCACTCACTTGGCATATATGGGTCACATACCTGGCACTGAGGGGCTTCTGAGATTGGAGGAGGAAGTTGGGAGAGCCGGCATAGTGACTACCCACGTGAATGTGGCCGAGTGGCCTGTCACCTGGTGCATGTCCCTGTCACTTGCATTGCCTTCCCATGTGTCTTATCCCTGTCCCTCTCCACACCGTGGCTTCCCAGTCTTCTCATCTGTCAGGGCTATACAACAGACCAACTGGTCTCATTACTTATGATGAGACTTGAAATTGTCCCTGCCCCTGGGCACAGAGAATACTGTTACCAAAGAAGAGGTGAGAAGAGAGGTGGGCTGCTCAGGAGACCCTTGGTGCTGCAGTCCTAGAGAGGCACTCCCAGGGAGAAGCCCGCAGAGCCTCTTGTTCCTCCCCCACATGCCTTTGTTCTGGGGTGGAACAGGTTGAGAGGATTGGTAGGGAGGAGATGGTGAAGGCTGTGGCTTTGTCTGGCCCTGTGGCAGCTTAATTGTCAGCTGTCAGTGTGAGAGCCACTTAGCAGCCTCCTGCTTTGGAAATGGGCCTAGAGGAAGTTGACTTTTGATAGCTAAGACAGCAGGGTCCAGGTTGACAGGATGTAGGAGGGGAAGAGGGCCTAAATTCAGAGTTGGGAGCAAAGGACTCCAGTGTCCAGGACCCATGCTTGGGTTGCTGGAGGTGAAGGGGGAGGCTCTGGTGTACCCCACCCACTCAGCCTTCTCCCATTTTCCCAAACCATGGTGTCCAGGCAAGGAGGAATTTGTGGCAACCTTCAAGGGCAATGAGTTCTTCTGCTACGACCTGTCACACAACCCGATCCAGAGCAGCACTGATGAGATCACGCTGGCCTTCCGCACCCTGCAGCGGAACGGGCTGATGCTGCACACGGGCAAGTCGGCTGACTACGTCAACCTGTCCCTCAAGTCTGGGGCTGTCTGGCTGGTCATCAACCTAGGCTCAGGTGCCTTCGAGGCCCTTGTGGAACCCGTCAATGGCAAGTTCAACGACAACGCCTGGCACGACGTCCGGGTTACCCGAAACCTGCGCCAGGTAGGGGGAGCAGGAGGAAGGCCAGGGTTCAGATATGTCTGGTCACAACATACATGGAGGACAGAGGCATGTCTTGGGTTGGGCTGGGAGAGAGCAGGACTGGGCAGTGAGTTGTGGTTTTGGAGAATAGAGGCTGGGGCTGTAGAAACCTGAGCTGTGACCTCAGCTGTGTCACAGGCTTCTGAGATCTTATCAACCAGGGAGTTGAGCCAGAAGGAGGTTCCAGAGCTGTCCCTGGGCAGAAGTCTGAGGCCAGGAGTGGGGCTGGGCTGAGACTGGTGGGAGCAGCTATCATTTTGAAGCCTGGTACCCAGGGATCAGCTGATGGGCAGGAGGGTGCTGCAGTTTCAGGAAGGGAGCTGGAGCCCGAGTGAGGACCTAGTGTGCGGTGGGGTGGGGAAGGATTCTGCAGGACACTGAGGACAACAGAGATACAAGAGAGACAGAATATGGTCTTCCCTCCATGGGGCTTTCCTAGGGCAGAGGCAGGGGTGCACAGAGAGGGAATGGAAGCAGCAAGTGGGTGAGGGAGTCAGAGCCAGGAAGGGCACCTGGTCCTGCTTCTGTGGGAGCACTTGCTTCTCTTTTCTTTGACAAAGCCAGGGTTTCCTTGATGCACATGTTTGCCTTCTGGGGAGGGGTTCTTGGGGTCAGCCTCTGTATATAGGATGGCACCTTTCTCCACACTGTCCTCTGCACTTTCCGATGCTACATAAGTTCTCTTAGGAGTGGCCCTCTTCACTGCTCTCAGAGCCCATCCATGGTGGCTACTGCAGATTAGGCCAACTCTCTGGCCAAACTTTGCTAGACAGGAACCGTGTGCATAGTCTCCAGCCCTAGGAAGTCCCTATGTCCAATCACACTGACCTCTCTTCACCAGCAGGTGAGGCCCTGTGCATTCTCTGATGGTACCTGTCTCAACTTTTCTACAATGAATCCCTGCTCAGTTATTCGGGGTGGGGTGGGGAGGAGCCCACTTCTTCATTCTCTTGGGTCCTCAGTCTTGTAGTTAGTGGGAAGCAAGCTTCGTCTTTCCACATCTTAATACAACCCAGAAAACCAAGCAGTTCTGTGGAGGACATACCCCAGGGCTTCGTGGCTGGTCTCTTGCTAGTGAATTGTCTTTGGACTTCCTGTTTCTAGTTGGGCGGTGGTTAAACTTCTGTTGTCATTCCTCTTCTCCTTTCTCCCACTGGAAGCCCCTCAATCTGGCTCAACATTCTGGCTGTCCTTCCATCCTTTCTAACCTGCTCATCACTAGGGAGAGATCTAATGGATATTCCCCTCTCTTAACACATCTTCCCTTGCTGAGACAATGGCATGACTAATGGCTCTTTCTGGAAGCCTGCAGTGGCCTGTTGCAGTCCTATGCCAATGTGCCTATTCTTAGTGCTCCCCCTCCACATGCTCTGTAGAGTAACATGTTTATGGAGTTACTCCTCCTCCATGGAGTGTCCCCTATGTCCTATCACCCTATTTTCCAGTCAGAGCGCCTCTTCAGTGTTATCCCCATTTGAGCAGCTGGGTGTGTTCAGCGCCTCTGCGAGGCGTTCAGGTGTCACAGACATTTTGGGAGGAACTGTGGGACGCTGCTTTTGGTGCCTTTTGCTCCCTTCCTCACTGTTCCCAGGACTAGTGCTGTCAGCTGCTGCTATCTTTTGCAAGCCACTGCAAGCTCACAATCTCCATCCACATGCCATTTGGCATATATATATGCATATATATGGTGAATATATGGTGAGCCATACTGGATATAGAGTGAAGGATATGCTTCCTTCCCTCGCAGCTCTTGAAACAGGACGAAATTGTTCCAAATAAACAGAACAGGGGCTGGGATGATGGCTCAGTTATAAAAAACACTGGTCACACAAGTGTGAGGACCAGAGTTCAGATCCCCAGAACCCTTGTAAAAGCTGGGCAGTCATGGTAGCCACCTGTAATCCCAGCATTTGAGAGGTAGACACGGGGGATACCTAGGACAATCTGAATTGGCAAACTCTGGATTTAGTGAGAGATCCTATTAAACAAAGAAGAGAGTGGTTAAGGAAGCCATCCAGTAACAACCAGCTTTAAAACTCCACATGAATTCACACATGTATCCTGTGCACTCATGGCTGCCCACATATATGAACACACATATGCACACATGCAGTCACCACACACATGCAGAAATAAGTGAATTAATTTCAAAAATGATCAGAATAAGAAGATGCACATGCCCAGTGTTCCACAGAAGCAACAATGGGAACTTGGAGATTTCCAAGAGGCAGGAAAGGTCTGTGGTAATGCTGATCCACCCTCATGAATGCAGTGACTCATGACCTCAGCACACAGAGTGTAGAGAGTGACCCATGATCGTCTCCTGAGAACTGTAGGCTCAGGGGTACAAGTTGGTAACGGATGGAAATTCGCCTCTCCTAGTTTGCTCTGCAAGATGACTCAGAGTATGGGCAGGTAGTGTTACTAAAAGCAAAGCCAATGGGCCACAGGAGTGTCTGCCTAAAGACTTCGAGGGCCTCTGGGGAATTTCTTCCACTCCAGAATCCAGTCTCTACCCATAGGCAAGAGGTGCAGAAACTACATTTGGGGAATTCTCCTTTGCTTAGCTCCAAGGCCATGCTCTGAAGTGGTGGCCCTCACACAGGCCTAGTCACGGCCAAGCCCTTTATCTGCCTGTTTTCTGAGACTTTCAAGAGAAATGCCTTTGTTTTTGTTGCTCCCAGCTGTGTCTCTCACTCATTCACACTGTGCCAATGTCTGGAAGCCTTTTGAGTTGTCATAACTCAAGGGTTGCTACTGGCATCTTGTGTGTAGAGGTCAGGATTTGACTAATCACTATAGTTTGTAATACAGCCCCACAACGGGAACCATCTGACCTCAAATGTCAGTAGCGCCTCTGGGGAGATACCCTCCCTGTTCGTCTGAGTGTGTAGAGAGCCCAGGTGACATCCTAGGATTTGAACAATCCTGCTTTAATCACATGGGTGATAGAGAGTGAGGTAGCTTTCAACAGTGCCTCCCCCAAGTTTTGTGGGTGAGGAGCAGGCCAGGGACATAATGTAAGAAATGACATAAGAATGGGTGTAGCTCAGTGACAGATCCTGATCTAGCATGCACAAGGCCATGGATTCCATCCTTAATTCCATGTGGGGAGCAAAAGAAGCAGAAATGACAGGGCAGATGACCAGGATCCAGAGCACTGCAGCTTCTCCGTTATTTTCCCTGTGTGACTTGAGTGGCTAGGGAGATGGCTTTCTGGAATGACCTGCCCCCAAACCAGATTCTCTTACTTATGGGAGTCAAAGACCAGCTCCAAACACCTCTTATTTAGGTGATTACCCCTAGAATCATATAGATGGTCTTGGAACACAGCAGTTGGGACCAGAGGGATCCTGACTGACATAGCATGTTCTCCTTTCTCCTTTTGAACTCAGCTCTTGAAGCTGTTGTGATAGGCAGTCCTCTTGGGAGATCTTAGCAGAAACAACTGATTAACCCTGAGGGTTCCCTGGAGTCTTAATCCTAGACTCACTCACCTTTCATACCCCATATACTTCCCAGTACCACATAAGAATATGTAAAACCATTTATCTTTAGTCAATACCAAGCTTGAAAGACAAGCTGGCTACCAAAATATCACATGGTGTTTCTCTTGTTCAGCTTGGACAATGCCTTTTCTCAGTATCCACTTTCAGACTCTCTTCTGGGTCCCAAGAATGGAGTTCTTCAAGGATGAATTCTCCAAGGATAGAGTCTATAAGGATAGGATGACCCTGGATAGGATCCTCAAGGATGGAGTCTCCAAGGCTATAGTCATCAAAGATGGAGTCCTGAAAGTGGAATCTTTGAGAAGAGAGTTCTCAAGGATATTGTCTTAAAGGATTTAGTCCTCAAAGATGGAGTCTTCAAGGATGGAGTCCTCAAGAATGCAGGCTTCATGAACGAAATATCTAGTGATGAGTCCCCTATGTACTGTGAGTGAGGCGCCTGCTCAAGGATAGAGTGCCCCAGACATTTGGAGTTCCTATTCTCTTGCACCCTATTCTTCACAGCACACAACCTGTTTTAGATCCTAGATTTGCAACTTTGCAGACCTGTCTACATTGCCTTTCCTTGCTCTTCTCTTCCTTTCCACAACTCTCCCAAGGAGACCACCATTCACTCTCTGTGGGCGAAGTCTAAGCACTGGGATTTGAGTCAGATAGTTGTGAGGCAAGTTATACAACCCCTGAGCTTCGGTTCCCCAGAGGCAAGGTGGGAAGGAGCTGCTGCCGACTAACTGGCAACTAGCACAATGTGGGAACTGAGGGCGCACTGTTGCCATGATCATTGGCTGTGTTCCATTTTCAGCTGAAATGGCATCTTCTTCATAAAGCTCCCCTTCATCTATTACACAGCCAGCTCTCTTCTTTGCTGTATTGAGTCCATGAAAACCTGTCCTCTGGCCCTCTCAATGAGTCCTACCTGTGTGCTAATACTTGTGTCCACCCTTTATCTGTACATCCAGGGTTTAAGCAAATTGAGGGTTTAATACCAGCAACTATTGGACCTATTTAGGTGTTTTTCTAAGTTCTTTCCGTGAGTCACCTGGTTTCCTTTTTTTTTTGAGACAGGGTTTCTCTGTGTATCCTTGACTGTCCTGAACTCATTTTGTAGACCAGGCTGGCCTTGAACTCACAGAGATCCGTCTGTCTCTGCCTCCCAAATGCTGGGATTAAAGGCGTGCACCACCACACCTGGCTCACCTGGTTTCCTTTAAGAAGCTTTTCTCTTTTTTTAGACACAGTGTGAGGATGGAACCTGAGGCCTTGCACAGGCTAGCCAAGCATTCTGTCACCGAGTTAAATACCTAGCCTGTTCATTTGGTCTCCTTAAATCCAATTGATTGCATTTAGGAAATGAGGACCCATATCCAAAATGAGCAGAACAAAGTACTTCACATGAGCACTGTCACTGGATATGGTGATGCACACCTGTAATTCCCAAAGTCTAGAGCCTGAGGCAGAAAGATTGCCATGAGTTGGACACCAGCCTGGGATATGTATGGAAACCCTGTTTCAAACAAAAACAATGCCTGAAATACCTTTTGTCTTCCTTTCAGGCTCTGATCTGCCTCACAAGAGTAGTACAGCTTGCCTGCCCTTGTTCAGTGCCGTCCTGTCAGGGTGTCTCTCAAACTGCACATGGAATATATTTCCATGTTCAAGGATTGCATATATATATGTTGTATCTCACCTACTGTGTGTGTGTGTGTGTGTGTGTGTGTGTGTGTGTGTGTCTGTGTCTGTGTGTGTGTGTGTGGGGGGGTCTCATGTAACAGCTGGCCTGGAACTCACAGAGATCCACTACTTCAGTCTTCCAAGTGATGGGATCAAAGGCCTGCACCACCACACCTGGCTTTACCGAGATTTATGACAATTCTATGAATGGAAGTTATGACTTCCATTTTACTGATGAGAAAACTAAGACACCCTTCACCTACCCCGAAGAAAATAAGCTTGTTTGAGCCTGCCTGCGTGGGAGTTAGGAGTTAGGAGGCCTTTTAGTCTCCTGGGCTTCTGACATGCTTGGATTCTCAGATCTCAAGACCATTAGAATAGTCTGAGCCTCTTGACTTCCAGTTTGAGGAAGTGAGCCCTTTCCTTTGTCCCAAGCTGTGCCTGTGCGGGCTCACAGGCTGACCTCAGTACAAACTTTTGGAGTTCGTGTCTGCAGATCTCCTCTTGGTTCTTTAGGGGACTAGAGAGTTCAAGGTGGAGATGGACTATGGTTTTCTCCAAAGCTGGTTCTCTTGCTTTAATGACTGATTCCTCTCTGGCTGGGATGCTGTCCTCATTCCTGGCCATCTCCGTGCTTGTGCTTCTGGGCTCTAGAAGGCGATGAACCATTCGGGTTTATTTGCTGGACTGAAGCATCAGTTCTCTAGATCTGGGCCTTTCTGTGTGGGCCACTGTACCGCAGTAAGAGCCTCCAGTGGAAGCTCCATTCTAGTATTAGACTGGAGGTGCCCCATGTTCGCCAGGCTCTGTACCCTTCACTCCTAGGTCTAGAGGGCTCTGATTCCACCTATCCCAACCTTGCTGTTTCTCCAGGGAGTCTGGATCTCTTGACAAATTAGAAGGCCTGGGGTTTGAACTCATAGCTTTTCCCTCTCCGTCCTGCCTTTAAGCAACTGTTCTGGTTCTGTCTATTAACATAGGAACTTCCTTAACTTGAAAAAAAAATAAAGTATTTAAAAAAAAAAAACACTGGAACTTCCTTTGTGAACACCCCCCACCATTTTGTTCCATAACAATTCAAAACAGTTCTTGGATTTTTACTTGTAGAGACCTTACCCCAGCCTTGTTCCACTGCTGCAATGTTATCGGACAACGCATCCCTTTTGGGGTACCATCGGTTTGGCTACACTGAGGTTCATTGCTCTGACTAGCTGGTCTGTTCATTTCATGACAGTCCTGCCAGCTGTCAGTACAAAAACTCTTGTCACAGGCTACCACCCTCATCTAGTCATTGCACTTGTGACCAGACTCCTCTCTTGCTTTGTAAACTGCTTCCCTATACTTAATAATTAATATTGGGTGCTCAGCACTTCTAGCATCTAAATATCGAATTCTGTTATTTTTAATCATGTGAGTCCCTTATTAATTGTCTTAATCAGCTATTTCTGTGACCCTTGGTTACACGAACTCTAACTAATAGATCTATCCCTAAAGCATGGCTCCTCCAATCACAGCTCAGGTTTGCAGCTTAGTATGTAATGGGCACCAGGCAACTGTATCCCTCCATCTCTGATATTCAGTAAAGCTGCCTCTGTCCTCTCCAAAGACCAGGTGATTCTGAAGGTGGATATTGCCTTTGGTAATGGGAGAGAGAAATGGAGGAGAAGTACATAGAAGCAGGCTCTCTAGAGGTCAGGATAGAAGAATGTAGCTGATAGTACAGAGAAGAGAAAGGGAATGGCATCCTGGGGCCTCCTTGATTTTCCCTATGTGCAGACAGGGAGTGAATTTCTGGGTCTGGTTGTGGGAAGTGGAGGTCCAGGGGTCTATGAGTGTCCATGGAAGGAGCCTGGTTCCTGGGAGACTGTTACCTGTTCCAGAGTCTTGAAGGGACGCTCAACTACTCACAGGAAAATAAGAGAACAGGGAGGGTGGCTGAAGAACCTGGGAGAGTTTGGGAGGGAAGTAATAGGACCTCTGGACAAGTCAAAGTGGGCAAGCAGGAAGAGTCAGCTGGGGTGGGACATGGGAGGAGGGGGGAGAGGGAGGAGGTTTGGAATGGTGTGATCATGAACTCTGTAGCCTATGGAAGGCTAGCTTCCCCTCCAACCCCACTGTGATGGTGGCTCACTCTCTCTTCAGTTCTTAAGGAAAAGAAACAGTGGAGGGGGAGCCCCTCTTCCCCAAGGATCCCTGGATCTATTCCTATCCTCCATCCCCTGGAATAGCAGATACCCATGTCCCCTCCCATGCGGTCTTTGGCCTCCAAATGAAATTGCTTCTTGTCCTTGCCAATCCTGTGATCTCTAGGGATGCTGTCCACTCTTCTTCTAGCTTGCCAGCCAGCTGGCCTATCACCAACTGGTTAACCCATTAACCTGGCATGCCCACTGGTCAGCCAGTTGGCCAAAACCATCTCATTCCTCAGCCAGTTCTCTGGAAAGCCAGCTGGGTGACCGGTCGGCCAACAAAGCCATCCGTCCACTCCTGAGTCAGTGGCCCAACCCTTCTCACCCTCCCATGCTCCCCTTCTCCCTCCCTTAACTCCCTAACATCTCAGCTGTAGGACCTACTAATCTTGCATAATGGGCCTGCTTCTTAACCCTGCCTCTCCCCTTCCCCCTTCTGTTGGAAACCCCTTCCCCGTTGCCAACTCTGTGTGTTACTAACACGCTTATAACCCAGGGGACCAAGGGATGGGCAGGGACAGGTGGGGCCAGGTATGAGTGAAAAACCGAACTAACTTTCTGTCTCATCTGCGGAATGTCGGCCATCTTTAAGTCTCTGCTTTCTTGGTCCAGTTTTTGTTTTGTTTTGTTTTTCCTGTTCTTGTTTTCTTCTTTACTAACCAAGGTCTCTAACTGTTCCCCTTCTCTGCAGATGTCCTTCGGGAGGGGTGAGGGGAAGAGGAATCCAGAGGAGGGCTGGGGGAGGTGGTGGGAGAAGAAGGGGTTTACTTTTTGTGGGTGTGCTTTCTTACTCCCATTATAATTTTTCTTTAAACACTTTTACTGAACCTGAGGTGGGAGGGTTTGAACAACCAAGAGAATATATATGGCTGTATCTCCTCTTTTCTTGAGTTTCACAGTTGGTCATTTTATTTTTTTCTTTTCTTTTTCGTTCTGTTCTTTTGTCGTCCTTGTTTCTTCTTTGTTTTTCTTTTTTTGACACCCCTTCCCTCCCCCCTCTCCGGTGAAGCACGCAGGGATTGGACACGCTATGGTAAACAAACTGCATTATCTGGTAGATATCACTCTAATTGTCTTACCGTTTGGTTTGCCGTGGGTTTTTTAACTGTTCGATTCTCCCACTTTTGTTTCCTCTCTCCTCATTTGGTTTTTGCTCTTCCAGTGGTTTTCTTTTCTTTTTTTTGTGTCCCAGACAATCTTTAATTTCACTTCTTCTCTTTCAGTTCCCTCCTTCCCTTTTCTTTTTCCTTTTTTTTTCTTCCTTCCTTTCTTTATTTATTTTTTGATCCCAACTCAAGTCCAAAAGATAAATGGAAATTCAGGCATTTGGTGGGCCCTGCCCTGCACTCCTGCCTCCTGACAGGTTGCTGGCCTGAGAAGCCTGGGGCAGGCCCCATGCTCATGAGCTCTGGTTACACCAGCCTACTGCTCATGAGCTCTGGTTACACCAGCCTACTGCTCATGAGCTCTGGTTACACCAGCCTACTGCT
>CAJQZJ010000838.1:3204632-3250079 GCA_907164525.1 Lophiomys imhausi
TACACCAGCCTACTGCTCATGAGCTCTGGTTACACCAGCCTACTGCTGAGCTCATATTTTATTGCTTTCTTCAGTTCTTTCCCTGCTCCTTGGTTTTTGTTTTTTTCTTTGATTTGGTTTCTTTCTTGGTCTCCTGAAAATCCATGGAAAACATCATCCCATGACACGCTATGCTGCGTTCACTGTCAGCTCTAGACAGGGGCCCCTCAAGTTGGGAAGAAGGCTGGGGGTGCTATCCCCAGTGGCAGCCAGCTGGGCATGTTCACCAAAGGGGTAGGAGGATGGCTTGGGACCTCCTTTAAGTCACTAGTTCATACCAGTTTAGGAGCTGCTCGGTGCTGGCTGTCACCCCCACCTCCCAACCTTGAGGATTCCCAGCTCTGTTTCCCTCACATTTTGCATGGCATGAGTGGTCTTTCCCCCTACCAGGGATAGCGTCCAGATCCCCGCACCGCTCTGCTGCTCTGACTAACACTGTGTTCCACACTGTCTTTCTTCCCCTTCACCCCATCCCCTTTGTGTCCCCTGCCTCTCTTGCATGGCCTCTGACAGGGCTTGGCTTCCTTCCCTGTTGAGGGCATGAGAGGAGGAGTCCCAGCAGGGATAGGATGGGGGCAGCTCTCCTTGTCCTTGCCGAGAGCTCCTGTGTTTGGGTTGTGCTAGATCCTGGTGAATGCTGTTGTGGGTGTCAGTGGAAAGGCAGCTGGTGTGTGCTGGTGTGTGGGTGTGACTGTGTGTAAATGTTGGTGTGATATTTAGGGGTGTCAGTGGGAAGCCGTGCTGTGTGTTTGGGAGACTGCTGATTCTCTGTGTGTGTAAGTGCTGGTGGGAATGGGGGCTGCAGGCTTGGATGGGTTCTGGGCCTGGGTAAGGATTCTGTATGGAGGCGGCTGATAGGGCTGGCTCCTCGGTGCTGGTGAGACAGAGAAAGGGTTGGGAGGGCCCCGCCCTCCTTCTCTTGCCTGCCTCAGAGCACGTGCCCTCAGGCCCTGCAGTATGAGATCCCCTGGGATTCCCTCATGCCTGCCCAATTCCAGCTCCGCAGCAGCCCGTTAGTCATTGCCTATTAATAATGCAGAGTGATTGAACACCAGGCTGGGGACCCTGCAGATGGAAGTGTCTGCTCTCATGGGGTGGGAGGGGCTTGGGACAGCTGCCTGGCTTGCCCAGCCTGCCAGGTCTGCCTGGCTGGAAGGCTAGGAAGCAGGGAGGTGTCAAAGCTGGAATGTCTAGCCAGTGAGATCCTTTATGTCCATCAGGAGGCTTCACCTCTGAAGCCACGTCCTTCTGGAGTAGGAAGGTCAGCTGGGTGCTTGCTCTGCCTCTTAACCTGTGGTTGGCTTTATTTAGCTGTTGGATTAAAGGTGTGTGCTAGGGCTGAGCCACACCACAAGTACCTGTTTACAGTAAACAGAAAGCTCTAGGATCAAAGGCTGAGCCATACCATAATTAGAAACAGTTTTTTCCAGTTCACAATCTCGGGGTTGACAATGTGATCAAATGTCCTGCAACATTTGCTGACACTTTTGTATGTGTGTGCTTTCCTTCACCCACATAGACTAGTGTCCCCAACCAGGACCAATCTAGTCCTCGCCTGTGCAGGCTCCCAGGCTTCCCAGGGTTCTAATGGCACTTGCATTGAGATCTGCACTAGCTCTGAGATCTCCACAGGCCCCGCTCCTCTAGCTGCTGCTTTTGTGAGTTAGTGGCTACCCACACTGCTATTCTTAAGAACCTGCCAGGATCTGACCATTAAGAACTTTCTTTACTAGCTGAGGAGGTGGCTCACCTGGTAAAGATGCTTGCCACCAAGCCTGATAACCTGAGTTTGATTCCTAGAACCCACAAGGTGGAGAGAGAACTGGCCCCTCCAAGCTCGTCCCTGACCTACATAAATGTATGCACACACACACACACACACACACACACACACACACACACACATACACACACGTATGCACAATATATACATGTAATTTAAAAAAACCTTTCTATTGAAAAACAGTAAAGAACTTTCTCTTTACTGGACAGCCAACCTGTGATTCTGAGGACAGGGAGCCAAGATCAACACAGGTGATATATCCAAGTACCTGGAGGGATACCTCTCTAGGATTAGGGCCCAACAAACCTCTTTCAAGTCTCTCATAGTTAAATGCTGGGCACATGGGCCCACGCCAGAAAAGCTAGCTCAGCTCCCTCGGCTCTCAGCAAGCTATTAGTGTACCTGCCTAGCTTGTACAACATGTCTGTGTGGAGATCAATCAAGGCAACACAAGTTCTGTACTTTAGAAAGGAATTATAATTTCATTAAGTCTAATAAAGTGCTGGCCAATTCCCTCTGTTACCAGGGAAGGGGTGTTATGTGAAGAAGTGGTTCCCTTCCTGTACCAGACCTTGAGGAATAGATATCACTGGTCCCGCTGGAGATCCTGTTGCAATCCCTTATAAGGAACCAATCTCAAAATAACTTTATGAAACCTCAGAATGCTTCAGGGATGTGGAGGAGGAGAGAAAACAAATGGTTTACTTCAGTTGGTGAAGAAGCTAGCAACCCTGCTTGGATTCAGGGCTGATAAAGAACCTGCAAGATCCACACTTCCCTGTACCATCAACACAGACAGGAGAACAAATCTGTTGCCTTGTGTGGCCTCAGAAATCCCTGCAAACTTGCCCGAGGGATCAGCTGTTTTAGGCCCAGACTGAAGTTAAAAAAATGGGGTTCAGCAGGTTCTGATTCCCAGGGTACCCCTCAGGTAGATTTTATGTAGCTTGGTGTCTACTTTTCTTCTAACTCACTCAGTAGGAGGTCTCTTAGTATGTAAGTGTTTCTCTTGGGGAGGACAGTGGAAAAACAGAAAGCTCACCCGGACACCCCCATTGGTTAAGTGCGGTCAGGCTGATGCACGCTGGCTGATCAAGCTAATGTCCTTCATGTGTACACTAGGGCCTCAAAGTAGCTTTTGCATTTGGAGTTTCTTTAATTTTTTTACATTAAAAAGTTCTATTTTTATTCTGTGTGTATAGGCATTTTGCCTGCATATATGTATGTCCACCATTTGTGTGTTTGGTACCCCAGGAAGCCAGAAGCTGTCAAATCCCCTGGAACTAGAGTTACAGATAGTTGTGGAGCTGGGAACGGAGTGCTGTCTGTCCCCTGTAAGAGCAACAAGTGCTCATAACCACTGACTCCTCCCTCCCCCACCTTTTTTTTTTTTGAGACAGAATCTCTTTATAACTCTGACTATCCTGGAACTCACTGTTTAGACCAGGCTGGCCTTGAACTCACAGAGATCCACCTGGCTCTGACTCCCAAGTGCTGGGATTAAAGGCATGCACCACGGCTGCCTCTTTTTTCTCTTTACATTTTTATTTAGTTACTCTATTAACATGTGTAGGAAACATGCCATGGCGTAAGTCCACAGCTCAGAAGCCGACTTACAGGAGTTGCTTCTCTTTTTCCCCCATTGGAGTCTGGGATAAAGCTCAGGTTATCAGGCTTGGTGGCAAGCACCTCTACCTGCTGAACCATGGCCAGCTATCTCCCTGGCCTACCTTTTAAATTTCATTTAAGCTTGATGATGCCTGGATACGGGTCTGGAATTTGAGGAATATGCCCCCTTTTAGCAGCTGGGGAAGCTGAGGCCCAAAGAAGGCACCTTACTTTGTACTACAGAGGAGTTTATCTTTTTTTTTGTTTTGTTTTGTTTTTTGAAACAAGAGTTTCTCTGTGTAACAGCCCTGGCTGTCTTGAACTCACTTTGTAGACCAGGCTGGCCTTGACTTACAGAGAACTGCCAGCCTGTGCCTCCTGATCGTTAGAATTAAAGGCATGTGGCACCACACCCAGCATGTATTCCTTTTTAAAGATGAGAGTCAGAAAGGCAAAATTGTTCTGGAAAACAAGTGATAAAGGGGAACTTTAGATTTCTGACCTGAAGTCTTTCCCTTCTAAGATTCCTGAAATCTGGAGTTGAGGATGCACGGAAGGACTGTGAATCCTACAGCCTGAGTCTGTGTCTGGCACACAACACTAAATGAGCTTAGCAGGGCTTCCATCTTTCCTTCGGGCAGAAGCTGCTCCTCCCTGCTTCTGCTCCACACGGCATATGATGACAGCAATGTGATCTAACAGGAGACAAAACAGCCCATTGGTGTAGTGTTACCTACCTTGTCACTGGGCTCAAGGAAGTCCACTCAGCCACCCACAAATTAAAGTTGCTGCTCTCTGTCTAACTCTCTTTAGAAAAGGGAGGTTAGTGGCATTGTGAGCTGTGGTCATGCTAGGCCCCTGGAAATGGCCTCTGTGGTGACATGAGAGTTCCCTTTTTCTTTAGCACTTTTTCCTGGAGCACAGTGGGTATGGTGTGCTTGCTCCATGTTGGTATATTTGTGGTTAGGTCTTGGGTTCCCATCCCATCCAGCCTTCCTGCATTGTGCTGAGGAGAGGAGGGGCTGGCCTGTCCATTCAGGTCACAAGAGGCTCCTTGAGCCTCCTCCAGCTTCTCCCTGTTCCTGGACAGCATGTGGTGCTGGGCCTAGGTTCACCTTCTGGGCAAACAGTCCATTCATTCCCCCCTGGCTTCCTCAGAAACCACCATCTTGAGTGGGTCATAGATCCCCTGCTGTGCCTCGGGGACCTGGCTGTGGTCCTTGGTGCTGCATGGAGAGGGGCGGTCAAGACTTCCTCCCCGAGCCTTCTAGGATGTGGCGTGTGTGCCGATGATCTGTGTTGAATGGCAGAGGAATGTGTGCTGAAGAGACTCAGGTCTGATGTCTCTTCTCTGTCGGTCTCTGGACATCTCTGACCCAGTGGCTGCTCCGATCTCCTCTTCAGTGGAGAAAGCTTCTTCCTGCGTTCCACAGCTCTCCTGCCTCCATCTCTGCTCTTCCCCATCTCCCCCACCCTGCACCTCTCACCTCCTACCTCTGCTTTTCTCTGGCCTGCATGGGAAGTGCCTGGTCCCCGTCCCTGCTCTTCTAACCTGCATGGGTCCTGGCTGCAGTGGCTGTTCTATGTGGCATGTGCTCCCTTCCTCCCCTCCTCCCCTGCTGGCCCCACCCCTTCCAGAAGCTTTGTGGGGGGGGGGGTTGGGGGGCAGGGGCATCAAGAGCCCCTGGGGTGGAGGGGGGCAGGGGAATTATTCCCCTGTTTCCTGCTTTTACTAACGAACCTGCCATTTTTGTGTCTGGACTGATTTGTCTGAGGGAACAGTCGGGTTTTACTAATCTAACTCATTTCCCTCCCTGCCTTCCCCAGACCTCCACTTCCTCTCCACCCACTGCCTTCTCCTCTATTCTCCTTCAACTTCTCCCCACCCACTTGGCTGATCCCTCCCTCAGGAAACCTCCCTGTGTTCCCTGTCCCCTGGCTAGCCTGTCCCCTGGCCCTACAGGGCCATGAGAGGGAAATTGAGGTTGTCCTTTCCCAACAGTGCCCCCATGATTGATTTGAATACAGCCACCAGGCAAATTGAGATTCACTCCCAGCCTGGAAGGACATGTTGGACAGTCTACTCCAAGTCAGATCCCTCTAACTCAGATAGGGTCAAGAAAGGGCAACCCTGATCTTGGCAGATGTAATGGGATGGAGAGAGCCCATAGCATGAGGGAGATTCCAGAATGGTGCCTTGCTTGAGGCAAAGGAGGGAGGGAGAACTCCAGAGGTGCTTTGGAACCAGGAGGGAAGGGACAATGATGAACTGAGCGTGCTCACTTACGTAAGGTTCTCTCACCAAAGCATAGGCTGCAGGGAGTCAGGTTTTTAGCTAGAGATGGAGCACTGGTCACAAGGCAACTTGATGTTGACCTTTGATGGACCATGAGCTGTGTCTCCTGGGCTGTGCTGAAGTTAGTGGGGATTCCAGGGACATGCCAGGCCATGCTTGCTGGCAGCCTGTCTGGGTTAGCCTAACCCACTTAGGCTCAGGAGCTGAATTGCAGCCCAGTCCAGTCTCTTAGGACAACAGTAGAGGACATGGAGGAAGAGTGAGTACAGCCACATTGCCCTAGAGAGGTCTGCTCACCTGCCTCACCTTCCCTGACTTACTCCCACCCTTTCATCCTAATTCCTTCTTCCTTTCTCCAGCTTCCCTCCACCCAGTCTAATCTCTAATCTTGTTTGCATGTTTTTGTGACTAATCTCTCTGACCCCTCCCTTTCTACCCTAACCCCACTTCCTAGTTTCAGGACAAGGTGGAGGGGAGAAGAAATAAATGATCATGATCAATCCCCCCCTCAAAATAAGACTCAAACATATTCAGACTGCCCCCACCCAAGATACCTGTCTCCTCCTGTCCTTGAACCCAGTTCTTCTAGCACAAGGTTTGATGGTCCCTGGGAGGTGGCTTCTTTAGTCTGCACCCTGCTTAGCCCCACCCTATTCACCATGAGGCTCCAGCCAAGCACTGGGGAAGGGGCTTTTGAGTCCCCCTGCTCTTAGGAGTTCTACCCCACCCTCCCGACAACAGAATACTAAAGACCAGGAGCTAGAAGGTGGCTGGTGGCCTGTGCTGCAGACTGGAGTTTAAGGGGACATCAGTGTGACTGGCAGGCCCTTACCTCAATGCTATACCTACAAAGGGGGTACTTCTGAAGCATATTTGGGGCGCAAGAAGGACCCTAAGCTGTAGCCTGTGGAAGTACAGGGTGGGACTGACAAAGAACCAGGTCCTTAGTGGCCCCTTGATTCTCCTAAGCCACAGCCTCCTAGAGAGAAGCTTTATGTTATTACCACTGCCTTTGGCTCCTTCCCTTCAACCTTGCTGTGAGTGAACCCTTCCAGAGCCCCTCTGGGGACTTAATGCTGCAGGGACCAGGTGAACATTTGCTGCGTAGGGGGAATCAGAGTTGCCCCAAAGGCAGTGTGTGTCTGCCTTCCCTAGCCCAGTGTCCAGTACCTCTCTGAACACCAGGCACAACCTTGCTCTTGGCATCTTGCCTTCTGGATGAATTTTCCACCCTGGGAGGGCATTTCCCTAGGTTATCCCTGGCCTCACTGTTCCTAAGGGTAGAACAGCAAGGACGCCATCTACAGAGGATTGTAGGATGAGCTGTGAAGTATCATAGGGCTGCTCTCTGGAGAAAAACAGTGACTCACCCAGATGTATAATCTCAGCCCATGAGAGGATTACCATAAGTTCAAGGCCAGTTTAGGCTTTATAGCAAGTTCTAGGCTAGCTTAGATTAAAAAAAAAAAAAGACTCAAAATATCTTGCAAGAACAGACAGACAGAATTCCCCAGACAGAAGGACTGCAAGTGAGTCTCAGCACTGCTATGAAGGAAGGAAGAAGGGAAGGAAGGGGAAGGATGGAAGGGAATGGACTCTTCTTTAGAACGCGGTCAGCAGCCGGGCGGTGGTGGCGCACGCTTTTAATCCCAGCACTTGGGAGGCAGAGGCAGGTGGATCTTTGTGAGTTCGAGGCCAGCCTGGTCTATAAAGTGAGTCCAAGACAGCCAGGGCTACACAGAGAAACCTTGTCTCGAAAAACCAAAAAAAAAAAAAAAAAAAAAAAAAAAAAGAAAGCGGCCAGGAAGCCACACGTGTGCCCACAATGCTCTGCTGAGACAAAGCTGAGGGTACAACTTGCTTCCCCCCACCCCTCTAGTGGGGCCCTTTCTGGAGTCACCTCCTAGTACAGAATACCCCCCTGGAGTTGCTTCTTGAGCCCACCATGGTGAGTGCTCCATGCCACCTTAAGGATCCCACATGCTGAGCGTGGGCCATGGGTAATGCAGGACAGGCTTTAGCTCACCTAACTTAAGCCATCAAATCTTGTGCTGTTTCCTTTTCCTTCTTCCTCCTCTCCACCCCCACTGTTCCAGCTCCAAGACAAGCAGACATAAAAATGGGGGTCCCCCTCCCCCACTGCCCCCTGGTCCCTCCCTTGCCTGCCAGTGGCTCTTCCCAGGGTGTTGATGCTGGTTGTCTCCTGTCTCTCCCCCTCCTTGGGCTGGGCAGGTGACCATCTCGGTGGACGGGATCCTGACCACCACAGGCTACACACAGGAGGATTACACCATGCTGGGCTCTGATGACTTCTTCTACATTGGGGGTAGCCCCAACACAGCCGACCTGCCTGGCTCACCTGTCAGCAACAACTTCATGGGCTGCCTCAAGGACGTGAGTAGGACTTGGAAGAGTTGCAGTTGGCCATCCCGCCATGGGACTTAGTCTGACTTGGCCGGCTGCCCCAGGCCTCTATTCCTTGTGAGTTCACGGTGGGGTGTAACCCTTCATTAAAACTAAGGCTATGAAGTCAAGAGGTGCCACCCTTTTTGTTTCCTGGTGCCTTTGAACTCCCCTCCCCTCTGAGGATCTTCAGAGCTGTGGTACACAGGGGGAGGTAGTAGGCATGAAGGTTGAAGGCTTTAAAACCTAGTTTCAGGCACATGCCTCTCATTCTACTCTGTTGGTCAAGTCACTCAACCTCGTGAGTTGCGTGGTATGTAGTTGAAGGGTTGGTTCCTACTTCAATCCTTGTACAGCCCATGGATGAATGTTAATATCCGTTACGAGATAGCAAGCATCGCAAGGGACATCAGCTGACGGGATGCCTGTCTAGCGCACATGCAGCCCATGGGTTTATGAGCAGCACATCAGCTGAGCATGGTGGTGCACATCTGCAACCCCAGCATGTGGGAGGTAGAGGCAGGAGGATAAACTCAAGGTCATCCTCAAGTATGTAGTGAGTTTGAAGCCATCTTGGGCTACATGAGACCCTGTCTCAGAAAATAGCAGCAGATAGTAGCAACAGTTGCCCGCCTTTTTGTCATTCTGAGTGACAGGTGAGCTGGAGCCAGAAGCCCACCGAAGGAGCTGCCTGGCTAGTGTGGGACTGGAAAATAGCACCAAGACAGCAAGGGGAACATGTAGCTTGAGAATACAGGCCTGAGCCTTGTGAACTGATGGTGCTGAACTTGGGGTCCCTAGGGTGGGTGATGCCCCCATGGCTGCCAGGGAGGGCGACCCTTGGTAGCCAGACCCAAGACTGCTTTTGCTTCTTTACCCAGATCCCTCTCCTCCTTACAGGTGGTCTACAAGAATAATGACTTCAAGCTGGAGCTATCCCGACTGGCTAAGGAAGGGGACCCGAAGATGAAGCTGCAGGGAGATTTGTCCTTCCATTGTGAGGATGTGGCTGCCCTGGACCCGGTGACCTTTGAGAGTTCTGAGGCCTTTGTCGCACTGCCTCGCTGGAGTGCCAAGCGCACTGGCTCCATCTCCCTGGACTTCCGAACCACTGAGCCCAATGGGTTGCTGCTCTTCAGTCAGGGTCGGCGGGCCGTGGTCGGGGTAGGCAGCCACAGCTCTGCCCAGAGGGCCGACTACTTTGCCATGGAGCTGTTAGATGGCTACCTCTATCTTCTGCTGGACATGGGCTCTGGGGGCATCAAGCTGCGGGCTTCCAGCCGTAAGGTCAATGATGGCGAATGGTGTCACGTGGACTTCCAGAGGGACGGGCGCAAAGGTCAGGAGGCCTCTTGACCCTCCCTTCCCCTGGCTACCTTTTCATACCTGCTCAACCTCTCAAGCTCTCATTGCCTGCTCTTAGTCTCCTCTCCCAGTCCTCCTTTGGCCCTTCTGTCACTGTGAGCTGGCAGAAGGTACGGGATCTGGATTCACACCTCCATTCTAACTTATTTGTGAAAAGAACAATTACCCAAGGTCATTGTAGATGGGAAAGAGCGTGTCTGGAAACATTAACGTAGCACCTAATGGAGAGATGTCCCATGTCCTGAAGAAAATAACTTTCACACCTGCAAATCCCAGCATTCGGGAGGCAAAGGCAGGAGGATCATCAAAAGTTTGGGGCCAGTTTGGACTCTGTAGTAAGGTCTAGACCAGTCAGGGCTGCAGAGTGAGACTTTGTCTCAAAACGAAACAGAGAAAACAGCTTTCTAGCCCTGGTTCCCTTTTGACCAGAGTCTTATTTCTTTAACGTAACAGGTGACTGATATCCCCCGTTGTCTGGGAGGGTTGCTCCTAAAATCCCCAAAGACACCAAAATCAATGATAGACAAGCCCCTTATGAAAGACAGTGTAGTATTGTGTGTCACCTGTACACATCCTCCTGGATAACTTATCTTTAGAGCCCTCAAAATACCTAATGGAAGCAAGATGCTGGGGCTGGGGATGACACAATGCCTAGGTTCCTGGCATGATGGTGTTCTGTAATCCCAGTACTAGGGGGGTAGAGGCAGGAAGATCAAAAGTTGAAGGTCATCCTCAGCTTTGTAAGAAATTTGAGGCTAGCCTTGGCCATCTCAAGAGAGAGAATATAGACACTATAATAGTTACATAGTAGTTCTGTGGAGGTCATTGTTATGGTGCTTGGTGGATAAGGACAGCAGCACCTGTATGTGCTTAGTACAGAAAATTCTTCCCCTAAGTCTTTCCATCCATGCTTGATTGGATGGACGCACAGCCCGAGCACACAGAATCTGCCTGGTTCTCTGAGTACTAATCATGGGCTGACCGACTGTCCACCTCATTCTGGCCATCAGAGACTCAGTGAATAGGCCACCACACCTGCCTGGCCGTGAGGGTTTCAAATCAAGGGAACAGCTGGCTGGGCTGTAACTAGCCAGTCCCGATCCTGCTTAGCTTCCAGGGTCAGCTGATGTTGGTGCATGCAGGGTGGTACATCTGTGGATGGCTTTTCAGAGTTTGTGTTGTTCTAGGCACCCTTCCCTCCACCCTTCCTTTTCAGCCTCCCTCTCCCAGGCTCTTGTTTTCTGCCCGCCAATTCCTGTGTGCTTGCCTCCATCTTGTTGAACCCAAAAAAGAGAATTGATACAAATGAGGCCTGACATGTTATCCAATTTAAGTGCTTATCAACGTCAGCTAAATTTTCGCATTCCTACAGCCGTCACCACTGCTGGCCTGCGAGTCAGGCAGTGACCTCCTCTGCTCACAGGGAGGAGGGGACTGCCCCGCTCCCAGAAGTGAGGCCTTGTCATCCTTTCCTCCCCCTTCCCCAGAGAGAGCCATGAGAAAGGTCTTTAGCCTCCTGTTCTGCCTCTTGACAGCACAAGTTGGCCTTCACTAACAGTCTCTAGGGTTCTACACAGGTGGTCAGCGATCCTCAGGGTGGACGCCCATTCAGGAACTTGGAGCAGGTGCTCAAACACAGTTAGACCTTCCTGTGTTTTCCTTGTCTCCACACCTCAGTGCTGGCGATTGAACCCAGGGCCTGTTCCTGCTGAGCCACAGCCCAGACTCCTTTTTCCTTTTCTAATTGTGTTGGATGTGTTGCTCTTGTGCTGCAACATGTGTAGAGGTCCAAGAACATTTGGGGAGCTGGTTCTGGCCATCCACCTTTTGAGGAAGGATCTCTCTTGTTTCTGCTGCTTTCCAGTGTACCTCAGCTAGCTGGCTTCTGGGCGATTATCCCATCTCCATTTCTCATCTTGCCGTAGGAATGCTGGGATCTTGGTCACACGCAACCACATCTTTTATGTGGGTTCAGGGGATTCAACTTGGCTTGTCAACCTTGCATAGCTAGTGCCTTCACACATGGACCTTTCTCCTTGGCCCACTCCTGTTTTGTTTTTGTTTCTTTTTGAAATTGTGGTAAATTGCATATCACACAAAATTTGTAGTCTTATTTGTTTATTTATTTATTTATTTATGGTTTCTCTGGGTAGCCCTGGCTATCCTGGAACTCTCTGTGTAGACTAGGCTGACTTTGAACTCACAGAGATTCGCCTGCCTCTGCCTCTCTAGTGCTGTACCACCACCTGGCCATTACAGACAGCTGAACTGCCATGTGGGTGCTGGGATTTGAACCCGGGTCCTTTGGAAGAACAGCCAGTGCTCTTAACTGCTGAGCCATCACTCCAGCCCTACAGTCTTAATTATTAATCACTATTGGGGCATTGATTACACTCATGTTGATGAGTAGCCCTCACCACCATCCACATGCAGTTTTCTTTTCTTTTTTTAAAGATTTATTTATTATGTATACAGTGTTCTGTCTGCAGGTATATCTGCAGGCCAGAAGAGGGCACCAGATTTCAATATGGATGGTTGTGAGCCACCATGTGGTTGCTGGGAATTGAACTCATGACCTCTGGAAGAGCAGCCAGTGCTCTTAACCGCTGAGCCATCTCTCCAGCCGAACACATGCAATTTTCTTGTCTTCCCAAATTGAAGTTGTCTCTATTAAAGATAAGCTCTTCTCTCCCTGTCTCTGGCCACCATCTTTCTGTTTAAATCTGACAACTCTGAGACTTTAAATTAGTCAAGTCACACAGTATTTCCTCTTCCTCTTCTTTCTCAATTTTCATGTGTCTATGTATATGGTTGCATGTGTGTGTGAGCACACATATATGAGTGTACATGCATGTGCAGATCCAAGGTTGATGTTTTGAATCATCCACTTCATTCATTGACATAGGGTCTCTCAATCACAGATGTGGCCAGCCAGCTTGTGGTGGGGAGACCTTGTCTCTGCCTTCCAAGGCTGATACTACAGGTAGGCCAGTACACCCCCCTGGCGATTCTGTGGTTTCTGGGATTTGAGCTCTGGGCCTCACACTTAAGCTGCAAACGCATTAACCACAGAGCCATATCCCCAGCTCCTTCTTTTGCCTGCCCGCCTTCCTTCCTTCCTTCTTTCCTTCCTTCCTTCCTTCCTTCCTTCCTTCCTTCCTTCCTTTCTTCCTTTCAACACAGGGTCTTGCATGTAGCCCAGTCCAACTTTGGAATTGTCTTAGCCTTCCAGAGTGCTGGGGTTATAGGCATGTGCCACCATACCAGACCTGTATATTTGTCTTCTTGTGTCTGGCCATTTCAATGAGTACAGATCTTTTGGGGTTCATCTGTGTTGTAGTGTGAGTCAGAACTCCCTTTCGAAGGCTGTGTAACATCCCAGTGCCAGGTCCACATCTTGTTTCTCCCTTCTTCTGTCAATGACTACATCAAGTTGCCCCGTTCCATATCAGGGAGCACCTCTGGAACAGAGGCCAGGGCACACTCCACTTCCCTCTCCAGAACTCTCTGCCATACACCTCTTTTCTTGTTTCTTCCTTTCCTTCCCTCTTCCTCTTAGCATTCAACTCTTGCTGAATCTTGACTCCAGCAATGAGCCAAAGGATGGGTCACAGCAGGCTCTGGGGGCTCTGGCCATAAACAGAGGGATGGATGATCACAGGGGCCATATTTGGGATCCTATTGGGGGTGGTCCCAGCAGCAGGACCCTGAAGAAGGCGATACCCTATCATGAGAGGACAGGCTTAGGGCTGCGGTATTAAAGGTAAAGGGAGCCTAGGGCTGGTAGCAAGGCTTAGCAGGTAAAGGCTCTTACTGATCCTGATCACCTGAGTTTGTTCCCCAGATCCCATGGTGGAAGGAGAGGCCTGACTCCTGAATTGTCCTATGACCTCCACACACATACCTCCTCTCTCTCTCTCTCTCTCTCTCTCTCTCTCTCTCTCTGTCACACACACACACACACACACACACACACACTTCAGAGTCTGCTGCTTTTTCAGAGGATGACAGTTCAGTTCCTAGCACCCACACCAGGAGGCTCATAACCACCTGTAACTCTAGCTCCAGGGATCCAACTCCTTCTTCCTCTGTATGCATGCACACACACATACACATACACATAACAAATAACCGAACAATTCTTTCAATAATGATGACTTGGCTCTGGAGGCTCAGCAGGGAAGAACACTTTTTAACTCTTGCAGAAGACCCAGGGTTCATTTTCAGCACCCACATGGTGGCTCACACTCCTACATACATGCAGGCACACACACACACACATAAGATAAAAATAAATGAACCTTAGAAATCTTTACAAAGGAGCCCAGGAGGCCATCTCTTGTGTCTGAGTTGAAAGGACTAACTTCCCACCCCCATCCCCCTATCCCGTGCTCATATCTGACCTCCGGGCCTTCCCTCTCAAGACTCCCACTATGACCATGCCTAGGACACCAGTGGCTCCTTTCCACTCCTTAACCTTGCTAGGAGCTGTGCTTTTATTTTTTTTTACACAGGGTCTCACTGTGTAGCCAGGATGGCCTCAACTATGTGGCAGGTCATCCTGCGTGTGCCACTAAATGTCAGGGTCACCGTGTAAAACACCAAACCTGGCTGCCACTGCTGCTGTGGCCTCCTCTTCCTCCTGTTTTCTTCTTTTTAAGAGTTTGTCCAAACTTGAAAACAAGAAACATGGAATAAACATATAGGGCGCACGCCTTTAATCCCAGCACTTGGGAGACAGAGGCGGGCGGAGCTCAGAGAGTCAAGGCCAGCCTGGTCTACAGAGCGAGTTCCAGGCTAGCTAGGGCTACATAAGCAAGTCCCTGTCTTTAGCTAACACACACACACACACACACACACACACACACACACACACACACACGAGGGGTTCTGCAGTTTAAGATTACAATAAAGGCTTTTAAAGCGCCCACCAGATCCCAGACACTTTTCTAATGTGGTCACCCATCTCAACGTTTTCTGTTGCTATAACAGAATATCTAAGAATAGTGATTCATAAAGGAAAGTTTACCTGGCTCACAGTTCTGGAGACTGCGAAGTCTAAGAGCATAGTATCAGTTTCTTGGGAGGCTTTAATACTGTCCTAACACAGAGTCACACTGAAGGGCAGGCATCCACACACAAAGGAGACAAGAAGGAGCAGGTGGCTCACTGTTAAGCACCCTGCTCTCCTGAGAGACCCACTCCTGGGCCTACCCCTGAAGGAAAGGTCCAGCCAGTGACCTAATCATTGTTAAAAATACCATGTCCCAATACTCCCACAATGACAGTCAAATTTCAACTTGAGTTTTGGAGAGAACAAACCATATTTAACCCACACGATTACTCTTTCCTCCCAAAGAACTCTTCTGGCTTGGTGAGGGGGTACAAGTCTGGGATCTCACACTCAGAAGCCTGAGGCAGGAAGATCACCCTGAGTTTGAGGCCAGTCTAGGGTATAGAGTGAGTGCCGCATCAAGTGTGCTACAGTGTGAGACCCTGCTTCCAGGACAAAACAAGGGGCTAGACACAGGCCAGTGGTTAACAGACGGATGGCCTTTGCAAGGCCTGGAGTTTGGTTCTCGGCACCTATGTCTAACAGCTCTCAACCTCCTGTAACGCCGGCTTCAGGGGACCCAATATCCTTTTTTGGCCTCTGCAGGCACCCGAATGCACACATGGACATACAAAAACACATAGACCATAAGTAAAAATAAAACCCCTTTTTAAAAAAGCAAAGCAAAACAAACAAAACCGTTTTGTCTTGCCAGAACAAGACAAAATGACTCTACTAACTCAGGAGCTCTGGGCCCAGCTTCCTTCTGGCCACCAGTCTATATCCTAAGCCCCAAGGGCTTCCTGTTTGTCTTGTCTGCTGGTCACAGACAGAAAGGCCTGTAGGGCTGAAGGGTGGAAAAGGTGGACTCTGTGGTCTTGCTGCTTGGAGGGGACTTTTGTTATGTTCCTTTTCCTCTGTGGTCCTTGGGCAGGTTCTCCACTTTCTATAAGCTGCACCTGCTGGTTCAATACAGGAAGTAGGGGACCAGTTTCCTGGAGTGGCCATGAGACTTTGGTGATGTGTTGGAAGCAGTAGCTGCTGCTTGGCACACCGTTGTAAGAACTGCTGGCTGTTTGTTTCGGGTAGAGGGCTTTAGATTCAATTATTTCTGTCTCCTCCAGGTTCTCTGCCTCCAGCTCCAAGAGAAGCTGGGGGTGGGAATGACCCAGTGAATGATATCACCTTTTTGTGGTGCAGAGTTTGGGTGTATGTGCCTCCTGTATACCTTCGAGGTCTCTTGCCGATGGCTAGGAAAGGTCAGGACAGAGACTTACAGCACACTTCAGCAGGGCTGGGTCTCAAGCTCCTGGACTTGTAGACTAGTTAGGTAGTTTGGACAGAGGGTAAGGGAGGCCAGACCCCAGAGTCAAAGCTTTCACTTACTCTCTTGAGCCCACTGTGGGGTGCAGGATGGAGGTGGGCTTGGTAGCGGACTTGGGACATCCCTTTCCAGACTGACTTCTCTCCTGACTGAGGCCCACTCTCCCTTGCTCTCCAGGCTCCATCTCTGTGAACAGCCGCAGCACACCGTTCTTGGCCACAGGAGAGAGCGAGGTCCTGGACCTGGAGAGTGAGCTGTACCTCGGTGGCCTCCCTGAGGGGGGCCGAGTGGACTTGCCATTGCCTCCTGAGGTGTGGACAGCCGCTCTCCGGGCTGGCTATGTGGGCTGTGTGCGAGACCTCTTCATAGATGGACGGAGTCGAGATCTCCGGGGCCTGGCTGAGGCCCAGGGGGCTGTGGGTGTTGCTCCTTTCTGCTCTCGGGAGACGCTGAAGCAGTGTGCATCAGCCCCCTGTCGAAATGGGGGCATCTGTCGAGAGGGCTGGAACCGGTTTGTCTGTGATTGCATCGGGACCGGCTTTCTGGGTCGGGTCTGTGAGAGAGGTGAGGCTGGTCTCCTGTCCTCAGAAGGACTCCATTTTCCACCCCTGTGCTTCCTTCCTCTTCAGAGTACCCCTCAGGCTGGCTCCAGAGTTCTTTCCTAGTATTGAGTCTCTTGTCCTCTCTCTCTTCCCTTTCCATTTGTTTGTTTGTTTGTTTGTTTCCCTTTCCCCTGTTCTCCACTCCTGGGGCAGAGGCCACGGTCCTCAGCTATGATGGTTCCATGTACATGAAAATCATGCTGCCCAACGCCATGCACACGGAAGCGGAGGATGTGTCCCTGCGTTTCATGTCCCAGAGGGCTTATGGACTCATGATGGCCACCACCTCCAGGGAGTCTGCCGACACTCTACGCCTTGAGCTGGACGGGGGGGCAGATGAAGCTCACCGTCAACCTCGGTAACAACCCTGCCCCGGGCCTCCTGGCCTCTCCCTGGCCTGCCTCTGACCTACACTCCCCTCTGTCTGGAGAAGCTGGTGGTGGCACCAGCCAGAGGTGACCTCAGCAGTTTGGAGATAGGTAGTAACATCCTGAACCTGAGCCCTTGAGGGCTGTGTCTCTGTTGAGGATACACAGCCTGGAGCAGTGCTCCCTGGTTGACCATACTGTGGGCTGCTGACCTAGAACACAGCTACACACCTGTCAGGACACATCTGAGTGTGATAACTGTCCTCCCAAGTCACTCCTGTGAAGTGTTGGTGGCATCTGCCCTTCACACACAAGATGGCACAAACTCATCCTTGTTTGCTGGCACATTGGCTTCCTCATCCGCTGGCTTATTCATTATGGAATTGCTTGTGGACACCTGCTAGGAACAAGCCTGTGCTCAGCTCAGCCCAGGGGCAGACACAGGATTGCAAACGGCTGGCCTCGGCAGGCAGCCACCCATAGCTCCTCCGCTTAGGTCACAACTGTCTCTGCTATGCTGTGTGCATGTTCCTGTGTGCACTCCGGACACAGAAACATGCTATCTCACACTTGTCTAGCACCTTGTGTTCATGGCTGAGTCCCCTGGGCGTCCCATAGCTGTTCTGGGGAGACACCAGCTCACCAGGCAGGCATTGCTCACCCTGCCTTACAGATTATGAAACTTTTTTTTTTTTTTTTTGAGACAAGGTCTCACTATATAGTCCAAGCTGGTCTCAAACTCACAGAGATCCACCTGCTCTGCCTCCCGGGTTGTAACCACTCTGGGGTAGGTGCCTGTGTCAAACCCAGAGCATGGGCTTTAAAGTTCCGTGTTTTGGGTGCGGGTTGTCGGGCTGCTGACTCTCTTCATCAGAGGACTCACTGTCTCTGCTGTTGCCCATGGGTGAGAACAGGCCTTGCCTACACAGTCTCTGTTGGTCCCTGGGGGCATAGAGGGCACTGTTATGTTATCCTATTAGGTTATCATGGGCCTTGGTTTTTGAAAGAGAGGGCAGAATTTCTCATTTGGCTGGTTTCAAAGGGACTTTTTGTGAGGGCCGGATGTGTGCCAGAGCCAGGAGGCCACCTCACAGTTGCTCTGCAGGACACCTTGAGCAGAGAGGCCTTACAGTGTTCAGGCTGCTGATGCAGCCGCCCTTCACATACTGTGAAAGTGCCGCAGCCAAGGGCTGCCCCGTGGAAGCCTTCACGCCCCAGGGTCTAGGCAGAGCACACGCGTTCTGGTCACAGGAGAGGAGGGCTCTCTAGAACACAGAGCTTTGAGCTTTTGAACATGGACCTAGACTCTCATCCTTATCCTGAGCATTTCTGGGGTAGATCATGAACTTTGGGGGCCTTGTTTAGACACTGTGTTGGCTCCCCACATTGTTCACCTGGCCGTTGTGGTCTTTGGTCAAGGATTTGCTGAGAGGCAGGAGCTGGGTTGCAAGGCCCTGTTCAATGACTCGCAGCTCATTGAGTGGGTGGCAGATGACAGCTCTACCTTTGCCCTCCTACCTCAACTATGCCCTTGACACTGTCCTAGAAGGAAGGTCTTTCCCAGGGCCTCATGTGTCATTCTGTCTCTCTTGGTCTACTTAGACTGGGTACACAGCACAAGATCCCCTCCTTTTCCTGAGCATATGTGTGATCTCACACGGCTAAGTGGTTTGCTCTGCTCTGTTTGGTGGGATGGAACAGGAGAAGCCTGGGGCCTTTGATCTTCAGAGAAGACATGCTTCTGGCCTCCTTGCACTGTTCTCAGTCCTCTGAGAAGAAGCTGGAGTTTCTTTAAATAAGAGATGGCATCCTTGGCCAGGAAATTTATCTTGGTGGGCCCTAACCCACCTTGGGACCTAACCCTTGGGATTTAGCCTTCTTCTTACAGGCTTGCCTTTCTTTCTGTGTCTCATGAATCTCAGAAATCAGAACAAAGCTCCAGAGAGATCTAGTCTGGATGTCTCATACTGAGGACAACCAACAGCCTGTGCCCAACGCCCTGCTCTCCATCTATGGAGCTCTCAGCATGGGTGCTGAGAGCTAATCTCTAGCATAGCTCATGACAAAGCTGAGACAGCACTTGGTGCAGACACACCTGTCTGCAGACTGCACTTGGTATGAGGGCACCGAGGTGTGTGGGCACCAAATACACTCCAGTGTGGCACGTCATCATAGGAGAGGCGCCCAAGTTGGAGCCAGGTGCAGGACTTGCTTCCACACCAGTGGAAGTCCAATCAACCAACTAACAAACCAACCAAAACTAGCATCACCAGGACTGTCCAGCCCAGAATCCCTTATTTCCCATCTTGTGAACCATCCAGGGCTGCCGGGCTGCAGACAGGCAGCAATATGGAGGCCCTAGTTCTGGGCTGGGCTTGCTAAGGAACTAAAGGTTTAGTCTGTGATTTGTGGCCTGAGTCTGTAAGGAGGGAGGCCAGAGATTCAAGAGATAGCCACACAGTTCAGCAGGCTTCCAGGCAGGGAAACTCAGAGCTGGGTGTGAAGAAGGAGTACAGGTACCAGAGAAGACCTCTAGGGGAAGATGCCTTCTGTGAGAGAGCTGGCTGGGTGGTGGTGACGCATGCCTTTAATCCCAGCACTTAAAGGGACACAGAAGCAGGCAGATCTCTATGAGTTCAAGGCCAGCCTGGTCTACGGATTGAGTTCCAGGACAGCCAAAGCTACACAGAGAAACCTTGTCTCAAAACAAAACAAAACAAAACTTAACAACAACAACAAAAACTCAACCAACCAACCAACCAAAAGCAGAGAGGAGCAGAAAGGCTCTGATGCCTCCCTCCTTCCTGACAGAGGAACCAGAGACCTCCATAGTGCCTTCCCCAGCTGTTCAGCCACAGATTGCGCTTCTGAGAAAGCCACAGTCCCCAAACAGGGGAGCTGGTGTGTCTCTAGGAATGTTAGTGTTCCTGGATTCTTGTCCCTGTTGGACTGTAGCCTGTTCCTTGCTGTCTGTCCTGGGTCTGGCCTCTCCCTAGGAAGTCCCATGGCATCTCCATGAAGGGCATACATAGTCTGAGCTGCAAGGGATCTCCTCTGTCAGCCCATGTGCCTTCCCTGCTTTCCATTCTAAAGCCGGTGGTGTCCAGAGATGCCCATCTCTGTGATGGACGTTCTGGTCATTGGGCTCTTCTTCCTTAGTGTTGTCCGGCCCTTCTCAAATCTCCCCTTGCTCCTAAATTCTCACTGGTTTTGTCCTCTTGAGCCTTGTTCATGTTTTAAGTCAGCAGGAATATATATGACCTCCAAGAACCCTTAGCTCCTGGGGCCACGAGAGAGCTTGCTGCCTTCCCACCAGGGGCTGGGCAGTGACTGTGTCTACAGGCTGGGAACCCGAGTAAAGATGACGCCAGGGCAAGGGCTACCTCTCTGTGTGATGCCTCTTGAGAGATGTGGCTGTGTGCTTTTGAGGCTCCTTGGATGGAACTGGAGGCTCTGTGTCTCCACCCCCCCCTCCATCCAAGTGAGCTGGACCAAACCAGGGAACCGTCTTTCCTTTCATTCCTCTCTATGTGGGCTGCTTCCTCCCCATCCTCACACCAGCTCCCCATCTATGTCCAGCATCAGCATGCCCATCCATCCTCTGCTCTTAAGGCACTGGTTGCTGGCTAATGGGTTACTGATTATCATTCTCTGAGCAGCATTTTGGGGAATGTGTGCATGGAAGGGCTGTTTTCTGCACCCTACTCTGTCCCTCCTTTCCTCTGGGAGGGGCCTGGCCCCCTGGATTCCCATCTTCAAGGGGTCTCTTGAGGGGAATCACTGCAGGGTAGGCTGGAATTGTCACCTCCTCTCTAGACAGATGGATACCCTGACACTCCTGCTATATCCTCTCCTCTGGATGGGAAGGTCAAACTCTTCATTTGGCTCTGTTCCCTTCTAGGAGACAGACCTGCACTTCCAGCCCCCTTTTTCTTTTTTGGACCCTTCATTGGTGAACACTCTGCTGGCTTGGAGAGAGCCCCTGGGACCTGACTCCAGGGCCTGGCACCCTTCCCCCTTCATCCTGACCAGCCTCCTTCCCTCTGTCCCTGGTTCTTCCTCTTTTCTCTCTTCCCTTTCTCAGCCTCGTTCCCCCTGCTGTGACCCCTCACTTCCTCTTGTGTCTCTCTTCCGCTGCTCCCTGGGTGCCCAGGCTGCGGCTCAGGGTCCCTGCTGCTCCCTCCCACTCTGCTGTGGTTGACAACGCGTGGAGCTCAGCTGTACTGCCCCAGGGGCCCATGACCCTCAGAGCCACAGTGGGTATTTGTTTACCACCACTGCAGGAACCTTCCGAGGCCCAAGGGATGCCAGGTGCATCCTGGGCCATGGGGCACCTGGGCAGGGCTTGTTTGACTAGGGTTAGACACCGTCTGTCCTATCTGGGACGTCGGGGCCACATCAGGACCGTTAACCTACTCTAGCCTCTCAGCACTGAGGAACAGATGCCCAGGCTCAGAGAGATCTCCATGAAGTCACTCAGTGAGTTTGTGTAGCATTAAGGCGAGGATCCAGCTCCCACCCCACCCCTGCTGCTTCACAGCCCCAGGTAGTCCCATCTCTCCAGCCTGGCCAGGCTTTAGACTTATGAAGTGGTATGACACCCTAAGGGCACACAAGAACTTCAAATGACCCAGGGCTCTCTCTCTTTAAAAGGGCTGACTGACTCCCACCAACCAAATGGGTGATCAGAGGCTCTTAGGGGCCTGGGATGTTGACTCTGTGTAGACCTGGGTCTTTTGACCATAAGACACCCTTCCAGCTTTGAAATTGGGGGACAGCAATGCCAAGTCCAGGGTAGGATTGAGGGCCTTTTGCTTGTCAGTGACTTGCATTGTGCCTAGAAGTCACATTTTACAGACCTTAGTGTCCCTGTCTGAGGTCTTGGCTCCTCCTTAGGAGAATTGACAAAATACTAGTTCTTGAGGGTGAAAGAAATGCTTAGACCCCTAGTGGTAGCTAAGGACAGATGAAGGAAGGTTCCTGTAGGGGCGGTGCCAGCCTCTGGGGCTTTGGGAGGATTATGGCCTTAAGAAAGGGGGCCCTGGGGCAGACCCCTCTTTTGAGCTCACAGCTTGAGGAGTGAAATGTCACACCTGAGCTCTAAGCAGGGTGTCGTCCCAGAGCAGGGGATGCAGGGACTCTGGCCTTCCTTACTCATCTCCCAGTGATTGGGGAGGTGTGGGGTTGGTCAAGCCCTCATCCCCTGTATCCCCTGTACGGCTGGGATTGCCAAGGTGCCCATCTCCCTTAGACACGAGAGGCCCGGGCCCCTCCAAAGGGGAACACAAGCCCTCTTCCCATTACCTGACTGTTCTGCCTCTTGGCTCTAGGGAGGGTTGGAGCCCTCTTGAGGGCAGGAAGGACAAGGGTCCAACTGAGGAAGGGGAGAGGGCACCTGGGCACGCGTGGTCCCCAGAAAGTGGCCCTAAGGGGAACCCCCGCCTGCAGATAACCCTCCCTGTGAAGGATGTAAAAAAAAAAAAACCCACAGAAAACCTTGTTTTGCCTTTTTTTTCTCCCTCCCCTTCTGCCCACCCCATGGCCCCCCCCAGACTGCCTGCGTGTCGGCTGCGCACCTAGTAAGTGGCTTCCCTCTTCTTCTGCAGAGACCCAACGGGTCTGGGAGGCTGGACATTGGGGTTTAGGGAGAAAGGGATGGAGGGAGGGGGAAGAGATAGTTTAATTATTGGCTTGCAAGGGGATTGTTTAGGGCTGTGGGGAGGGGAACAGGCATGGGGGTGGGATGGAGAATTGTGGAGGGCAGGATGGACAAAAGGAAGCAGAACCAGGAAGGGGTAGTTGGCAAGGATGCTTATGGATTCTGGTAAAGAGAGGGCCAGGGCACCTTGTTGCCCAAGTCAACAGCAGGAGGAAGAAATCTGCTGCAAGAACACAGAGCCTGGAGACACAATGACGCATCTCCATCAGTGGCCACAGGGGGGCAGGCAAACTACATGGGAAAGATGATTTGGGCTGGGAAGGTGGGGGCATGCCTGGAGCCTCAAAGTCTAAGCAGAGTTCTCTCCAGACTCAGTTGCCAGTGAAGGCTGTAAGCCGGAATTAGAAGGGGAGCCAGTGAAGATAGGTCCAAGTCTGTCTGTCATGGGCTAGGCGCTCAGTCTCAGTTTCTGCAAGGTATGCCTTGCAGTCAGATTATCTAAATGAGGATGTGGACACGGAAGGCACACGTAGAAAATTTGTGTGTCCAGTGCCACTTGTTTTCTGTGACTGTGGCATAGTGTGTACACACTGAAGGCCCTTTAAGACCACTGCTCTGAACCTCAAGCAGACTGAACATTAGGGACCCAGGGTTGGCCCAGATGTGCTGCAAAACCCAGCAACATCTGACAGATGTATATATTTGTTGACAATCATATGCCAATCAACTGTCAATAGACGGTCATAGCTTCCAAGAAACAGAATATGTCTGTGGCCATGCAGGCTCTTCAAGTGCTGTGTAGGGGGCAGCAGTTCCAGGGTGTAGAGTTAAACAGGAGGATGCGGGAAGGTCATAATGAGTCCAAGCTGGCTTGTGCAAGTGGAAAGTGAAGCTGTGGTATCCTTCCTTTGGGGTGTGTGGTGTTTTGAGTGTTAGGCCTGAGAATTCAGCCTCTAGTGTCACACACGACAGGTCCTTAGGAGACCAGAGGAAGGTGTGTCTGTGTTCATGGCCACCGTTCATGTCATGTTCTATAATGAATGATATCCTCTGCAGTCACACAAAGTGGCAGGATTTGTGACCCCAGGTGTAAAATGTTTCCCTGCATGCACTCCAGGTGTGAGGTGAGGGGTGTCCACACTGATGTGTGCTGGAAGTTGAGTGGATACTTGTGTAGGTGGGCCGTCTCATGCCTGAGTGATGCCTGCAGCTGTCTGTGGCCATGTGTTGGTGCCATGCTCACTCCCCCATTGGTGCTGCAGGTAAAGGCCCCGAGACACTCTTTGCGGGGCACAAGCTCAATGACAACGAATGGCACACGGTGAGGGTGGTACGGCGTGGCAAGAGCCTGCAGCTGTCTGTGGACAACGTGACTGTGGAGGGTAGGTGGCCTGGACCCAGGGCGGTGGATGTATTTCCAGTGGTCTGTGCTTGGGTTTTAACCTCTGCCTAGGTTGTTATTCCTAGGGAAGTCATAACTATGGGTCAGGAGCCCAGGGGGCATTTCAGCTTCCTACAGGCAACACCTCCCTGGAAACTTGTTGGTCTTCCACTGAGCCCTGCAGCATCTCTCAGAGTGGTGGGATGGTAGCACCGGCCCAGGAAATCTGATGGTCCTTCCTGTGGCCTTGTGTTGAGGAGATGATGTTTCTGGGAACACAAGGCCTTGTCCCAGAGGTGACCATGTGTTCTGTACACTATTCCTCTCCCTCATATTGGTCTTCTGCCCTGAGCAGGACAGATGGCAGGAGCCCACACTCGCCTGGAGTTCCACAACATTGAGACGGGCATCATGACAGAGCGGCGGTTCATCTCTGTGGTGCCCTCCAACTTCATCGGGCACCTGAGTGGGCTGGTGTTCAATGGTCAACCCTACATGGACCAGTGCAAAGATGGGGACATCAGCTACTGTGAGCTTAATGCCCGCTTTGGTCTGCGTGCCATCGTGGCTGACCCTGTCACCTTCAAGAGCCGGAGCAGCTATCTGGCGCTGGCCACGCTCCAAGCCTATGCCTCCATGCACCTCTTCTTCCAGTTCAAGACCACGGCCCCGGATGGACTTCTGCTGTTCAACTCAGGCAACGGCAATGACTTCATTGTCATCGAGCTGGTCAAGGGGTGAGGGGCTAGGCATTGTGGCGTCCCCTTGCTGACCCAGATAAAGCTGCCCCCTGGCCATCGGGAATGTTCAAGGCACCCAGACATCAGGTCAAGGGCCCCTCCTCAGCCAAGATGAAGCTGAACCCTGCTTCCAGGCTGCTGCCACCTCATCTGCTTCCTTGCCAGGGCTCCCAGTTACACCCCTCTTCTGTCTGCTGTCCTCTCCACAGCAGAAGTAAGCACAGTCATTCTCTTGCCCTGGAGGAGCTGCACCCCTGAGCAGCTCATATTCTGCTTCTAGGGGATCCCTACTATATCTCCAAAAACTCTCCCTTCTGTCAGGTCCTCTCCTGGGTCCCAAGAGCAAGTGCTTCTGTAACCTCCTTGGCGCTTGTCCTCCCTGGGACAAGACTTCTTGCCACAGCTTTCTAATGCCATTGCTTTGGTTCCTTCCTGTGGGAGTCTCCGCCACCCCTCCTTCCCAGGCCCCTGGTTCTCCCGCCAGCAGTAGCTCATTCTCTCTGGTGTCTCAGCAGTCCCCACCTGATCTAGTGTTTCCTCCCTACTGTGAGGCAGGTATATCCACTATGTGTTTGACCTGGGGAATGGCCCGTCCTTGATGAAGGGGAACTCAGACAAACCGGTCAATGACAACCAGTGGCACAACGTGGTGGTGTCCAGGGACCCAGGCAATGTGCACACGCTGAAGATTGACTCCCGCACGGTCACGCAGCATTCCAATGGTGCCCGAAATCTGGATCTCAAAGGTGGGGCTGGAGCCTCTGGAGAAGGCCAGCCTTAGCCCAGTCCCCCTTCTCCAGCAAGATCACCTCCCCCATAAAGGGTCAAGTCTGTTCTTTCTCACCCCGCTTTCTTGTTCCCCACTGTGTCTGGCTGACATTTCCTGCCTGTGTCTCTTTGGGGGGGGGGGGGCGTCTCCTATGAAGCCACTTCAGATCTAGCCCTGGGCAGGCTACTTCCCACCAGGGTCCTAGCTTCTCCAGTAACTCTACAGCAGTCACTGAAGTGGTCATTGCCATTCACCAGAGTAGGTGGCTGAGAGGAAGAGGAGAAGGAGAAACAGGAGGGGGAAGGGGGAGAATGGCAGACTGGGCATTGAAATAGGAGACATGAGGCCTGCAGCGTTTCAGAGCCAGCTGGGCTGCATGATACCTCCTCACACACGCCTATAGCATCCCTTAGCTCCATGGGGCTCCCTGTGTCCATGTAACCCAAACTGTCAAAACTTGGAGGAAGATTCTCAAGAGACCACTGAATTCACCCTGAGTCCCCAGACCCAGTAGCTTGCATGGCAGGGCTGCGAGTTTTCCTTGCTGCCAGGAGAGGGCGATGTGCTACCGAGAATCAGAATGATGCCAAGGACGCAGATGTTGGTGCCCAGGGCTGCTGACACTAGACATTGGTCATCAGTGGGATGGCCTTTCCTTAGGAATTAGGAGTCTAGGTGGGAAATTAGGCATCTCTGAGGAAGACCTCTTCCCAGGGCCCCAGTTGCCAGGAGGACTTTGGAGGAGGGAAGGCTGCGGTGTCTGGGAAGGAGGCAGCTGGGGTGGGAGGGATGTAGGGATGCGCCTCTGTGAAAGGCCCTGATTACAGGCCGGAACTGGAATCAAGCATGTGGGAGAGAACACGGAGCGGGTCCCTCCAGCTGCCCCCACCCCCACTAACCCAGGCATCCGGGTTTCTGAGGGAGGGGTGCAGACAGGTGGCAAAGGGAAGAGGAAGAGGTAGTGTTGAGGGGCAATCTGAGGTTCTGATGTTCGCTGTGTCTGTTAGGGATACCATGAGCCTTTCAGGTGTCTGAGAGGATCCAGTGGCGGGATGCCAGCACCCTGGGTGGGGAATAGGGACAAGGATGGCAGGGTGTTGACACCTCTCCCTTTTGCAGGGGAGTTGTACATTGGTGGTTTGAGCAAGAATATGTTCAGCAACCTGCCCAAGTTGGTGGCCTCTCGGGATGGCTTTCAGGGCTGCCTGGCCTCTGTGGACCTCAATGGGCGCCTCCCAGACCTCATTGCTGATGCCCTGCACCGCATCGGGCAGGTGGAGAGGGGCTGTGATGGTGAGTGTGGGGCTGAGTGGTTAGATATGGCTGACAAGGGGACTTCCCTCTTAGGCTTTGTAGGATCCTGTCCCAAGAGCCTTAGAAAAGGGGGACAGGCAAGGGACGAGCCATATACTCTCCCTGTAGCCTCCCACCCTGGCCTCTAGTTACAAGTCTAGCAGTCTTCGAGTGCTCCTATTCCTGTCCCACTCCATCCCCTTGGTCAGTTTCTGTTCCTTCTAGTCTGGTGGGCCAAGAACAGAGCCTCTGTGCCTGGCTGTGGAACTTCTGCAGCCCGTGGGCATGTGACTGAGCATGGGGCACTTCTCCTTCCTGCTCTTTCTAGGCCCCAGCACCACCTGCACCGAAGAATCTTGTGCCAACCAGGGCGTCTGCCTGCAGCAGTGGGATGGCTTTACCTGTGACTGTACCATGACTTCCTACGGAGGCCCTGTCTGCAATGACCGTGAGTGCCAGCAGGGCTGGGCGCTGGGTGTTCTAATTATATCCCCAGCCACAGGAACTACCTGGAGGGGAGCAAAGAGGGACTTTTGCTTCCTTCTGCTCCATCGCCACAGGGTCCAGTAGGTGCTGCCCCTCACTGCAACCCGAGTCTCTGAGGCCATCTGTTGGTTCTCAGACAACCTCTCCTGGTTCTCAGCTGGCAGGACATCTGATTTCCTTAGACACAGGCCCTGCTGCCCCTTCTTTCTCTCCTCAAGACTCCCAGCTGCAAGTTGTCCCTTTGAGCTACAAGGTCAGTCCCCAGCATCCTCATTTGCCAGCTTGCATATTGCTGTGGCCCCTCCCCAGAGATAACAGCTTTGGCAGCATTTTCTAGTCCCCAGTGGTTGGTAGCCATCAGCTGGTTACAGCTTAGCAGAGGGAGGACAGTTGGGCCAGGCATGGGGGTATGGGGGGGGTACAGAGGCTTTGCCCTTTCTCTCTGATGTTGGGGGGGGGGTGGGTGGATAGCAGGGTGTCATGCAGAAGAGACACACCTGACACACAGAAGGCTTCTCTGCTTTTCAAACGCAAAGTGGAAGTGAGCCAACAGACCTGTAGGTGCCTGGAGATCTAGGTGACACTGCATACCCTGTCTCCTTGCCACTCCTCTGGCTCTGCATCATGCCACAGACTCCTGAGTCATTCCAGGGGATGATGCTCCTGGTTGGCGTTGTTCTCTCTTTGATGAAATGTCCAGCCCCTCTCCCTCTGCACTTTCCTGGTTCTCAGGTGTGACCAGCCCTTCCAGCTCTGTCCTCCTGGAGTTTCATCTGACCCACTGTTCTGTGTGCCTCCCTAAACCTTCCAAGTCAGCTCAGGACCACCTTAGCCTTGCTGTGTGTTCTACATGGCCCCAGTTGGCACAGTTCTGTTCATTGTCACCCTTCCCACTGACAGTTTGCTGCCACCTATAAACCCTTTCCATTCGATCCCTCACCAAGCCTCCAGTCACAGGGGGTCAGTGGTCAAGCTCTGCCAGAACCTGGGGTCCCTTGCCTGTCATGGTCACTCCTACTGCACATGAGGTTCTGGGGATGGTGGTGATGCCCTTGCTGGGCTTTTCTTGCTCAGGATATAGGGAATCTGGTCTAAGAATGGCTGTCCATGAACTGCTGTGCTCCCACAAGGAGAACACAAGCTTCAGGACAAGGCCTAGAGCCAGAGTCAGGGCATGTGTCCAGCTTTGGGCAGGGGTGGGAAGAGAAAGCTTTCTAGGTTCTAGAAAGAACGGACAGGAGAGCTGGGGAGTCCTGCCTCACCCTGGGAAGTGTCATCATTCCAAGCACTGGTCTGTGTGTCCAAAGCAAAGCTGAGGAGCTAAAGAAAAGGTGGGTGAACCCTGGAGCCCCCACAAGGCTCAGTGCCATTCTGAAGGAGCCAGTGCTGGCTGGAGCTGCTCTGAGGTCTCCCCTACTGCAAGGACAGGGTGAGGAACTGTGTGGGATGTCTGCCATGCTCCCTTTTCTCCTAGGGCCTCTCTGTCTGGTTTTTCATACAGCTCCATATCTGCCCTTCTTGGAGCCCTGTGCAGGTGCATACTGTCGAACAGAAACCAGTAAGGAGGCTGAGTATGTGTGAAGACCGCTGGGGGCACGGGGCAAGGTGGCAGGGCAGAATCAGCCCTCGTAGGACAGTCAGAACTACCTGGATGGAGAAAGACTAGGAAGAAGAGATCTGACCTTCAGGACAGCTTTTTCCTGCCTTTTGCCTCAGTTTCTCCATCTGTATCGTGGGAGTTTTGAGGGTCATGCAGGAAGCTCTCAGGGGTCAACTCTGGCAGATCAGGAGAAAAAGTACAGAGGATGGAAAAGGGACTATTCAATGAAAGAAAAGAGGAGGTCAGAGGGGGGAAAGTTCCACAGCAAAGCCCCTGGGCTCCTGCTGTCTAAGGCAGTCCCTTGCCTTTCTCAGGTCGTTAGTCTCTCACCATGGCTCCTTCTCCATCTCTCCTCATCTCTGCCACCTCTGGTGATCTCTTGCACACCTCCATGTTTCTTTTTTCTTATCCTCTGTGTCTCTTCCCCACCCCACCCTCTAGCATCATTCTTTCCAGCTCTCTCTGGGTTCCCACTCTCTGATATTGATTGGCCTCTAGGCGGTTTCCCTTCCTCTCCTCTCACCACCACCAACAGCTCCTCCCTCTCTCCCTCTGGGGCCATAAATTTTCTGCCTGTTTGGGGCTGTGTCAGTCTGCGCTCAAGAGCCTGGGGCCCAAGGATGGGAGAGAGTGGGCAGATGGACAGGACCTCGTGGAACCCCACACTACTGTCTCTCCTCCCTTGTGGGGCTCTCACCACTTGAAGCCTCCTCCTGGGTACCTCCAAGGACTGATCTCCACTTTTGAAGGCTGTGATGTGTGTGGACCTGCCACAGTCCGGAGGAAGCTTACTTTCTATTCTCTCTCTCTCTGTGTCTCAGAAACAGAGTCTCAATATGTAGCCCAGGCTAGACTCCAGTTTGTGGTAGTTTTTCTGCATCAGCCTATCAAGTGCTGGGATTCTAGACTTTAGACTTCACACCTGGCTTGCCCTGGATCTTGACTGCACCCATGAGATCACCACCACAATTTTGCACCAGAATGGAATCTGGAATCAATAAATAGGAGCCACTCTCCCCTCCCCCTCTTCTTCTATTCACCTTTCCTTTTTTGCTCACCTGTCCCACTTGTCCTGAGTTCAGGGTCCCCTCTGCACTGTTCTCTTTTTCTCCCTTGCCTCCTACACTGCACCTTTTCCCCTGTCCAAGCAGGCTGGTGCGACTCTGAAGGTTGCATCCAAATGGGGAAGGGAAGGGGTTTTATCTGCATGTAATTCTGGGGTCATGGTGAATACTTCTAACCCACCCCCAATTTTGGAGAACAGATCCCAGTGTAAGGAAGCATCCTAAGAGAAAAAGGTTTCTTCAGCCGGATGTAAATGGACTCGGAAGGTCTTGTCTTTCCTGACAACTGTCCTGGAGAACTCTGGGGAACTAGGGGTGGAGGCTAGGGGAGGGGAAGGGGGAGAGGAAGGAGGGAGGGTTGGTGGAAAGAAAGAGGGCCTTGAGTAGGGGTAGGCAACCACCTTAGCAGGCAGGTGTGTGTGTGTGAAAGAGAGAGAGGGAGAGAGACAGAGAGAGAGAGAGAGAGAGAGAGAGAGAGAGACTCCAGTGCTTTTGGGGCTTTGGATAGGTTGTCTTGTAGGATGAATTTCAAGGAGGTGGGTAGTGTTTGTTGGCCATTCATTGCCTATAATCAAACCTGTGTGTGTGTCTATGCACATATGCCTCTACAAGCATTTGGCATGTCAGTATCTGACCACACACATGCATATATATGTCTGAGCTGTGTGCCTCTTGGTACATTGCTGCCGATAGGGACGCGTGGGTGTTTTCATACCCGAACCGGTCTACAACCCAGCGTGCACATGTGTTCTGAGGGGTGCTGAAGAGGGCTGTGGCCACATCTCTGCGTGCTGGACCAACAAGCACTTTTGGGCCTCGGCCAGATGGGGGAGGGGAGGGGAAAGGAGGGGAGGAGGAGAGAGGCCTCTTTTGCTAGCCTCAGTCCTGTTCAATTATTCAGCAGGGCCCCTTCTCGAGGGGGGGTGGTGGCGGCGGCGGCGGTGGTGGTGATGGTGGAAAGCGCGCTCCCGAGCGCGGGGGAGGGGCGGGGAGCGCGCACGGGAGAGGCGAGCGCAGCGCGGGCTAGCCAGGTGCCACGCCGCGGAGCTGCCCAGCGCCGCCCGCAGATCGGGAGCCGCTCGGGTCCCTCCGCCCTGCCCCCCTCCTCCTGCGCTTCCCCTCCCCTCCCTGCCTTCCCTCTGTCCCTCCTTCCCTCCCTCCCTCTCCTTTCCAGCCCTCTCAGCCTCTGCAGCAACACTCCGCTGCCTCCACCTCTCCGCCGGAATCTCGCAGGCTCGCTCCTTTCCTCTGCTCGGCCCCGCTCTCCTCTTTTCCTTTCCTTTCCTCTCCTCTTCCCTCATCTCCCCCATCACCCGGATTTGCTTCCCTCCTCCTCGTCCCGCACCCCTCCCCCGGCCGCTCCCTCCTTCCTTCTCTGGCCTCCACCGGGCGGCGGCGGCGGCGCCGGGTCGGTTCCGCGGGGCTCTCGCTTTCGGGGGAGCCGGGCCTCCATCCCTACTGCGCACCCCATCTCCCGCCCCGCTGGGCTTTTCCGCAGGATTTCCCTACCTCCCCCTCCCCAGCACCATGCCCCCACCCTCTGGCCGCTGACGGCCCTCGGCGCCGGCCCGGTCTGAGAGGGGGACCCTAGCCGCCGGCGATGGACCCAGGCGCCCCGGACCTTGGCCTTCCCGCTGTGCGCACCCCGGATTCCCCGGCGGGATCCAGTTGATTTGCTTGGCTCTGGACTGAGGCTTGGGCTCTGGTTTTCCTTCGGTTCACCCCTACCCCCCTCCCGGAGCTTGCAGCCGGAGGGGGGCTTCGCGGGGCCACTCAGCCCCGCATCCCCGCCCCCCGGCCATGGGGCTGTGAGGTGGCCGCCCCCGGGCCGAAATGCCCCCCGGGGGGAGCGGGCAGGGGGGGTGCCCGCGCCGCCCCCCCGCCCTGGCCGGGCCCCCGCCGCCGCCGCCGCCGCCGCTGCCGCCGGTTCTGCTGTGGCTGCTGCTGCTGCTGCTGGGGGCGGCTGAGGGGGCCCGGGTCTCGTCCAGCCTCAGCACCACCCACCACGTCCATCACTTCCACAGCAAGCACGGCACCGTGCCCATCGCCATCAACCGCATGCCCTTCCTCACCCGCAGCGGGCACGGTAAGTGGCGTCCAGAAGCCAGCCGACTGGCTCGGGGGTCTCGGGTGCTCCGCCCAAGCCCCAGGAGTCCCGAGGGCCGCACCCCAAATGTGTGCTCGCCGCGGAGCCGGGTTTGCGGCGGAGCCCCTTCACCTCCCATCTCCAGCTCCCATCATGCCAGCCCCACCCTCACCTCCATCTCTAGATCCCTCCTGTTCACCCTCAGCCTTGTCTTCATCACTGCTTCCCAGCCTCACCCGCGCCTGCTTCTCTCCATGTGCGTTGTTAGCCTGTCCCTCTCCCAGAGCCCTGTCTCCTGTCCTTTCATCCTTTCTATGCGCGCTCCTTGAATCTGTCTTCCCTATTACCTCCATCCCTGCCCTGCTCCTCTCTGCTGCCTCACCTCCACCTCTGCCTCACCCTCACCTCCCTGCCTTCCGCCTCTGCCTGCCTGGCAGCCTCCCCTTTTCCCATCCATCACTGGCCTTCCACCTCTTCTCAAACGAGTCCCTCAGTCTGCTGCCCTATCGTCTGCACCCCCTTGAACCCCATCTTTGGGACCTGCTCATCCTCGCTCCTCATCTCTGCTTGGCTTCTACTTGTGACCCTCAGTATGTCACCCCTGGAGTCTAGTCTCCCTGTGCTCCCTGTCACCTCTCTTGTCCGTCTGTCTGCCCGTCCATCCGAGTCCTCATAACCTCTGTCTCCAAGCCCTTCCTATTCCTTCTCAAACAGACCCCATCACTTCTGACTCCCATCACTTCTCATTTCCACACTTCCCCTCTAGTCTCAGGTCCTTCATTCCTTTATATCTGAGACCCTCCCTCCAGGATTCTCTGGAGGCCATCTCTTCCCAGCTCTGTACCTGTCACCTCCTGTCTATGTCCCTCAGACCCTGTGAGCCTGTCACATACCCTCTAACATCTATGCTTGGCGCCCCATTTCCTGACACACCTGTCCCTCCTCATGTTTCATCCCACAGCAGCTTCCATGGCTTTTTGTCTCAGTCCCTTCTTCACATTCTGTCTCAGAGCTTCAGTCACCTCCCATCCCAGAGACCCCGTCACCCCTCATTTTGGTCTGCTCATCACTCCCCTGCTCTGTCCTGAGCCACAGCTCCCACTCCCTGCACCTCATCCTCCAGTTAAGCCCCCATTGCTTCCATCTCTGCTCCTCTCTTCTTTCCATGTTGTGTCTGTCAGCCCATCTCCACAGCTCGTCACCTACCATCTTAATGTCCCTTCACAGCCCTCCATCACTCCCCACTTCTCAAGCCTAATAACTTGTACTGCTGGACCCTCCTCTCCATCTCAGCACCCTCCCCTGTCACTAGCTGTCTGGGCACTCTGGTCCTCCATGCTCCTGCCACACTCGCTCCTGACTCCCATCACCTCTCTCAGCCTTCATCAGGTCCCCCTCTGTGTAGCGGGGCCTCCCATCCTAGGGTCCTGTCCCATCCCTTCTCTTTCTTAGTCCCTCATCACCTTTCATGTTCAGCCCCGTTTTTGTTCCTATATCATGTCCTACACCCACATTGTCATGGTATCCCATCCATGCCCCTCACTGCCTCCCATTTCTGCACTGTCTCTGTTTTGCCATGATTGTTCTATGTCTGCAAGAAGCTTCCTGATCTCTGTGTCCCATGTCACATCCCGTCTTTCTGCCCCTGCCCCCCACTTGCCACTACTTTGTTTCATTCATTCCCCAGGAGCAGTCCCTTCAGACTTCACCTGTGTTCCCTTGTCTCTCCTCTCTAATCTGTCCCAGCTGCCCTCTCCGCCATAGGCAGCATTCTCCACTTCTTTTTCCACTTCTTCACCCCTCCCCGTGCATCTCATCTCAGCTCTGCTTCCTCAGGATCTCTCTTGCCCTCTTCATTGCTCCCTGTCCTCCTCATTGTTCTCCTCTGGCTCTCCTCAGGCCCAGTGTTGCTCCTAGAGACTCTCAGACAGAGCATGGCCATTCTAGGCAATGATGTGAGGCTGAAAGAGTGAGATCGGAAAGGGGCCAGGTGTACTGAAGGGAGCCCTGTGGGGAGAAGAGGAGTAGATATGAAAGAGGAGAGAAAAAAGAGACAAGTGCTGTCTCAGGGACGATATGCAGGTGGGGAGGAGGGCCCAGGAGCTGGCAAGGAGCAGGAGTCAAGCAGAGGGAACAGGAATCCAGGCTTTACTGGATTGTGCAGGATGCTTTATCCCTCTACAGTTCTAGGTCTTCCAGAAGCTTCTTGTCACAGTCCCTGATGCTACAGGGACACAGTCAAGAGAATGGGGCTGTTGACATGGGCATAGCAGTTGGCATGGGCATGGCCTTGGGGGAGGTCTGCTCAGGGTAGAAGGAAGTGGAGAGTGAGATGGAGGGCAGCCTGGGACACTGAAGGAACTAGTGGAGAGGCTGTGAAGGACGCGGGCTAAGGAAAGCTAGAAGAGGAGGAGGAAGCAATCCATCATGACTGACCCCATCTCTGCTCACCTTAACTATGGGGGAGATGGGAGAACCAGCTTCCCTTGGGACTCCTCCCTGGAGGCCGGCCAGGTTTCCTCCTGCTCCAAGGATCCCGAGTATGAGGACAGCTCTCATCATGGACACCTGCTTGTCTGCTTCTCCACTGAGTCTTTCCTTGCCTTTCCTGGCTCCTCATTGCTTTCCCACTTTCCCTCCCATCCCCCAACCACTCCTGTTATATAATGTTCCTACCCACCTGCCAAACACCATTGACACTTCTGCATCTGATTCCCCTGTAGGATGTGGGATGAGCAGCACACCTGAGCCCTAAAATAGATGGAGGAGATGTCACCTTTGTGGTGGTGGATCCCCTTGTCCCAGTCCTGGTTTCTGAATCCTTGATGAGTTTCTTTCTAGTTCCCCCAGAGCCCGTAAAGGAAGGCTCAGTCCCAGTTCAGTTGGAGTCAGCAGCTTCCAGCATAAAGGGGACCATCATGTATTTGATTCTGGGTGTGGGTATCGTGCTTAGATTCCTGACTGAGTGGTGTATGGCCAGGGTTGAAGCTAAGAGTCGAGGAGGTATGTAGATCAAGAGAGAATTGAGTTTAGGTGTCCAAGCCTGAGGAGAAGCCCCACCCACTGGCTGTAGTGGTCCTCCTGGGAAGATTTGTTGGTGACAGGAAGTACCTAAGGCTTTTCTGGGGCCTTATCCCTTGACCATTCTAGATCTACCAGAAGGCTTTTGTGTTAGCTTCTGACGCTACTGGGGGACTGGCAGACAGAGCAACTGCACTTGTGTTTTAGCCCTGGGGCATGACTGCATGGGTAGTTTTTACATGAAATGACTTCTGTGAGTCTGCGTTCCCTGATCATTGTTCATGGTTGGTTGTTTTCTTTCTAGAATGTAGGGGTGTGTGTGTGTGTGTGTGTGTGTGTGTGTGTGTGTGTGTGTGTGTACACTCTATGATTATTATATCTAGTGTTTTACAGCTTTGTGAATTTCTAGGTCTAGGAGGCATTGAGGAGACTGTGTTGGATGTGTGCAGAAGGTGCCAACCTTGGGCCTGTGACATCTTATGTTTGATTAGAAACTCTCTTGCCATGGGTTTCCAGCAGTGTGAAACTGGAGAGCTTGCTATGCACAGTTTCCCAGTGCGGGAAAAGAACAACTGGCCTACACCAGCCTTGGGCAACACTTGCTTAAGCCCCTTTGCTTCTCAATCCCTTTCTGGATGCTGTCAGGAGTTATAGAACGTCCTGGGCACCAAGGCTGGCGTGCCTTCTTGGGGAGTCCTGGGCAGGGCCAGAGACAGTTTGCTTCCCTGGCAGAGCTACAGGGAGCGCCTCCCGAGCGTGGCCGGAGGGGCGGGACCTAGTAGAAGCTCCGCCTCCTGCACCCGACCTCCTGATAAGCCGAGCCCTCTATCTCCGCCTGTACGGGAGCGATGGTGCTGGGGAGAGAAATGTCTCCCCGGGGTAATTACTGCAGCCCCAGCCCAATAAACCATTCATCTTTTCCCTCTTCTGCCCAAGAATTGTCTCTCCACCCTGGTTCCCCCAACAGTATAATAAACGCCCTTCGGCTTTAACAGGTCCGCCCAGCGCAGTAAACTGGCTGCAGTGTGAGAACAACTGGATCATAAATCCTGGGGGAGGCCGGGGCTGGGGAGTGGGAGGGCTGGGGCTCAGGCGCCCATTCGCACCTCGCCGGCCCCGGCCCTGGGCCGTCCGCGGAGGTTTGTCTTTGTGCGTTTACCGCCATGTTTCCCCGACTGCGGTGACTCCTGTGGCGGGAGTCGGCTTCCCTAGGCTGGGGCTTTGTGTGCAGTTGGGTGCGTCTCGGCTTGCCCGTGGGTGTGGGGTCTAGGTGTGAATCACTTGGAGCTGTGCCTGCTTGTAAGGCCTGGGACTTGGGTTGTGGGCACGCATCTCAGATCTCTACCGCTTTCTGTTCTGTTGCTGTCGGCGCCCGCATGGCGCTGTCCATAGTGCTGAACCTGCTGTGTAGCATCCAGCGGGAAAGCCAACAGAAAGGGCCTCCTCTTTAGACCTGGAAAATTTGGGGGAAGACTTCATGCAGATGGAGTTTTCTTCTCTGGTGTGAGAGGACCAAGGAGCCCAATGAAATTCTCCCTTCCTGGGAGGCCCTGGAACTCAGGGGTCAGGGAGTGTGTAGAGGAAGGTCAACACCTCTGCTCCCCCAACCCTATCCCTCATATTCAACCCTGCAGTTTTTGAGTGAAGGGGAGAGGGAGGACCCTGGGTATTATGGTTGTCATGGAAACAGCCAATTTTCTGGAGTGCTGCATGCAGTGTTGGGAGCTAAGAGACTGTACTGGTGGAGGCATAGTTGCTTGGCTCTGGTCTCCGGCCCAGCCCTTTTTTGTCAGGCAGGTAACCTGCACCGAGTATAGAGGTGTTCGCTGGATAAAGAGGTGGTCACTGGATAAAGAGGTGGTCACTGGATAAAGAGGTGTTCACTGGATAAAGAGGTGTTTGCTGGATAAAGAGGTGTTTGCTTGATAAAGAGGTGTTCACTGGATAAAGAGGTGTTCTTCACTGGAACTGACTCGCTACTCTAAACTTGGAACTCAGCCTGAAGGCCCAACCTTCCACACTGTACCTCTAGGGTCTAAGGTAGAAGGTACAGCCAGGCAGAGCTAGTTTCCAAGCTTCAGGCTGCAAAAAGACATCCATGTGGTTTTTCCATGTCTGCCTTGCCTCTGAGCTCCTTTTCCATTTGCACTCTGTCCAGAAGGTAGGAGACAAGGAAGGTGCTCTGGGGAACACAGGGGACTAATGCCTCCTTCTCCAGCTCTGGTCTCACTTGCTTTCATGCCCAGGCTGCAGTCTTCCCTTCCAAGCCTGCCACACTTGGTGAATGCCCCCTCTCCAAGACATTCAGAAGTCCCAACTCCTGTGGGGACCTAGAGTTTCCTGATGGATCCCTTTTTCTACCTGACTCCCCAGATTACAAGGGGCCCACTGGGTGAGAGATCCCAGGTCCCTACTTCCCCCAGACCTCCTGGCTTGCTCCAGGCTTCTGTCCTCAGGCCCCATCTGCATCTGTTTTGCACTGGCCAAGTCTTCCCTTGAACCTCTTTCCCCACCCCAAGACGTGCCTTGAGAGGAGTCGTTAGTAGCTAATGATTTAATAAAGCATTTTATGAATCTCATCTGCTCTGTTTATGTCCCAAAGAATGCAACACGAGTCTCTCCCCTTCCCTTCATGCAGGCCCAGGAGTCTAGTCCTCTAGGCCTCCGAGACAAGGCTCCCTTCCGGGAAACTGGGTGACCAGCCCTCCCTCCCACTCCCACCTCCACCCCCAGGGAGCTCAGTCAGCCGCAGGAGGGAACATGGCGACTAATGGGGTTTATTTTGGGGCTGAGATCGTTAGGGACCTCACACCCGCCCCCGGCAGCCGGATGGCGAAGAGGAGAGGGAGAAGAGGAGAGAGGGTGGGGTGGGGGAGGGCTAGGAGAGGGAGCCTACATCTCAGGCTCCCACTCTCCTGCTTCTCTCACCTACATCCCTCTCTGTCCTTCTCTGTCCATCTGTCTCTCTGCCTCCTTCCTCCTCTGGGCTGTCAACTTTCCCCATCCCCCCATGCTTGCCTCTTCTTTTCTGGGCAGGGTTCCAGGCCTCTGGGCTTTGGCACCTAGGTACTCTTGCCTGTGAAGGGTGGAAGAAGCAAGGATCCCTGGACAAACCAGGAAGATTCTCAGGGGGCTGGAAGAGGACAGAGGGGCTGGCACTGGCAAGGTGCCAAAGATGAGCTATGACTCACAGCTGCCCACAGCCCTGCTCATCTTCCCGCCATCGCTTGAGGTTCCCTCTTGCCTCGTTGCTGCTTGGCTCTGGTCCCAGAGAAGCACTTGAGAGAAGTTGACCTGGTCAGAAGCAGACCTCAGGCCCTTCCTGCATAGGACATTCTTGCTGTCTGGGTCTCCTTGCAGCCTCTCTCTGGCCACACTTTCTGTGTTACCTGTATCTCTGTAATTAAAGCTAGAATTCTCGATGAGGCAACTACATCTGTCTGTGTGTGTGCGTGTACATGTACAGGACGGCCCTCACCTGGTCACCTGGAATTGCAGGGCTGGTGGCTTTTGTGGCCTTCCTAGCTGAAGCCCTGTGCCCTAACCCTGATGTCCTCAGGCTCTGGTCCCCAGCCAATTCCAAGGACCCACTGACATTTCTTCCTCTCCATTTTCTTCTCTCTGCAGCTGGGACCACTTACATCTTTGGGAAGGGGGGAGCGCTCATCACCTACACATGGCCCCCCCAATGACCGGCCCAGCACAAGGATGGACCGCCTGGCCGTTGGCTTCAGCACTCACCAGCGGAGTGCTGTACTGGTGCGAGTGGACAGCGCCTCCGGCCTCGGGGATTACCTGCAGCTGCACATTGTAAGAACCTGGACTTTGTCCCATCCCACCATCCTCAGTCCTCACTGCTCTGTATATTACCTCACATCTGTCCTTCATGGGGAAAACTTGCGGCTCCGTTTTCTCATTCCTTGAAGTTCTTTTGAGATCCACCCCCCTCCTGATCACTCAAGAGCCACCCATTTGATGTGCAGACTATGCCTTCTAGTCATCCAGGGTGTCTGTGAGCTTTTCAGGCCATTCTACTGTAGCCTTCAGAAATGTCCTCTGGGCTGCTGCTGTTCACTGCTGACCCTGTCCTCTCTCTCACACCTCTGTGCCCAGCAGCGGCCACCTATGCCTCTTTGTCATGACTTTGAGCCCCACCCTGCCTTTGCTCTACCCTGTGACTTCTGTTTCCATGACCTTTGCCATCCCAGCAGACCCTTGAGCAGGTCTTTTCCACAGATTCTAGTCAAGCTCATTTCTTGCTGATCCTCACATCCCATTAGTCTATAGGTAGTTTATCCCTTTTCCTTTCTCTTTGTCCACCCCACACCTTTCCCTGTGACCTCTGGTCCTGTCCCACTCTCTTGCCTGTGACCTTTAGCTCTGTTCCATACTTTTTTCTGTAACTTCTGACCCCATCCCACACCTTTCTCTGTGATCTCTCACTCTATCCCACACCTGTGACCTCTGGCCCTGCTCATACCCTTCTCTGTGACCTTTGGGCTTATCAGATTCAATTTCTGACTTACCTCTCCCTCACCCCTTCCTTCTCCACAGTCTTAAACCCCAGCCTGTGGCCTCAACCTCCATCTCTATACTAGGCTTGTTTCTCCCTCACCTTTCCTGTTTGCATCCCACAAGCTGGCCCTGGTCAGAGCCCTGAGCTCTGAGGGTAGAACAGGCTGACCTGGCTCTGTGTCAGTTGGAAAGGTCTGAGTGAGGAGTCCTGGGTTTTGAAGAGAGAAGAATTAGGAAGGGACAGAAAACCAGAAGAGGAGGCTTGACTAGGTTCTGACCTTCCCTATCTGAGTAAGGATAGGGCTCCTGGCCATTCCCACAAAACAGCTTTTCAGGTCGAAGTCTGCACCCCTCCTCCAACACCAAGTTGTGAAGGGAGAAGACCCATGGGAAGGCATCCTGTGAGCAGCTTGGCTGCTGGCAGTGGCAAGTGACAGGAATGGTTCCCAGGAGAGGAAGGACACAGAGGGAAGTGTAGAGAGTGACAAAGAGGCCAGGCTTGGGAAAGAGGCCTGAAGTTCTCTGTGGCAGTATGTGGAGAGATGGTGCGCTGTGGGCAGCAGTGTTGTGGTGGGTGTGTGACAGTTGTGACAGGTGTGATGGCTGTGAATTGAAGTGACTCAGAGAGACCCTTCGTCATTGGGTGGTCCCCGGCAGAGTGTGCCTGTGCATTTGCGTTTCCTCGGGGCGTGGAGTTTTCTGTGGTTGCGGTTGCCTGTGTGCGCGGCTGGGAGTTGCCATGTCTCCCTGGGTTCTTTTTTTTGAACTGTCCCCTCTTCTCCAGCCTGTGAGGGCGTGAGTGGCTTTGTAGCTGACTGATGGTGTGAGTTTGAATCCCAGCACTTTCCCTTTTTTTGTTCTGTGTCTGTGCAAACCACTGCCCCACTCTGAGCCTCAGTTTCCCCAGGTATGTGGCATACTGAGAGGGCAGAGGCTTACGTGAGATCACATGTGTAATGTGCTCATTGCACTGCTGGGATGGTCAGGGTCTTCAGCATCCTGGCCACCTGGGCAGTGTGTGTGTGTGTGTGTGTCTGGACTTGCAGGTTTAGGGGATGATGCTTCCTCCCAGAGCAAGGAAGGACAGGAAGTTTGTGAGAGAGATATCCTTCCTTCCCTCAAGCCTCCCCTGGTGCAGGGCTGTGAGGGAGCTAGGCCTAGTGCTGCATAGGATGGGGGAGGATGCTGAGAAGGATGGAGGTCCCAAGAGACACAGCCACTGAGGGGGAGTCGGGTACCAGATGGGTCCAAAGCCACTTGGGGGCAGCCCCCAAGCCCTCTCCCCCAGTGACACATGAGTTCCCACCACGGCAGTTAGCAGTTCTCAGAGAGTGGGGAGGCTCAGCAAAATAAGAGAGAAGCAATTTGACGTTTCTAATAAAGCGTCGCTCCACTTTGCCAAATTAATTTTGACTCCCATAATTATTTGCTGTAGGAGCAGCCGCGTTCTCCCCACCGCCGCCTAATGAGGTAATTGGGGAATTAGGAATTAATGACTTTAACAGAAGTGACAACTGACTTCACATCGGGAGCAGCTCTGGGGAGCTGCCTCTCCCCCGGAGTGCACAGCTCCAAGCTTGACTGCCTCCTAGGAAACCCAGGTGTCCTGCCTTCTAGCTCCCCTGGCCAGTCCTCTGCCAGTCCAGCTCCCAGCCTGCCAGTGCCCTTGACCATTGTCACTGTCTTGGTGGAGCCTTGTGAGGGGGAGAAACCCTCAGAGACATCCAAGGGGCTGATACTATTCTGGGTGGTATCATTACTAACAATAGTAACCAGGAGGCTTGGCTGTTCTCTTGCCTGTGTGGGGAGCAGATGATGGCGGCTCCCTGGGGACGTTGTCAGTCTGTGGGTGGTGCATGGGCGGGGCTTGCTAAGACTGTTAGGCGAGGAGGCCTTAGTTTTCTTGATTTACCTCCTTGGAGGTGGATGACAGTGTGTGTGCACATGTGTGTGTACACAGATGTGTGTGGCTTGTCCAGAATCTTGGGATGGGGAGAACTGGAAAGCTATGGGAACGATAGCTGTGTACCCTGCTCTTCAATTCTGTTCTGCTCCTCAACCCACCCCTCACCTCTCTGAGCCTCCCTTACCCCATCCCCAGGCCTTTCGGCTTTCCTTAGATGTAGCTAACAACCAAAGGGCTTTTCTTGCTCAGTCTGGGCTGGGAGTTTTTCAGGTTGTTTGTGTGCTAGACTCTGAGGGTCTTTGAGAGTGATCCAGGGCTGTCTGCCCTATGTGGGAGGAGGGTCCAGATGACTCTTGCTGTGTTCATGATGGCTGCTGGGAGGTATAGGGGAATAGAACAGAGGCTTAGCTTTGGGGTTACTGTGCCTTTCAATGGCTTGAGGAGAGACCTTGGTCCTGAAGGCAGGATAGATAGCCTTAGTAGTATCTCTCATAATCTATCCCTGAGCTCATTAAGTGAGTGTCTCCCTAGACTAGTGGACAAGGGACAAGAGTGAGGACACTGGTTTTGGAGGTAGGCCGGTTAGGATTCAGATGCTGGGTCCCTTCTTATCAGCTGTGAGACTGAGGTGTTACCTAACCCCCAGTCTGAGTTTCTTCCTGGGTAAAATGTGACACTATACATTTCTTCAGGGCTACTGTAGGTTTGGAGGTCTCAGCAAAGCTCCTCCTGTCACTCCAACACCACTGGCCAAATTATTTCTGGGTTGGACTGCAGGTGGCCTCTTCAGCCTTCCCTGCAGGCCTGGTTCCTAAGGTTGCAGGCTCTTTGCGTCCTTTCTGCAGGCCTTACCTGTGCCCCCTCAAATCCTCAATCCTATCCTATCCCAACACCACAAGATCCCTTTCTTTAATAAAGCTGTCATGTTTCTACAGCCCTCTTCTCTTCCCTTGCCCATCACTCCGTACAGTTCCAGAGTCCAGGCTACCCCTGATACCATAACTGCAGAGATTGGGCTTGAGAAGCTGTGCAGACCTGGGGAATGGGACCAGGCTGGGGTCGGGGGGGGGGCAGGCTGGCCTCTGAGGGTGTAGACATTCCTGTTGTGATGCCTTAGGGAGGTCTCTACCTCCTTGTCATCCCTGTGTGGATTCCAAAGGCCCTTGCATAGCATAGGTGCCTAGTAAACATTTTCAAATATTCTAGATGAACGTGAGGGCAAGAGACAGATGTGATTAGTGGAGTTGGCTCCATGCTGGGTTCTGCAGTACTAGGTGGTTGTCCCCAAATGATAAACCTCCAGGATACTCTATTGCCTGGATATGCTAGAAGCAAACCTGTCCACCACTGTGGGTAGTTGAGACCTGAAGATGTTTCTTATAAAACCCATGAAAGGCTGTGGAGAGAGGACTTTGGGAACCAGAGGCAGATACTTACCGTCTCCCCATTGCTGACCCCTATTTCCCCGTCCCCAGGATCAGGGCACTGTTGGGGTGATTTTTAATGTGGGCACGGACGACATTACCATTGATGAGCCCAACGCCATCGTGAACGACGGCAAATATCATGTGGTGCGCTTTACTCGAAGTGGCGGCAATGCCACCTTGCAGGTGGACAGCTGGCCAGTCAACGAGCGGTATCCAGCAGGTAGGTGACACAAGTTCGCAGAGGAGGCACATCGACAGCAAGGTGGGACAGGGTGGGGTCTGGCAGCCTCTGATTTTGAAGTGCTATGGGGCATGGCTAAGTGAAGAGGCTTTCCGGCTCTGGGGAAGAAAGGGTGTGGCTACAGAAAAGACTGGGTGGAACCCTGGTGGGGGCATGGCTAAGAGAAGTCCAGACTCGAGGGCCCAGAGGTGACGGAGGGAGTGTTTATTTGGTGGATGAAACTGCAAAGTCAGAATCCAGTTTGTGGATGGGCAGAGAAGGCGAAGGGAGGGTAGAACTAGGGAGTGTCTGACACCATTGAGGAAAGGGTGAATTTAGAAAGGAGAGGCAGGATAGGAATGGCAAGACAGGTGCAGAAGCCTAGGAGAGATTCACAGGTTAAATGAACACATCTTGGCAGGAGGCAGAGCTGTTCCTAAAAAGAGAGCCAACCGAAGACCCAAAGCCAAGGACCCATATTGGCCTATGTAGATGCTGGAGAAATAGCTTAGAGATGCAGAGACAGGATCCCAGCGTTTCAGGCAGTAAGGGACGTGGTGGAAGGCAAGACAAGACAGGAGCAAAGGAGGCTCAGACATCTTCAGTAGCCTTCACAAGGAACATATAAGGTACCAGAACCTGTGGTTGGCCTGGGAACCCAGAGATGAGGACAGAGAGAGCCTTAGTTCCTAAGGCTACAACTGCAGTGGTCAAGGACAAAGCAAGGTCTTAGGAACCTAGGAGAGGGAGGAGGATGAGGCCATGGGGGGTAAAAAAGAGGAAGCTCAGAAGGGAGCCTTGGGGTGAGAGGAAGCCAGAGGAGGAGTGATGGAGGGTTCTGGAAATAGTCACAGAGACATCTGCAGAGATGGAGGCAGCTCCAGGATTGATGCGGAGAGATGCGGAGATGCGGACACAGGCTCAGCATCTGAGGGAAAGAAGAGGTGGACAGAGCCCTGCAAGAGGCAAAGCAGGAGGGAGGGAGAAACACTGCAGGGAGGAAGACAGGGACTCAGAGCTGCCAATGCCTGCTGCCAGTCACACAGGACCCCCGCTGAGCAGCTGGATGACCACCTGTGTCCTCCATTGCTCCTTAGCTAGATCGACAGAGCATAAGCAGGACAAACCCTCAGGGCTCACTCCTGTTGAGACACAGAAGTCCATACAGACAGGCTCAGGACTCACAGTCATGGAAGCTGATGGCAACCCTTGAGATAAGAGCTCCCACATTCTCCTGATAAACAGAAGCTGAAGTACCTACAGACCAGCCTGACACTCAGATGGCCCCAGAAACTCAGATGGTCAGATGTCCACAAGAAAACAGCTCTGTAGAGGGATGCTAGTGTACCCCAGAGCCCTGGGCTTATGTGGGTTCAGACGTGCCAACTCTCCTACATAGGCTCCCTGTACTCCTAGCCACAAGCAGACCCTGACAGCCTGAGGTATCAGAATTCACTCTGCCTCAGGGGAACAGGTACAGTTCTTTGTAGTAGTTGAGGACATTGGCCTGTGCTGGACAGGGTGTGAAGAGTTCATCATGCCCAGTCAGGCTTTATGCCCAGAGATCCACCTCATCAAGCCAGAGCCTGGGAGGAAGGCATGCTGTCTGCTGTCCTCTATCAGGACCCATGGATAGGTATAGAGAAAGGCTGTCAGGCATCCCTTGCCTGTGAATCTGGGTATCTTTTAATGTTTTCTGGAAGGGGCAAACTCTACATAGCCATGGCTGTCCTGGAATTCATTGTATAGACCAGAAAGGCCTCAAACTCACAGAGGTCCACTTGTCTCTGCCTCCCAAGTTCTGGGATTAAGGGAGTGTGCCACCATGCCCAGCAAAATCTAGGTATCTTGAGGGCCTGGTTGCTTCCTGTTTGTACTGTGGGGTGGCCCCTGAGCAATCCACCAAACCTGTGACTCTCTTTTATTTGTTTGTTTGAGATAGGGTCTCACTCTGTAGCCCTGGCTGGCCTAGAGCTCACAGATAACCACTTGTGTCTAGAATGCTGGGATTAAAGTTGTGTATTACCATACCTGGACACACAGCCTGTGGGTTCTGACTCAGCTAATCCTGGGATTTAATCCTGGATCTCTGCTGACAGACCACACGACCTGGGTCAAGTCCTCTGTCCTCGCTGTCTGAATCTATAGGGCAGGCAGGGTATCATTGCCTCAAAGCTCTTAAGATGGCATCCTGCATGTCCACATCGGCATAGGCATGTACAGTCATGAGAGCCATTCATAAGCAGATGTAGGCCTGCCTGGGGTTCTGGTTAGGCTAGTGTAGCCATGTAGTGCAGACAGGAGGAATGTTCCCACCCCACCATGAGTGGTTTAAATGAACAGAATGGCTATATTTTCAAAGGAAATGATGTCCCTCTTGTCCACTGTGGTAGGTTAGGATCACTCACGGTTCACAGAGATACACTGAAAGGCACATTG
>CAJQZJ010000838.1:3250089-3280597 GCA_907164525.1 Lophiomys imhausi
ACACACACACACACAAACAGACACACATACACCACATACATACACACACACACACACACACACACACACACACACACACACACACACACCTTTCTTGTCTCAGGAGTTAGAGACTGAGAGTGGAGAGAACAGGTAGGTATCCAGATGGGGAGCTAAGGATGGAGAAGAAGGGTGAGACCAAAACTGGGGGAAGAAGTCTGGAGGAGAAAGGCTGAATGAGGAGCTAGCAGGGCCTGCAGAGGAGGGAGAGGAATGGGGCTAGGGCTGGATTCTAAGGGCAGAGAGATGCAGAGCCTGGCTTTGTACAGACAGCCTGAGCATCTTGAAGTGGACTGAGATAGAGAAGACAGCCAGGGCAGAGCCAGGAGCAGAGAAGGGCCAAGGATACCTGCAGGAGATGGACAATACAGCCATGGTAAAAGGGGGTGTGGTCTGGGTGAGGCTCAGTGGTAAGGTGTCAGTGGACACAAGTAGTGAAGTCCTGAATCTGTAGAGAAGGCAGTCTTATGGCCTCGTGAGTACCCAGCGATTGCATTCATGCACACATGAATACCAGAGGCATATTTATGGAGGGGTCCTTGAAGGCTCATGGGAGGCGTCATAGGCTGGCCCAGGCTCTGGTCTCTGGGCAGGCAATAGAGTAGGAGAGAGTTTAAACACACTAGTCTCCCCATGGCCCTCTCACCCCATTGCCTGTGGGCATCCCCAACCCTCCTCTGTAGTAGCAACCAGGTATACAGGAGCCAGGACCAGGTGAGGCAGAAGCAGCTTGCAGGGAGAGCAGTGAGGAGGTCTAGGGTGAGGGAACTGAGACCAAGGTGGAAGGGTATGGTGGGCCAGCGACATGGAGGGAAGTGGGAGCCGGTGACGGGACAGCTGGGAGTTGAGGCCAGAAGATAGTGGGGTTTGGCAATGACTTTGAGAAGTGGTTTAAAGCTCAGTGAAAAGAGTATGCTGGGCACCCCCTTAAATGCTGCATAAACCCTGCTTAACCCATCCATCCTACTTCTAAACCACCCTCTAAAGGCAGTGACCAGCTGGACCGCCCCCTAACTTAAACCTGCTAAATCCCCCGCCCCCACCCCACCTCCCCTCTTTGGGATGGTGAAGGAAGTGGGCCCCAAACTCAACAGCTTGACTAGATAAACCTGTTTAACCTCTGACCTTCCAGCTGTGGGTTTTTTGTTTTTGTTTTTTTCTTTACACTCACTTCTTTTCCCTTTTCTTGATTTTCCCTATCATTTGGGTTACTCTCACCCCCAAGGGTGGGGCAGGCTCTGGATGGAGCCTAGGGAGGGATCCCCTGGGAGAGGCGGGGCCCAGCATTCTGCTCCTGCCCCCCCCCTTCCGTTGAATGTGGCTGCTTGCTGGGGTCTCCTGAGAACTGCATAATTACTTTCTAAAGCCTTTGGACTGCGCTGCCTGAGAAACCTACTGTCTTTCTAAACTTTTCCAAGGAAACTTTGATAACGAGCGCCTGGCGATTGCTAGACAGAGAATCCCCTACCGGCTTGGTCGAGTAGTAGATGAGTGGCTGCTCGACAAAGGTAATTAACCAGAATTAATTAATTAATTAACTAACTAACTAACTTTAAAAACACTATCTTAAAGGTGCAGAGCTCTCTCCCCCACCCCTTCCCTCCTTTGTCATGCCCAGTCCCAAGTGGAAGGACAATTGTCCGGGCAGGACGGTCCCTTCCGCCCTCTGCATTCAGTTTGTTTCTGGGAGGCGGTTTGGAAATAGGGAAGAGAAAACTGGGTGTCTTCCTGGAGCGATCCTTGAAATGCCTGAGGATGGAAGCACCTCAGCTTATGCTGAGATAAGACATCCACAGTAAGAGGGGAGCACAGGCTAGAAGGTCGGGTCTCTCTGGCCACCTCAGCGGTTTAGTAAAGGGCCACAGGGCATCTGGGGTTAGTACAGGTTTGGGAAACAAGGAGGGCAGAACCAACGGAGAAGGGCTCAGAAGGGCTATCTCAAGAAAGGAAGTGCTGAAGCCTGGATCGTACAGAAAGATCTCAAAGGCTGACCAGGGACTAAGGGAGGAAGGGAAGGTGGTGGTTTCTTAGGGCTTCTTAGAGGTCTCTGCCTGCTGGTCTGATGAGGAAGACAGAGCAGGTCCCGAAGAGGCCCTTATATGGCAAGTGAGGTACTGCTGTGTGGGAGACGGAAGCTTCTTGCCACCAGAAGTTGGGGGGCAAGGGCACAGCCATATCATTCCCGTTGGAGGAGGGGCGAGCTCTGTACCTCTAAGGTTAAACTCTAGTGGGGAGCAGAAGTGCTAAAGCCCACCTAACCAGCTGATAACTGTACTTTAAATGTCCATGGGGCTTCCCCAATAAAATCCCCAGTGTAGCCTCCAGCCTCTGCACCCAGGGGCCTAAACACGCTGATAACCAGATGTGATAAACCCACAGCACGACAAAAAAGTTAAAGGGACTGTAACACACATCACGAAAACCTGCAGCCCCAGCCATACTGGGCTGCCTTCTCCAGCGGGGTGAACTTTAACCCTTTGAGGCATTCATGGCAGGTGGGGGCAGGAGCCATAGAGGCTTCCTCTCCCTTACACACCCTCCCCTCCCAGAACCAGAAAGGCTGAGGGAGGAGCCTGGGTTGAGGCTGGACTGCGTGTGATACCAACCCCCCAACTTCCCCAGGGTAGGTTGGGAGAATCTGACCTGGGGCCTAAAAAAGGAAGAGCTCCCTGGCCTTCCACTAATGGTAACCACATCTCCTCTTTACGCTTGTACCCACTCTTCTAGGCAATGACAGGTTGGGCTTCCCAGAGATGAGAAACAGGAACTGACTTTTGCTGTGGCCTGTGGCCCAGTACCAACCCTGTGAGCCTAGCTCCCTCCTTGGTCTTTTCTCAGCCCACTCCACATGCACCTCAAGAAGAATAGTAATAGGCTAGTCTAGGGCGGGGCTGGGTGTTCTTCAAGGGGATATTTTATTGTAAGTTGCTGGGATTCAGGAGGTGCTCAATAGATGTTTATGGAATATCTCCATTTTTCTACTTCTAAAACATGTCTGGAGCAGCAGTTGCAGGGGCCTCACAGTAAAGACCTGTAGTCAGTCACATGTAGATTAGTTTTATAAAGGTTCTGAGAAGACTTTCCAGAAAGGAATCTGTTTCATGGAGAGCTCATCTGACCCTTAGGCCCCTTCTCTTCTTTGCTTTTCTTATAATTTTTACGTAGCTGCCCTTCACCTTTGTGGGCTGGGCTCAGCCATATGTAAGGAGGGACCTTGGCTTCTGGACGGGGCATCTTTACTTGGGTCTGAAGTAGGAGGGTAGTAGGGGAGGGGGGCCTAAGTAAAGGGCCTGAGGAGACATACTAGTGACCCATCCTTGGCTAGACAGGTGTTTGCAGGCCCTGGAGATCTGTGTTTCTAGAGAGGGTATGTGTCACACGTTGGACTGACTCAGCCCAGGTTTGGGGGGGCAGGGTTCCCAGGTTCCTAACTTTAAACCAGATCTCTAACGAGGCACTAACCAGAGGCTAACAAGGGCTAAGCCAGGTTTTAAATGAAAGCAGCTGAAGGTCCATGGGAGAATGGGGCAAAATCATACTCCATCTGCCCCCCTCCCTAATAACATCAAAACCAAAGTTAAATCTAAACTTAAACATAATAAACATCTTTTCTAAAAAACAAAACAAAACAAAACAAACCAAAACAACAAACTCAGAGGGTTAAACTGACCCCCAGGTCCACTAAAGCCGAAGCAAGCAGCCAAGCCCCATCGGGGCCGTTCAGGGGTCTATCACACTGCCAATCGCAGGGCCAGATTGGAGCTGGAGCAGTTATTTTGGCTGTCAGCAAGCAAAGCAAGGTCCCTTTAACATTTTCCATTTTTGGGCTTGCATGTCCATACTGGGGAAAGGCTCAGCTCAACAGGGCAGTGGCTGGGCCTCTGCAGGCAGAAGAAGCTAAACAGCCTGGCCAGTCATCATAGTGTGCTAATGGGTGGGGCCAGCCAAGAGCAGACCCACACTATCTGTCCCTGGCCTTGCTGCTTCCTCTGAAAACACTCACCAACTCCACCTTGGCCTGGCAGGACCCCCTTCTGTCTCTGTCTGTCGCCACTGTCTACTGCTTCGGAGGACACCATTGCTTGGGGCTGGACATTGGGTGGGATGTTTGGGAGAACAGAGAGAGAAGATGGGATGGAACTGAAGGATAAGGAAGAGGGGTGATAGCCCCAGAGTGGGATCAGAAAGGGGGACAGGTGCGGATGGAGAGGCATGTGCATGGTGGTAATAGTGGGTGACCAGGCTCCCTTTCCCAGCCCATGTGTGCCCTAGCAACCCTCTTCTGTGGGGGTCTCACAAGGCCAGCTGGGGCTCTGGCTAACAAGGACTTTCCCTTGGTTGTCTGCCTCTTCCTCCTCCCCCCCCCCCCCCCCCGTGCACGCGCTGGCTTCCACTCTCCTCCCCTTGTTCTCTCCACTCTCCCATCCCTTCCTGGCCTCCCTGGACTGCCTGCCTGTCCTCTGTCTGCCCCTCTCACTCCATCCCCAACTCTTAGGACGCCAGCTGACCATCTTCAACAGCCAGGCTGCCATCAAGATTGGGGGCCGGGATCAGGGCCGCCCCTTCCAGGGCCAGGTGTCCGGCCTCTACTACAATGGGCTCAAGGTACTGGCGCTGGCCGCCGAGAGCGACCCCAATGTGCGGACTGAAGGCCACCTGCGCCTAGTAGGGGAGGGGCCATCCGTGCTGCTCAGTGCGGAGACCACTGCCACCACCCTGCTGGCTGACATGGCCACCACCATCATGGAGACCACCACCACCATGGCCACCACCACTACTCGCCGGGGCCGTTCCCCCACAATGAGGGACAGCACCACTCAGGTGAGACCTCTTCTGGGTCTGGGAAGGTCCAAGGGGCTTTGGGGTTGGAGGGGTTGGTTTTGGAGACAGCTGTTTCTCACCTTGTTGTCATAGGGATGGTTTAGGAGAGGAAGGGCTTTCACATAGTGATTAGGGATATTGACCATATGGGGGTGACCACTGTTTCTAGGGAGTCCAGACTTGAGGGCAGTTGACTAGAGAAGCCTAGTCACCCTAGCCAGGAGAAGGGAAGTATGGATGAAGACTGAGGGACTCAGTGAAGAGGGTGGTCATGCCAGAGCTTAGTGGAGCAAGTGGAGTTGGATAGTGGCATCTTGGGCAGAGATGATAAACCGGAGTGGTGGCATTCAGTCTCCCAGGGTGGGCAGTCCTCTCCAGAGGCTGGCAGAGGCAAGGAGCAGCCTCTTCGTATGCTGGAGTCTCTTTTGGTGAGAGGTCAGGACAGTAAATCCTTTACCTTCACATAGCTTCTTCGTGTGACTCTGAACAACTACTCAGTGCCACAGTGTTCATGACTTGTTCTTTGGGCATGTGTTCCGAGTGGCTGCGCAAAATTCCCTATGCTTTACCTGCCATGATCATCTGCCTACTCAGGAGCTCCCTAGATCTGCTGAGAGCCTAGTGGGGGCCACACCTGGGAAACAGAGCTCTGAGGAGCAGGCAAGCCTGGCTTCCTGGGTGACCAAAACTGAGTATGGGATTGTCCAGCAGCTAGGTTCCCTAATTGTCACCAATGCCTGTGCTGAGTATTGGTTGTGGAGAGCTTGTGCCTGCCACAGTGACCTAGCTGGGCCACCTCAGCAAACACTCCTTCTGTCTCCCTTCCTCCAGTGTCACTGTCTTGGCTATTTAGCCTGCAGGCCCAGAGGAATCTTGGGGATCCATGGAGACATGTCTTTCCTCTACACCAATCTGTCTTCAGCTTCTCTCAGGGCTGGGCTTCTGGGTTTCAGGCTTTTCTTTCTTGCCAGTCTGTCCTGCAGGGATCCTAGGGAGGGGCTGGCCAGGAGAGAGAGAGAGAGAGAGAGAGAGAGAGAGAGAGAGAGAGAGAGAGAAGATATAAGCCTTCCTCTCTTGAATGTTCAGAAATATGGGGGATTTGAATGCCCAGGGGCTTTCCTCTAGGGAGTGGGGATCCCTAAGAGAAAAGCCTGGGCTTGTCTAGGCTGGCTACCTGCCCACCTTTGTCCTCCAAATCACATCTAATCTAAGTAGAAGAGGGTAGGCAGACAAGTCACATGGGAAAAAGAATGGACAGCCCCAGAGAGATACTGGGTTGTGTGGAAAAGAGAGGGGTCAAAGATGTAGAAGGGGAGTCCACGACTTTGTCTCTGGGAGGTGGGGAACTACAATTCCCATCAGCCCTCAGGCCCAGAACTACAACTCCCAACCAAGGGCTGTTGCTTCCGATTGGAATTTAGGGAGCTGCAGGTTGGGACCCTCTCACCCTTGCTGCATCCTTAGCCTCCACACTGACTCTCTCCTAATCTGTAGTCTCCCTTACTCCTTCAACTTTGGGCCTCCCTCCTCTGCTCTCTTTCCTAACCCCACTGAACTTCCCCTCCCCCAGGCTCACTCAACTCAGGGATCCTCTTTGCAATCAGGAGGACAGAAAATGCTGACAAAGGCGACTCCTGTTGTCATGGCAACCATGGCCCTAATTAGTGTGCAGAGCCTGGTTCTCTCTGTGGAAGGGAGTTGGGAAAGATGAGATGTGATGGGGTGGGGAAGCTGGAGATGGGAAACCCTCCAGACCCTATCCCCATCTCTCTATGCCTGGGCCTCCTCCATACACCTTACCCCTGACTCTGGGACCCCTGTTTATACACACCTTGCTGCCCATCCCCTGGCTGCCCACTGTAAAGGGCTCAACACATGTTGTCTGATCTTTGGGAGCCACGGGAACCACAGGGCTGGTTCTGTTTAGTATTGTTTAGCAGTCACCCAACAAATGATGAGAAGGCTGGACCTGGGTCTGTGCTGTCCCAGACGTCGGGAAGCGGCTGTGGGATCTGTTCACCTACTGGAACCCTCTCTTTCCCTACTCCTTCTCTTATTCCCCCCACCCCCCAGAACACAGATGACCTCCTGGTGGCCTCCGCTGAGTGTCCAAGCGATGATGAAGACCTAGAGGAGTGTGAGCCTAGTACTGGTGAGTGCCTTTCCCCCCTCCCCTGCCCCGGGCCCCTGCGACGCTGCTGGGGAGGGGGGCGACTCTCTGCCACCTGGCCCCAGCCCAGGGTGTGCTGCAGGCTTTACTCTCTCCTGCAGTCCTTTTGTAACTTAGAAGACCCCAGGTCCCTCACATGCCCTCTGACAAGGTGCCTTTTGGTGTCCCATCCTTGGAGATAGTGAAGTCTTTAGCCTGGGCTCCTAGGGGAGGAGATCCAAGAGGAACTGGGAGAGAAGAGGGAGAACTGCAGCTCCCAGGAGTCCTGGAACGGGAGGTGGGGAACTATAATTCCCATCAGCCCTCAGGTCCAGAACTACAACTCCCATTAGCCCTAAATCCAGGGGGTCTCTTGGCCACTCTTAGAGGTCTCTGTTGACACTCCCTTGGCCTTCTGCTCAGCCTCAGGGACTTATATGGTGTTCTTGAAAGGGTCCCCAGGATGCCAGTCCAAGGAGGGCAGTTGCTACTTGGAACCTCTGTATCTGGCAGTGCATAGGTGTATGGAGGTGCCCCTTAGGCCAGATATGCAGTCCCCTAGGGGAGATTCTAGTTTGAGAGGAGTTGTAGAAGAAGCTGTGGGGAAGCGTTTCCTGAGTGATGGTGACACAAGGACTCTGCTTAATGTTGCCAGTTGGAGCCAAGGCTCCAGCTACAGAGAGCAGCTGGGCAGGTTGGGGGGGGTGAGCTTTGCATGCTGGCTGAGAGCATGAGGGTTGGGTGGCCTAGTGGTACTGGGGTGCCCCCTTGAGCACTTTGGCAGTGGTTGACAGGAACAGTGGGAGGTGGTCACTGGGGGCTGACAGCAGGACTGGAAAAAGGGCTGGATGTGGCTGGTGGAAGCTCCCAGTAGGGGAACGCAGGCCTTGGCTGCAGCCTGGATGAACCCATGGGAGCTGAGGGCTCCCCCCCCACATCTCTTGCTTGGCTTCCCAGAGGCTTCTCTACAATTCCTGGCTGTGGTGTCACCTGAGCTGTGGATTTCAGCAAGACTGGGCCAAGTGTATGCAGGAATGGAGAAGGGCTGTGAATCTGACCTGAGGTCAGGGGTTTGGAGGGTCTACCAGCTCCAGAGGAGACCCTGAGGCTGAGGGCGGGCTGCCACTCCAGATAGACTGTAGGTAGATGGGGGTACAGTCATAGACAGTGGAGCCTTGGGGTCCTGGTCATAGACCAGAAGTGGAAGCCCCCATACCCAGAGGCTGATGCCCCTTGCCTCTGTCCTCCTCCCCAGTAGTCAAGAGCTGAATGGGATTATTCTGTGTTTCTGGGCCAAGGGGCACTCTTGGGAGGTGCCAGCTGCTGGGCAGGACAGACCTCTGTGTCCACAGCCCAGGGTTTGTGTTTCTGGGAACAGATGCTCTCCTCTGCAGGAGGCTCCTCTGCTGGGAGCCACCCCTCCATCTCTTTTCTGTGCAGCCCCACTATTGCTTCGGGAGATGTTGGACATGTGGCAGGTCTGCCTGATCAGTACTGCCTAATCTAACAAAGCTGTAGGCAGTGGCTGGGTATTCTGATACAGGCTGACACGGCCTCCAGCCAGGCTCACAGTAAGCGATAAGCAGCTGCAGGAACGACCAGTGAGAGCTCTGGGGTGGGACTGTGCCATGGGGAAGGGACGCAGCCTCACTTCTCATTCTGGGACACAAACTCTGTGATGACAGATTTCTGCTCTCTCTCAACTCTGCAGAGCCAGAGCACACAACACAGAGATGTGGTGCACACACACCATGCTGTCCTAGGGCCATACTGGGAGGGTCTAGTGTCTCAGCCAAGAGTCTATCCAGAAGCGTGGGCATGGCCTGAAGTGTGCTCTCTGGTATCCTGAGCCATTTCAGGCTTTCTTAGAATAAGAGGGGAAGTGGATCTGAAGTGGATGATGATGGGTCAGAAGACCCCCAAGTCAGGGCTCCCAGAGATCATGGATCATTGTATCCTTCTGTGAAAAAGAGCCACCATGTGAAGGGAAGACAACAGAGGTGGAGGTAGAGGAGGACAGGAGGCTGGGGGAAAGGAGGGCTGGTGTCTGGTTCAGTTTTGAAAATAAGCCCTGAAGGTGGGGCCGAGTGGACCTTGAACCAGTGCTCACACCTACATCACCCTAATCCACGGCTCTGAAATCCCTACTGTCCTCATCTCACTGTAGGAAGCCAGGCAGGGAGCCACATGACTCTTGGGTGCCCAGGCTGGCCTGGACCATGTTTCCCTGCCCCTCTCATCCTGGCCTCTGCAGCTAGAGTCCACTTTGAGGCCCCAGGATAAGGAAACGTTTTCTAGCAGAGCAGGAGGCTCCTGGCAAAGGAGGAAGCAGCCTGGGAGTGACAGGCTGCTCAGAGGCTGACCCTAGGCTGTCTACCCTCCACACTTCCAGATCTTCACTCCCAGGTGGGAGTGTGCCCTGGGAGCATCCCTGTTTGGCTTATGCACCTCCCCAGCCCCTCCCTTCACTCCAGCCCCTCCACAAACTCCAGGCTCCGTCTTCCTCCCTGTTTAATGAGCCTGTCACCTAGTGCATTATTTTACCAGAGGCTGGAGGTCCAGTCACACAGGGTATTGTTAGAATTCTCCCTAGTGGGAGTGCTTTTAAGGGACAAACACCTACAGTTGGTAATGTGACACACTACCCCTGCTGGCCCAGCCATCCTGGCCCACACATTGTGTTTCTAGCCCGACACCTGTAGGACTGTGGACTTTACACCTCTGAGACACATAGGAAGAACACAAAGACTTCTTTTCACAGAGGCACACATCCATATGCACATGCATGTGCTCCAACCAGGAGCACACATGTACACCCATGCACACACTCACATACTTCCTGGAAGCTCACATATTCCTACACACACACACTCAAATCTAGAAGAGTGCATTACACTCAAATCAACAGTGGCACACAGATGTTTAGAATCACATGTGTGCTTAGATCGCCCAAAACCTATATAGACTCCTGGGAAATCCAGAGAAACACAAAGGGGTACAGTGTATACAGTCCCATGAAGCATGCTATGCTCTGGAGCCACTGAGTGTCTCATGTGCATGCTTAGAGCTTGCAGAACACCTAGAGATGTCTAGACTCACAGCCGCTCACCTGCTCAGCCCCCAGAGAGTCACACCTGTAAATATCATGCTCAGCTGCACAGAGGCTCCCACATTCAGCACTGTAAGCCTTAAACCCACCCAGGTCCCTGTATGTGCTCAGGGCTATGTAGAAGTGCATGTTTAAACCCAGAGGCAACTCCCACATGCTGGCATCTGTTGATGCATACAGACGTCTCTGAGCCAGCAAGCCTCCTCACACATCATGTACTCTGGGCATACACTGTGCATTCAGATCTTTGTGTGTATGCTCATCTGTGCTCAAGACTCACAATTGCACACATCTGTGGGCTGAACCACTTGTGTAACATTTACTCACATATGTGTACAGACCATAGTCCCACATATGTTCAGATTGCCAGATATTCACATGTTCAGGCATGTACACAATTCGCTCACACTTAATGGAAGCACAGACATACACATATCCACAGAAGTGCCCCTCATATCTGTGTGCACAGGTCTTACATTTCTGTCCATGTGTACTCACCAAGATGCATATGTTCATCTGTGGAGGGATGTACTCATGGACCCACATGTTTGTCCCCACAGAAGGGGCCTCTACACACTGAGGTGTGAGTACATACTAAGATCAAAGGAACATGGGTACATGCTGTTAGAGGGGGTGTAAGTGCTCAGATGCATATGTACACATTTATTCAGCCTCAGGGGCTTGGTGCACTTCCACACTGTCCTCATGAGAGGGGACTCTGAGAGGCACACCCATACATGCACATTCATACTTAAACACACATTTATAGTCAGACCCTGACTTATATGTACACACACACACACACACACACACACACACACACACACACATTCCGTTTCACAGGGTTATACATGTGTATACTCCACAGAGACACATACATTGATCCATACAGAAGTACGTCCACATTCATTCAGTCAGTCATTCATATGTACCCAAAGAGGTGTGTATGTGCAATGCATGCATGTGTGTGTGTATGCACGCAGACAAACACACATGCCTAAAATGGCCCACCCAGATGCTCACAGACACAGATGTATCTGTGTGCTCAGTGGTAACCTGCAGTGGCACACAGAAGGGACACACACTTATCTGCAGACCTGTAGGTTGTAAACACTCAGACCCAGTTAATAATAGTGTCTGCTGTGTGTTACTTCTCAGTGTATGTACACAGTTATTTAGACCTACAAGGGCACGCCTACATGCTCAGGGTCACCCGGTTTTCTAGACACACACACGTGCCGAGGGGTGTATGAAGCACGGAAACACAAGCTTTCCTATGCATACAGGTTCATGTGTAGCCAGATGAACACCAGCATCAAGCATTTACCCCACACGCACCCTTCCTCAGTGTCACTCACCCATAGATGAGACTCAGGGGCATATGCAGGCTTCATTCCACTGGCACACACATTTGATCAGATGCACAGGAGCATGTGTTTGGATTCTTAGGAACTTCCAGAGTGACACTTGTTGCTATAATGACACTCCACAACCTCTGTGGTTTAACAGAGACCTGTAGTCTCTTTCCTATGACTTACAATGCTTCTGATTGGTGGTATCTGCTCTCCTAGTAATGACTCAAGGCCCAGTCTCCTTCCATCTTGTAGCTGTGTCATTATGTATCTCATGACTTCTTAAGGTGCAAGAATGAGCAAGGGGTCAGGAGCAGGAGGTTTCCACGGCCTGGACCCAGAGAGGCTCTTCTAGCCTGCATTGCATTCCAAACCTGGAGCTCAGTCTTGGAACTGCAGTGAGCTTCTGAGATGGTTGCGAACCACAACTGTATCATGCTCCTAGACAGAAGCCCAGGCAGATTTGGAGAACAGCTAGAGAATGTTTTGCTTGGGTCTGGCCTCCTCAGTCACCAAAGATCTATTTCACTTTACCTTCTGTCCTGGAATGTCCCTTGTTGCCACTCCAAGGATGACAAATATTTCATCCCAGGAGGTTATTCATTTCAAAGTAGTAGATGCTGGCTTATTTTGATCTACCCAGACTTGCCTCCTCTGGTCTGCAGACTGTGAACTGAAAAGATAATTTATCTCACTGCTTCCAACATATCCTAGAGTACAGTGGTTCTGCAGAGGTAGTCCCTACAACAAAAGCTCACGCACAAAAAACGAGAGGTGTGTGTAGTGGTGAGCACTTATAATTCTAGCCCTTGGGGAGTGAAGGCAACAGGATTGCAAGTTCGAGGCCAACCTGGAATATATAGTAAGACCTAACCCCCCCCCAAAAAAAACCCAAAGAGATGAGACTAGGGAAACCCAGACAACAGTGCACACATGTCTGAACATGGAGGAGGAAATCCAGCAGGCATGTGAGCTTTGCTCCTGCAGTGATAAGGACAGAGTTTCCAGTAAATCCTGCTTCTGCCGCTGGGAAGGCTTTAGGCTGCTGCTCTGCTTCATAGAATGTCTCCATCCTTATCCTCCATGGCCTTTTCAGAAGTGGGTTTTGGGAGAAATGTTCTCTTTGGATGTGTGTAGGTGCGGACATCCCACACTGACTTGCCCATCTATGTTTCAAGGCTTAGTCACAGCAGCCCTACCACAACCCTCCCCTAAGCCCAGTTTCCACCCCCATGGCTTCTCTTGTTTCTCTGCCCCTGCCCTTTTCATAGTGCACTGTCTTGAGGACCCTTCAAATGGTAGGTGGGAGGCCTATTGAAATCTGACCCTTGGGCAGAAAAAGACCCTCACTCGATTGAGAAGGTCTCTGTCATTGACCCCTGAGTCCCTTTCAGTCTTTACTCCTGTGTAGGGACCCAGAGCAATGGCTCTTCTGGTGCCCACAGGAATCACATGTCTGGGTTGTACCTTTCCTCCCCCCCCTGTCCCAGACTTTCCCTTGGTGCCTTAGCCTCAGCAGACTGGCACAAGCAATGTTTGTACGGAATGCTTTGCCACAGTGGCATGTGGGTCTCCATCTTTCCTACCTCCTATCCTTTCCTTGGATTGTCTGTTGAACGGCATGGCATTCTGTTATCATGACATCTGCTTCAGGGGCCAAAGCCTGTGTAAGATAACATTTGTCTTTGTAACAGATAAGCCGTGAATCTTAGTGATTACTGCAAGAGAGCTTTCTCACTTAGGTGTACCCTCCCTGGGCTCAGCCCAGAGGCCACACTAGGAATCCACCCTCCCTCCATCTGTGGAACCTCCGTTTTCAATACAGCATGTCCAAGGTCATTGCTGGAGAAGAGTATGGAGGATGGAGCACAAGAGGCTGTTAGGGACAAAGAACTGGACAGGACCCAATACTCAACAACTGAGCCATACTCAATTGATTGGGATGGTGGGAAACGTAGTCTAGAGGTCAAGGTTCAGAAGGAATGTATCAGCTTGTTCTCAGAGCCATGGTGTTTTGCTTGAATATTCTGAGCGACACAGTCACACAGCATGTACATAAAGCCCATGCCTCCTTATAGGCAGCAGACATGAGAGACTCAGCTACATGTACACATCTGTTGGCCTTCACTGACATGCCCGCACTTACCTCAGATCCATGAAGGTTGATTGCTTAGGAATTTATGCTCATGGATGTAGAAACAAGCCTTCACAGGGGTTATGCATCTGAGCATGTGTGTGCTCACACACATGTGCACACATCCTCCTATTGAGTAGCTCTCTGTCTCTGACCCCAAAGCCACTCTGGCCTCCGCCACTGACATGCTGGTGTTGTAGGTGCAGAGGGATACCATCCTTCAGGCTACGGCCCACAGTGGCACACTTCTCTGCTTCAGCAGGTGAGTAGGGATGAAATCTAGCCAGTGTTCTGTCTGCTTAGCAGCGCATCCTGGGCCCTGATTTGGGCTGTGTCCACCCAGAGAAGAGTGACTTTTACCAATATTTTGGGCATGTGGCTTGCCTAGTCATGGACCTACAGGGCTGTTTCCAGGTATAACGCTGCCTTTTCTCCTGACCCACCGAAATGCTGACCTTCTTGCCTCTCCCAGCTTGGACAGGCTCTCAGTCAGCAGATGGCTTAGCCTGAGACACTCTAAACCCCAGTTCCAGACTCTTGTCTGGGGTACACATGTCCTGAATTGGATAAAGATTGGGGTTCATAGGTAGATTTATTTTTTTATTTTTATTTTTTTAGACAGGGTCCTATACCATAGCCCAAGCTGGCCTCAAACTCGTGGACTCATGGTGATCCTCTCTCTGCTTCAGCCTCATGAGTAATGGAATTAGCAGGAATTAACAGGTATGGGCTGCTGCACAGAGCTTCATGGATAGATTTCTAATCGAGGCTTCTGGGCCTTGAAGATTGAAAGGGCTCAACTCAACTTGTGTGAGTACTCTAGAGAGGGGAGAGTTGAGATGGAAGAGCTGCTTGGGAATGGCTGGTGGTGTCCAATCAGAATGGAATTCTCTAGCAAGTGGACTCAGTGTGCATTGAAATTCCATTTCCTTAGGATGCTTCCCTGGCCCATCTCAGAGGATGATGGAATTCTTCTCTGATAGGCACACACCTGCATTTTGCAACTACTGCAGCTGTCAGAAGCAAGGGAGGGGCTAGAGGCTGCCTGGGGTCCTTGTTGGAGTCTGATGGCTTCAGGGGCCACAGTCTCCCATTCGTCTCCCAGTGATGCAGAGCTGATCACAGGACCCCCAACAGCATGAGTCACCCTGAGTGTTCCCGTACTCAAAAGCCCAGTGGGAGGGCCAGCAAGGGGACCATCCCAGTGAGAAGCCTTTGAGGCACCCTCCCTTGCTCAGGCCCTGCGGACTCCTCCCAGTATGGGTTTTCTAGGTCCTTCCTGGTCCCAGGGAAGCCCATATATTGCTGTGACTCCAGAGCCCCATAGTCCAGGGTGGTAAGGGAAAGCCACATGATGTTCTCCATGGCCTATCACTTTGGAGGGAATTTGTGTGGGGAGTATCAGTAACAGAGAGGAAGTAGTGACAGAGAAAGATGCTGCTATGCAAAGAGAGCACTGGTGGGGTCATGGGAGATATGGCCACAAACCATGGATAGAGAAAAGCTGGGAGAGCCCCCAAGGGAATGGGGACCGTAGGAATCAGGCTGAGACCTGAAAAAGGAGCCAGGGAAGACTGTAGAAGCTGGAGGAGGGAGGTCTAGAAACCTGTGTGTCCCAAGGACTAGTCAGTTGGGGCAAATGATTGTGGGAGCTTCACAGGCTGGGCAGGATATGTCCAGTGGTCCAGGCCTGACCCTACCATCTGCCCTCACCCAGCTGGAACCAACAGGTTGGTAAAGAGCCGACATTTGTGCCTTGGTCATTCTAATGAGCTCTGCTCTACACCACTGTGGCCCTAGGAATAGCCAGCTGGCTGAGGATCATAAGTCAGGGAAAGCTTCGACCCTGGAGCTCCTGAGAACACTGGTAACTCAGTCTAAGATGGAAAAAGTGGACGGCTGGGTTGGTAGAGGGCAGAAAGGCCTGAGGACAGGAAGAAGCATTGCCAGGTGCCTCTCAGCAGTGCCTGTGCCCAAGATGGTGGAGCTGGAGGCTGTGTAAAACTCAGCCTGTGAAAGATGCTCCGTGCTTCCCTGGCCCATCTCAGAGGGAATGCCAGGGGACTTGCCGTTCACTTCCCCTTGAAGAGCAGAAGGACCTCAGCTCCATGCCAGGCCTGCTGCTGGCTGCTAGTCAGATGGACAGATGGAACTCAGGCCTTTGGTTCTTCCCTGGTAGTGAGTCTCCAAACTTGAGCCTCCAAGACTTCTAGAGTAGGGAGACAGTGTCAGGGGTACCAGGAGCAGAGGGCATCTTCTGGAGTCATCCTAAAAATGAGGCAGTGGCTGGATTCTGAGCATGTATGAGCTATCCATAGGGAGCCTATTCTGAACAGAAGGCAAAGGTCAGAGCAGCAGGTAGTGTGGGTGAGCAGAGGATCTTGATGAGCTGAGGACTCATGCAGGGAGGAGAACTTGCTATGATTAGGCCCATGATGTTACTGCTTGAAGGGCCACGAGCTTTCCTGTCAGCAGTTTGCCCTTGTGTGGGGATGAGGACATTGGGCATGGGAGTGGGAAGACTGGAGAGCCCGTCAGGCCAGGCCTTGGTCAGTCTTATGTAGGGAAGGACATGTCCCTAGCACGGGACTGACACATCCCTGGGTTTCCAGGGATGGCCAGCTGGTAGAGGATCATAAGTCAGGTTAGGGTAAATTTGACCCTGGAGTTCCTATGAGTAGAAAAGGTGGAAGGCAGAGCTGGTAGAGGGTAAGACCCAGGCCAGGCCAGGCTTAACTGGGTCTGAAGCTCACTACCTTAGTTTTACTTATTTTGGTTATTTGAGGCAGTCTCATATATCATAGGTCAGCTAGAACTTGTTATGTAGTCACATAGGAATTTGGTTGACATACATGTTGTCTCCAGGCTGGATTCTCAGGTGAGCAGCCTTACCAGCCTCCTGGAGGTGTGAGAATGATGGTACAGGCTTTTCTGGCTCCTTGCCTGGCCTCTGGGAGTCACAGAAAGGATTGGCCAATCGCTCGTTCACCTTACTTGGAAGTTCTGCCCACCCCAGGCCTCAACGTCCTTCCTTATTCACTAGGAGCTGGGGTTGAAAGTTGGGATGTGACTTTAGTGGTAGAGCCAGAATGCTTTGCCTGATATCCATGGGGTCTTCCTGGCTTCCATCAGTGATGTCGGACAGTCTTGACTGCACAAAGCATTCTCCGCTCGCTCTTGGTTCAACATTTCATTATGGCTAAGCCTATGGAAGGCTAGGAACTCTTGGGCTTTAAACTTTGTGGCGGAAGGGAATCTGATGGGAAGTGCAGCTTGATAGGCTTGGGAAGGTTTCTCCTTCAGCGACAAGGTTTTGCTATGGTCTCTGTGAGATTGATGGAGCTGCTGGTGTATGAGAAGTTAAGCCAGCCAGAAGGCTCCGGTAGGCTCTGAATGTGAGACTTGGCCTGGCTGCTAGTGGAAGCCAGGGGATGATTATCACAGAGGAGTGGAGGAATCTGGGTGCAGACACCACAGTGTGAAGTACTCAGGTAGGAATGGGGCATAGGCTGAGCTGGAGGTAGAGCCAGATAGGAAATCTTAACTCCATTAAGGAAAGGACCAGAGGCAACTTCCAAGGCCAGAGTTTGAACTCTCCTTCCAGCCTAGAGTTTATTCAGCTTCTATCTCTCAGAGGTCGGAGGCTTGTTACCTTTTGGTTAGTGAAGAGGAGCAGTAGACTATGGGAGTTGTAGTTGTTAACCCAGAGACTGATGGGAGGTGTAGTTCATGCCCCCTGAAAGGCTAATGGGAGCTATAGTTCCGGCCCACCGGGAGCTTCTGGGAATTGCAGTTTCTGCCTTGGGTACTGGAGTTATCAGACTAAAGGGGAAGATTTACCCACTCCCTACCACAAGACCTTCCCAATTAGTTATCCTGGGCCCTATTTTAGCTAACTTGTCCCTCCCAGATGGCTGTGTATGTATTTTCTTTTCTTTTTTTGCTTTCTCTTTCTATCCGTTGTTTTATTATTGTTTTAACAATAATAAGAGGGCCAGTGGCAGTCATAACCTGGCCAGGTTCTGGCGGTCCAGGGGGGTGGGGGGGGGGGGGGGGGGGGAAGTCAGGGGGGGTCAGAGGTGGAGGGTGAAGAAAGTGGAGAGTTAGGGTTAGCTCAGGGACCATGTGACCTCCGCCCCCACTCACTCTCAGGCCACACCCACTGTACCCACTCACTCTCAGTCCTCCGCCACTCACTCCCAATCCTCCCCACCTCCATGCATCTTCTGAGCGTCTCACCACCTCCTAGAATCCTATGGGACAAGACCCAGCTCTAATGTGTCTGATTCCCCCCTCCCTGGCCATTGTTCCACACGTCATTCCACATTCAAAGTCGCCTCTCCTAAGGCCCACCGAAATTAGCCCCCTAGGCCTTCCCATGGCCAGCCCTCTTCCTCCCCAAGAGCTCACACCCATATAGGCCTGCCACCATCACTCATTTCCGTGGCCTGTCCACTGACCCTTCCTGTTCCTACGATGTCACTGAGTGGTGCCACTTCCCCAGCCCCGGCCCCACACTACAAATTACGGCTTCGTGTTCAATGAGGGGGAAGAGGGCTCGAGAGAGGGAGGAGAGTGAGCTTTCTGGAGGAAGCAGGCTGTCCAGGGAGTAAATCAGGGAGGGAGATGCCAAACAGATAGACAGAAAACGTTGTACGGAAAAGTTGTTTTTTCTTATTTTTTTCCGGGAGAACCCGCTTACACAGCTCTGTTTGTAATTTTTTTCTTCATGCTAAAATCACACGGCCTATTTGTTGATGTAAGTTGCCTGAATTCCGTGGTATGCTATCTTCTTTTTTAAAAACAAAAGCAAAAATAAAAAAGCAAAAAGAAATATATAAAAAATAACCCTAAAAGATATTGTTGTTAGGTTTGTTTAAATGCTGCTGTTGTATGTTTTTAAAGTCTTAAACCAGTAGAAAAAAAATTCCGTTTCTTTTCAATTTCCTTTCCTTTCTGTTCCGTTTGGTTTCTTAAGACGAAACAAAAAGACCAGAGTCCCAGAGCCCGCGCGTGGGGTGCCCAGGGCATCCGAGCCGCAACCCGCTTAAAGCGCAGGCGCTGGCCGGCTGGCGGGCGGGCCCGGCCCGCGCTAGTCTCCGCCAAAGCCGATTGAACCGATTTGGGTGTGAGGCTGTTGTTTCTCTCTCTGTGCCGGCCGCCCGCGCCCCGGCCCTCGCTGATGCCCTCTCTTCTCTCTTCTCTTCTTCTTCTAGGAGGAGAGTTAATATTGCCCATTATCACGGAGGACTCCTTAGATCCCCCTCCCGTGGCCACCCGGTCCCCCTTCGTGCCCCCGCCCCCCACCTTCTACCCCTTTCTCACGGGCGTGGGTGCCACCCAAGACACCCTGCCTCCGCCCGCCGCGCGCCGCCCGTCCTCGGGGGGCCCGTGCCAGGCCGAGCGCGACGACAGCGACTGCGAGGAGCCCGTGGAGGCCTCGGGCTTCGCCTCCGGGGAGGTCTTTGACTCCAGCCTCCCCCCTACGGACGACGAGGACTTTTACACCACCTTCCCCTTGGTCACGGACCGCACCACCCTCCTGTCGCCCCGCAAGCCCCGACCCAACCTCAGGACAGACGGGACCACGGGCGCCCCCGGGGTGCTATTTGCGCCCTCCGCCCCCAACCTGCCCGCGGGCAAAATGAACCACCGAGACCCACTGCAGCCTCTGCTGGAGAACCCGCCCCCGGGGCCCGGGGTCCCCACGGCCTTCGAGCCGCGGCGGCCGCCTCCCCTACGCCCCGGCGTGACCACAGCTCCCGGTTTCCCTCGTCTGCCCACAGCCAACCCCACGGGGCCGGGGGAGCGCGGCCCGCCGGGCGCGGTGGAGGTGATCCGCGAGTCCAGCAGCACCACGGGCATGGTGGTGGGCATCGTGGCGGCGGCGGCGCTCTGCATCCTCATCCTCCTCTACGCCATGTACAAGTACCGCAACCGCGACGAGGGCTCCTACCAGGTGGACCAGAGCCGGAACTACATCAGTAACTCAGCCCAGAGCAATGGGGCGGTGGTGAAGGAGAAGGCCCCCGCTGCCCCCAAGACGCCCAGCAAGGCCAAGAAGAACAAAGACAAGGAGTATTACGTCTGAGCACCCAGCCAAGGCACCGCGCCCCACTGCCAGCTGCTCCTCCCGGGCCCGGGTTGCGGAGAGGGTGCGGCCCTCTCCCTGCAGGGAGACCTGGGGACCCTCTCCCCGGCTGTCTCAGGCTTCTCCCACGAAGAGGAAACGCAAAAAAAAAAAAAAAAGAAAAGAAAAGAAAAGAAAAGGAATATCACTACGTGCTCCTCCCCTTCCCTCCCGCTGCCCTCGGCGCCCGCCCGCCCGCCACACTGTCCTCTCTGGGGCTGGCTGTTCTCCGCTCTGCGCCTGTCAGGCAGGGCACGTGCTCACAGCCCTGGGTTGATTTATTTTTTTAAGGGGAGTAGTTTTATTTTGGTGGGGCTGGGTGGGAAGGAAGGCTGGGGTTTTGTAAAGTGTCCACTGCGCCGTTTGTTTATATCCCTCGACTTTCTTCTTCCTCCCAGTTCCTCCTGCCTTCCTGCTTTGCAGCCCTCCTGTCCTGGTCCAGGCTTGCTGTGTCTCTTGTCCCTACCCTACTCCACTTCCTTTCTTTTCTTTCTCTTCCTTCCTTTCTTTCTTTCCTTTCCTTTTCTTTCTTTCCAATTCTGTTTTCTCTGCTGCCCTCCCTTTGGGTTTCCAGAGTGGCTGAGAGAAGAAGGGTGGGAGGGTGGGCCCAGAGCGGCCCAACTTGGGTAGCTAGGGCTGGGCAGTGGGGTTCATTCCCCTAGTGCCCCAAGTCCCCTTGTGAGGAGAATCTCCTGCCCGGGGCTGCCCAGGAATTGGGCTTGGACCTGGCCAAGGCCTGTGGTGTGTGTCGCTGCCGGGCAACGTGCATTGCTGGGACGCCGCTGGAGGAGCGGGGTGGGCGGGTGGGGGGAGGGGAAAGGCAAATACAGATATATATTAAAAACAAATAATCGAGGTACCGGAGCTGCGGTCTGTGGCACCAACTAGCTGCAGGTGCAGGGAATGGACGGACGGAGTTAGGCTGTGTCTGCCGGTAGCTGGGGTCACTTCTCCGCCAATGGGCTCCCTGCTCTCCCAGTTCTTTTTTTTTTCTCTTTGTTAACAAATGTGTCTGAGTCTTGGAAAAACACCCCAAACCCGGAAATGTGTGGGAAAAAGAAAACAAAAACTTTCCAAATTCCAACAGTCCTGTGTAGTTTGTTCCAGGAGGGCGCTGTAAGGTCCTGGGTCGGGGCCCTGGGTGCGGGTCAGGGGCTCAGCGGGTGCACCTGACAGCTGCTAAGTTTCCTCAAAATATTTATGTATTTAGTGTGTGAAGATGCATGTGCCATTAGAGGGCATCTTACAGGAGTCAGTTCTCTGCTTCTACTATGCGGTCCTGAGGATGGAATTCAAGTTTCAGGCCTGATAACACGTGGCTTTGCTCACTGCACCACCATAGCCATATTGCTGGCCCAGTCCCCAGACTTTTGAGCTGGACACAACACTGGGCTCTTGGACAACTGTTCTGTGTCTCACCTGCAAGTGTCTGTTGGGCAGGGCTGAGAGTGGGAGGAGACACCCTACCACACAGTGGCTTGTGTGGGTAGGAAGGGCATTGGCATCTGGCCAGGGTTCCATGACCTTAACTTCTCAGATGGTATTGTGTTCCCTCTTTTCTGAGGCTGTGCACCATCTACTTATGTCGTGCAAGACAGCTGGCATCTTGTCCAGTATTTGGAGGGAGGTAGTCTCTCCTGGTGGCCAGGGTTGCAGGGATAGTTCAGGGCCTCAAGTGCAGCAGTGGTTGGGCCCCTCTAAGGACTTGTTTCTCTGTCCTGTGGCATTGCTTCTCCCTCCTGGGTCTGCTTCCCAGCTCTGTAGCATGCCACCGACCTTCATTGCCTGACTCCAGGGGTGGCCCTCTCTCTCTGTGAGCATGCCTCCCATTGGCCTCCTCAACCCACTCGCTTCCTGCCCTCCTTGCCCTCCATGCAACTTTTGGTCTGGGAGGCCTGGGGTGATCACACTGACTCATCTGTGGGAGTCTGGGGAGGCTTTGATATGGGCAGTGCTCCCAGGGTGTCCTGTTCCTAGCTGGCCTCACCCCTAGGCCCTTGTGTTCCTGTCCTCTGCTCAAAGCCTGGGCTTAGCTCCCTGTTCCCCACCTGCATTGTTAGTCACAGAAAACAGACAGCAGGAAGTCCTTGGGGACAAGAAGGGAAATAATGCCTTTACTGTAACTTCAGCAGTTGTCACGGTGACCCTGACTGAGACGGGCTGGACTTTGGGAGTTGAAAGGATGGCTTCATGCTCTGGTTGCCTTGTAACTGGGAATGCATCAGAAGGCCAAGACCTGTCACTCAAGGGCTTTGTTTTCTAAAGAGTTCTGGATGTGGCTATTGACTCAGTTTACCTCTTGGCTCCTCCACTGTGAGACATCTCAGCAACTTTGAGGTTAGAAACTCCCACAGTAGGCATTAAAAAGAGGCCATATCCCAAATGGGTATGGGCAGCAGCCTCCAGCTCATGTCTACTTCTGTCATGTGACTCTTCAGACACAATGATGCTGTCACTCCCTAGAGAGACAGAACATTTGGTCCTGAAAATTCTCGGCCACCTGGATAGACCAGGGGTAGCCATTCTATATTCTATCTCTATATATCCATCTATGTCTGAATATAGATAAACTGTGACTTGCTTGTGGAACTAGAATACTGTGAGAGAGAGAGAGAGAGAGGAGGATCCATCTCTCCACTGAGCTCTGGCTTCTGGAAGTTTCTAGTCACCCTGTAGCCCAAAGAAATGCATCTGGGCTTACAGCAACGGAACCCGTTTGTCAGTCAGTATGCATGTGATCTTAATGCTACCCATCTGTCTGGGGGAGACAGACTAGGAACTCTGTGTGTGTGTGTGTGTGTGTATGTGTGTATGCCCATGCACAAATGGCCAAAGGACATAGTCTCCCAGAGGCTCAGGAGCTGCAGCTGAGGAGCAGGCCTGCAGGACCGACATCTCGGGTGAGGGCTGTTTTCTGTTTCCCACCTACCCTTTTTGTACATGTGCACACATGTGACTGTGCATGTGTGTCTGCAACTGTATACGTGTGTGTGTGTGTGTGTGTGTGTGTGTGTGTGGTGCAGCCTTGTGCTGAGGTGCTTGGGAGAAGCCACATAGGTGGATGCAAAGGCCATCCAAATGTGGCCCCAGGTGGTGCAGCTGGTGGGTCAGCTACTGACCCACTGGGCAGCACACTGTCTCTGAGAACTGCATGGTCTTTTCTGTGAGCAGCCCAGGGGACCCCAGAGAGTCTTGGCTGATTCTGAGGAAGACAGAGGTCCTGCTGCATGCATTCCTATCTGCTTGGATGGCACCATGTCCAGACCAGGGCTCAGGACATCCACAGACAGGCACTTGCATTCTGATCCTGCCTCCTCCTAGCTTTGTATTTTGGGTAGTCTATTTCTCCAAGCCTCAGTTGTCCCATCTGTGAGGAAGGACAGCACCTCACAAGAAACAGGGAGGCATGGCATGAGAAGGCCCATGAGAGGGGCTGAGAATAGCAGCCGCCACGCTGGCCCAGAGCACAGGAAAGCCAGCCTTGGGAGTCTGTCTGGTCCCCCAGTCCTTTCTCCTACCCTGCAGACTCTTGGAGATCCTCCTAGCTTCTGAGGGCTGTCATTTATTTGGTTTTATCTTTCGTCAGTCCCTCACACTGAGCCCTCCAGCAGGCTCTGTGTGTGAGTGAGCATGTGGGACAGGGGACCAGTGACCCTCAGCAAACTTATTTGCTGAAGGGTGAGAAGAGGCAGCTGTGTGGCCCTAATTGTGGGTCACAATGCCATCAGAGTCATGGGTTGGGTCTAGAAGGCCTAGGATAGTGTCAGGTGGGAAGGTGGGAAGGGAACCGAGGCAGAGATTGTGGACAGACCATGTGGCTGGAGTGGGGAGAGACTGGAGAGGAGCCAGACCAGCTAACTGAGGACCTCAGTGACAACAAAAAACTGAAACTCTTTTTTTCTATGCTGAGCTAAAGAAGAGGATGATCAGTTCTGAGTCCTGCGGCAGGCGGGGTAGTGAACAGTGAGGTGTTCCCTATTCTTGGCCTTTCTTTGGTGTGCCATCTCATAGGGGAGTCAGGGAAATGGCAGTGTATAGAGTGGCCTTCTATCATTCCTTTGCCCCCATGTGTTAGAGGGAGGCCCAGAAAGGCAGCCCTCTAAAGGGATCCATGAAAATGGAGCTCTGCTTTCCGTGGCTGTCCGCAGGGGATTAGAAGACAGTATCTTCTCCTCCTCCTCCTCTTCCCTCATCCCCTCTTCTTCCCCCTGCTTCCTCTCTTCCTCTTTCCTTTTTTCACTTCTTTTTTTTCCTTCTCCCTCTCTTCTTCCTTTTCCCTTTCATTCCTCTTTTCTTTCTATTCATATTTTTTATTTGTGTGTATCATTGGGAAGGGTCATGTGTCCATGCGGATGTCAGTGGACAGCTTTGTGGAGTCATTTCTCTCCTACTACCATGTGGGTTCCAGCAATGGAACTCAGATGGTCAGGCTTGGAGGCAGGTGCCTTTCCTCGCCATCGCCAGTCCTACCCTTTCCCTTCTTTCCCCCTCTCTTTTTTCTTCTCCTCTCATCACGGTAGTTGTGGCCCTCCTCCTCCAGTCCTGTCATAGACTCTCCAGTGGGCTACAGCCGTGTAGACATCAGGACAGAGACTACTGCTGTATCATGTTTCACTTTCTTCACCGACCTGTTCAGGAAAGAGAGAGAAGTGTGACCCTAAGGTGACCCCTGACTCTTGGCACATGTCCATGCTCAGGACTGAGCATCCTACCTGGGGCTCAGGCTGAGCTTACTAAGGACATCAAGATGGGGTGGATGGTGACAGCCTTCTCAACTACCTAATGGCTTTAGTGGCAGAGTCTGCTGCCCAGTGAAGACCCTAGCAACACCCATCACACCCCAGGACCTCCCCCGACAAAGCTCACTCACAGGCACTCTCTCCCCAACCTCTCTGCCTCTTTCAAGGTGGACCCGGGGATAGCTGGATGTTCCTCCACATGGTGGGATGAAGGGGAGAGGGTTGAAGTCCCCCAGCTACCCTGGGTCTCCACTTTGCCATTGTTCTGTGTAACTCTGGGCTGTCCTAGCCCTCCCCTGGCTTCTGCTATCCCCTCTAATCAGTGAGAGGGCTGAGTTCCCAGGGCACCATGTTTTGGTTTGGGGCTTCTATCGAGGGAGGGAGGAAGGAAGAAAGGGACAGAGGGAGGGAAGCTGGGAGAAAGGGAAGGAGAGGGTGAAGAGGTGCCCCACGCTGGCCCACTCACTGCTTTTGGATGTCTTGGATGGTGTCAGGCAGTGGCGAGTTCTTCGTCTCAGGCAACAGCAGAGCGGCCAGGCCACTTAGTACTGGCACCACTCCGTATACCAGCAGGGGCAGCCAGGAGCCGTATATGTCCACCAGACGCACCAGAGGCCCTAGGATGGCTCCCCCTCGGGCTGCTACCTGGCCCAGGCCCACTGCTGTCATCCTGTGGAGGCACATTGCCTGGGAGTCTCACTCTGACTATCTGTAGCCTTGACCTTCTGGCCTGGCCTGACTCCACTAGGTCGAGGGAGGCCCGGCAGATCAGGCAGGTTGGAGACTTAACTGGAGAGCCCTGAGACCACAGGGAAGGGAAACCCATGAGGACCTGGGGGGGAACTCTCCCCTCTAGGCTATGAGCTTTTTCCCTGAGCCCCTGACGGCCTTACCTGAGCACAGTAGGGAAGAGTTCACTGCTGAAGATGGTGACACAGGTGAAGGCGGCCCCCAGTGACCCCAGCCCCACCACAGCCAGGGATGAGCGAAGGACCCCCATCTCTGTGGACAGTGCAGGTGTCAGTAGAGTGGGGTCCCCTATTCCCTGGGCTGCTCCCTGTCCTGTAGGCTGGTCTGTCAAATACCTGAGTCATCCCTTCAGTACCCATACTGTATCCTATTTAAGTAACTCCTGGCCCCAGTCTACCCTCCCCCAGCCCCTCAGAGCCAGACCCCAGGAGTCCTCCAGCCCCCTTTCTATACTGCCATAATCTATTAGTGAGTGGCCTTAAAATTCAATTATCTCCTCACTGCTCTCTTTCCTTCATATCTCTCACTCTCTACTCTGGTTCCACACCCTACCCACTCGGGAGGGTAGGAGAGCCTCAGCTAGCATGCCACATTTTTGCTTCCTTCTGATCACCCACAGCCAGGTTGCAGCTCACCGTGGGGCACCAGTATGTTGGCCAGGATGCAGAGTCCTGGCAGCACCAGGGAGCTGGCTTGGCAGAGGCGCCGACCCAAGCGGCTGAGCAGCAGCAGGCTGCCTGTCTTCACTGGGAGATCTACAACCCCAATGAGCGCTTGGAGCAGGAAGATATTGCTTCCCAGGGCTTGCAGGTCGAGGGCCAGGCCATAGAAGGTGAAGCCAAAGGCAAACCTAGGAGTGAGGGTGGATGAATTAGCCTGGGGTGGCTGCTCTTCTGCCTGTCCTGGTGGCTTTGTCCAGGCTCACCTTAGGCACTAGGAGAGGCTGGTGACTCCTGAAGGGCAGCCAAGGGGAGACTAGGTATTTCTCACTCTCTCTGCTCAGACACTCCAAGACCCTCCCTACAGAGTCTTCATGGAATTGATCTTTGCTGGGTGGCCTAGGCTTCACACTTGGGCAATAGCCTGCTTATACCTGGTGCCTCTAAACAGATTGGGCTAGCCTGTCTGCTGGGTTGCCTTGTATCTAATTCGCCTCTCCAGCACGTCTAGCATCATGGTTCTGACCCAGTCATTCAATCCCTTCTAGGCACTGGCTCACCAGCCCACCTGGCCTGGCTTATCTTCTCTGGGCCCTGACTATAGACAACAAGGTCCTCGAGCTAAAGGTCATCCTAGAAATATCTCTAGCCAGGGGCCCCATCCTTGGAGGCCTGGCAGCTGGGCTGGTTTCCGGCTTCCCTATGGCCAGTAGCCTCGGGTAAAAGGGCATCTACCAGCACAACATGGAGATGAAGGTTCGGAGGCGTAGCCCAGGTGTATGCAGGAGAGTGGCTAGACTGGCACGAGTTTGGTCCCCACTTGGTTCCTCCCGCATGGCCGACCGCAAGACCTGTGGGAATAGGGGTTGTTAACACCAGGCACCCACAGGCTCTCCCCCAAGGGCCCCTTCTATAAGAGCCAGGGCTCTAATTTGACCTCCAAGGGAGCTCTGGTACAAGGCCAGGGAGAGGATCTAAGGGGACAGGGTTGAGGGAAGGCCCAGCCCTGGCTTACCTCCATGGTCAACGTGTCTCCCTCTGCCTTCTTCCTATTGACAACAGCTACCCTCTGTAGTTCCTGCAGGCCCTGGTCCAGCTTGCCCACTGTGAGGAGCCAGCGTGCTGATTCTGGCAGCCACCTAAAGTGGAAGGGTGTGGGAGGGGGTCGCTGATTGTGTCCCCCACTGCCTGACGTGTATCGCCCACCTTGTCCTTATGTCCCTTCTGCCTAAGGTGGTGGTTTCACTAGAATTCGAAGCTCCAGTCTCAGGGCAGCTGAAGACAGTGGAGGCCATAAAGGGCAATGTGACAGCAGTGGCATGTGTAGCCAGGCCACCTAGATCACCACCTGTACCAGCAGGTTCCCCATCCCTGCCTCTGTCTCCTTCCTCTCTGAGTTTGTGGGGGTGGGAAGGGGAGCATGCTCTCTAGTCCCTGAGCAGGCTAATGGTTAGAGAGGGACTCAGTTGTCCCTTCCCACCTCCTTGTCCCATGGCCTCTCCTCAGCCTCACCAGTGAACTAGGCCTGGGTGCAACAAGGGCCACAATGGTTACAGAAGCACAGTGGACACCAGCGTGTCTCACCATCATGGTATCTTTCCATGTCACATATGTTCCCCTCCTGTCCGGCCTCCAGGTTGTATTGTCTTCCTGCTACAAAGGGCTTCACCACCTACCCACTGCCCAGGGCCAGTGTCTGTAACATCACCAAGCTCCTTCTGTCTGCACCGCTGTCAACCGCTGATCCCTGGACCCTTTGACCCCCTTGTGCCTGGCTGTTCTCTGGCCCTGTCTCAGCCAGTTGTGTCAGGGTATAGCTGCTCTGTGTCAAGTTCTTCTCGGTGTCTCAGAATCAAACACAGCTGTACACACACACTGCTGCACTGAACTGCTCAGCCCTCTGAACCTTTGGTAGTGACCACCACACAGCATTGCTCCTCCCTCCAGGCCTATGAAGTCCCCACCCAGAAGGACTGGCTGTCCCCTTTGAGCTGCAGCTGGGAGGAGCCATCTGTTTCATATCCACTAGGATCCTGAGCGCCCCTGGTTCTGAAGGACAACAGAGGGGAAGGGAGTGAGAGTACAGATAGAGTCAGTGATTCTCAGTGACCTGTTGGACTTGGGAGGCAGTGAGCCAGGGGAGAGGCATATTAGTCCCACCTGGGAAGTAGGTGGGAGGAGTCAGGGGTAAGGAGAAGTCATGCAGGTAGTTGGAGACCTGAGGTGGGGGTGGAGATGGTGAGGGTTGGAGTAGGGGTAGGGATGAGGCAAAGGGAAGCCCAGATTTGGGGTCTGAAGCATGTGAAAGGGGCTGGAGCTACTAACAGGCAAGACCCCTCCTGTGGGAGGGAGCATGGGCTGTGACCCCAGTTTGCTACTGGACCACCGGAAGACGGCACCTGGTTTGTTGCGATGAGTTGGTGAGGGGCACCTGGACTTTGGGCAGCAGTGGTAAGCATCTCAAGGACTCTGGTGGCTCCCCTCTAGCCCAGGTGGTTTTGACCCCTGAACTCCTACACCCTCTGTCGGCAGGGGAAGGACAGTCTCCCACATTGACCCTTGAGAGTGGGCAGAGCCTCTTTCCAGGAGGGAGGCCAAAGCACCCACCATGAATAAACAAAGTAGAGGAAGAAGGGGGCAGAGACAGCCAGCTGTAGCATCCTCCAATTGCGTACACCATAGGCCACAGAGCCTGTCAGGACCTGCCCAAAGCTGAAGCCCATGGCGTTCAAGGTCATCACCAAGGGGCTGGCCTGGGCTGATGTCCACTCCATCACTGTAAGGAGCAAGAAAGGGGTCAATCCTGGGACATGCACACAGCCTCCCCAACCCAGTACCAACTAGGGGACATACTGAGACTGGCTGAGTTCATCATGACACCAGCCACTGCGGAGGCCACCAGGAAACGGAACAGGCAGTAGAGGGGGAAGGTGGGAATGAAGGCAGCTGTTGTGCCGGACACAGCCACCAGAAGATAGCTCCAGGTCAGCACCCTCCTGCGCCCAAACCTGCAGTACACATGGGGAGGCATGAGGCTGGCTAGCCCCAAAGATCTGGACCACCAAGGGCCATCCTGTTCCTACCTCCTGAGAGGAGGAAGACACAAAGCCACATGGGGGCCAGACCCCCATTCTCTACCCATGGGAGGGTCATGAGCACAAGGTAGGTTAGTGGATGAATTCCGCCTTAGCAGCTGCACCAAGCAGTAGCTGAAGGTTAGTAGATGGAAGAGCAAATTTTAGCTATGAATATTTAAAGAGAGGCAGTGCCCCCCCCCCCACCCTGCAGAAAGTTGGTGAACCTTGGCTTGGAGAGGATGTGAGGTTCATTCAGGAAAGCCTACCTGGACCAGGTGGGCATACTCACCTATCTGAGACATGGCCACACACTGCAGCTCCTACCAGGATTCCAGCTAAGTAGATGGACTGGGCCGTGGGTCTCAGGGCCTGGGAATCACATACCAGGTCCCACTGGAGGGAAAGGAGAGCAGAGCTGACTGAGATCAGAGAGCCGTCTGGACAGAAAGGAACTGGAAAGGAGCTGGAAAGGAGCTAGGTGTCCGCTGGCCCATGTGGGACGATGAGGGCACCCCCGGGCTTAGCAGCTTGGTTTCTCATGGAGTACCCTTCACCCTTGTACTGGGTCAAAGGTCAAGACCCCTCTAGCCCTATCTGTTCTCTCCTGAGCCTTGGCCCTTAGCTGAGAACCCTCAACCTTCTCTGAAAGCTTGCTTCCTCTTTTTTTTTTAGGTTTTTTGAGACAGGGTTTCTCTGTGTATCTTTGTATCCTTGACTGTCCTGGACTCATTTTGTAGACCAGGCTGGCCTTGAACTCACAGAGATCTGCCTGCCTCTGCCTCCCGAGTGCCCTTGCTTCCTCTTGTTCCTCACTCAAGGACCTTTCTGCTTTCTAGGGCAGCTACCCCTCTCCTCTGGCTTGGATTGTCTAAAAAATTCCTCCCTCTTTTGGATTCTCATCTCAAGACAGGGTTTCTCTGTGTAGCCCTGGCTATCTTGGAAGTCACTCTGTAGACCAGTCTGGCCTTGAACTTGAGAGATTCACCTGCTTCTGCCTTCTGAATTCTGGGATTAAAGGCATGTGCCATCACCACTGTTCAGCTCCTTCTCTTCCTTGGTGTGTGTGAGTGTGTGAATGTATTGTGAGAATGTGTGCATGTGCATGGTGTAGTGTATGTGCATGTGTGAAAGAATGTATGAGAATGTGTGTTCATGATATGTGTCTGCATGTATAAGAATGTGTGTGTGCATGGTGTGTGTGTATGTATTTATGAGAGAGTGTGTGTGTGAATGTATGAGAACGTGGGTGTGTATGCTGTGTGTGTATGTATGTATGAGAATGTGTGTGTGTGCATGGTGTGTGTGTGTATGTGTGAATGTATGTATGAGAATTTTTTTTTTCGTTTTGTTTTTCGAGACAGGGTTTCTCTGTATATCCTTGACTGTCCTGGACTCACTTTGTAGACCAGGCTGGCCTTGAACTCACAGAGATCCGCCTGCCTCTGCCTCCTGAGTGCTGGGATTAAAGGCGTGCGCCACCATGCCCAGCCATATGTATGAGAATGTGCATGGTGCGTGTGTGTATGTGTGTGTATGAGAAGGTGTGTGT
>CAJQZJ010000838.1:3293835-3318465 GCA_907164525.1 Lophiomys imhausi
GTGTGTGTGTGTGTGTGTGTGTGTGTGTGTGTGTGTGTGTGTGTGTGCACTCATGCGCTTTTGCTTATGTGGATGTCAGAGGACATCTTTATGGTACTGGCTCTCTCTTTCCACCTTTCCAGTTGTCAGGATTGCGTAGAGAGCTCCTTTAACTCAGCGGTCTCTCAGGCCCTCGGTCATCTACTTATCTGCTGATTGGTGTTTTGGTTGCTTCCAGCTCTTGGTAATTGTAAACAAAGTTGCTATAAACGTTTATGTATTAACTGCTACAGCATTCTGTGCCCCTTTCTTCCTGGTGAAAACTCAGGAGAGAATGGCAGGCCCCACGGTGGGTGGATGCTAAATTCCCCCACCCTAGTTGCTTCACAGTCTTGAGGTCTTTGCTATCCTAGCGGTGTTGTTCTGCACTGGGCTTTGCATGTAATCCAGACAGGCCTCAAACTTGTGATTCTGTTGCTCGGCCTCTTGGACTGAGATGACAGGCAAACCACACTTGCTTTGCTTGCAGTTTTCTCCTGGTCATCATCATCCTTTCAGGAGAGTGCTTGTCCCAGACAAGCCTAAAATACCCTGATTTGGTAGAAGTTAGGCCTCTTTAGTGAAGTAGTATGCAGTTCAGATCAGCATCTGGCAGCACATGAGGAGGAGCTTGGCATCCCTTTAACTTGCTGAAATGGACAAAGCCCAGTTGAGGCCATATTTCTGTGAGAAATATGAAACGCCTCATTGAAGCCACAGATGATGTTTGTTGCTGCGAGAAGCCAAGGACCTCTGGATATCTCAAGAAATCTTGTGGGCCCTCGAGACCACCAAGGATCACGAGGTGATGCAATATATATAAACCAGAGAGCTCCACGAGACTCTCTCTTCTACCTCTTCCTCTTGCCCTCTCAGACTGAGAAATCAACGCACGGTGGAGAAACGTACAGCAAGGTATGCCTTTCGTCAGTATTGAGACTGCACTGGTCATAAACCAAGAGGCAGAGTCCAAGATAGAGACTTTTTGCCACAAGTCAGCCAGAGAGAAACTTTTTGTGGCAAATAAGGCTGGCAGAAAATACAGGTAGAGTTCAGAGGTTGTGGTGAGAAACTGGCCATGAAACATACGTGGACTGAGGACTGTAGAAATGAGTCTCAGCTGATGGAGGAAGTCAAGCTCAAGGTTAGTGGCTAAAATAGACTGGTCTCATAAGCTTGTCACAGTCTAGTGGTTGAAATAAACTGGGCATATGAACTGGCAAAGTTAGGCCCAACACACGCTAAGCTTAGAAAGGACTGTTTACAGTGACTGCTGTACCCAGACTACCCAAAACCAAGTTATCCTGCACAGACTTACACTAAAAATATTAATATCCTTTTAAGAAAGTTAAAATAGGGTTGGTTAAATATTCTTAGATATAAAGATATCTAAGACTTTAGATCTTAGGTATAAGGTTATAGGCTAGAGGTGTTTCATAGGTATTAAGTACTAATAAATATAAGTGTTTTAAATAAAAATATTCTGTTACACCCTGATATATACCTGAAAATGCAAAGGACAGAGATTAGTTGGAACAATTTTCAAAAAAAGAAAAGCAAGCCAGGAATGATAGCACAGGCCTTTAATCACAGCACTCTGGAGGCAGAGGCAAGGGATACTCTCGTGAGTTTGAGGCCATCCTAGTCCACACAAGTTCCAGGCTAGCTAAGGCTACATAGTGAGACTGTCTCAAAAAACAATAAACAAACAAACACATATTTAAAAAACCAAAACCAGTAATATCAAACTTTCTGAAGTAAATCTTTCATACTTTTTCTGAGAATTGCATATATATATATATATATATATATATATATAAAATGAAATATGATCAAATGTACTCCTGATTTCCAGTCTTCAACTTCTCCAGGTCTTTCCCCAACACTCCTCCCTCCTCCTAACCTCTTCTTTTTTTAATCCCAGTAAGTCCATCTAGTGTTGTCCTTACTTGCATGGGTGTAGGGCCAGTAGCCACATATTCCCTAAATAATGACTTTTCCCTCCCCCAACTATGTACTGTCAATAATTCCTCAGTAAGGAATTGGGCCCATCGGGCCTCCCTTATCTCTCTCCTCTGTCTGTGTTCCTGTTGGGGACCACAGCTGCTGTGAGTTCATGCACTGGAGAGCTGCATCAAGTCCAGAAGTCAGCCCGTCACAGCCCTCATCCCCATTCTCGGCTCTTACATTCTTTCCAGCTCCTCTTCCTTGATGTCCCCTGAGCCTTGGTGGTGGTGGGGTTAATACAGGTGTCTCTCTAGGGCGGGTCACTCAGCCCCCTCTTCTCAGAAGTTGAACAAGTTTTGCATCTTTCCATCGCCTGCTGCCCACTGCAAAAAGAAGCTTCTCTGACCAAGACTGAGAACAACCCAGGTATTTTGGAACCAGGAGCTGGTAGGTGTGGAGAGTCGGTTAAAATAATCTTTAAAATTTTTAAATTATTATTGAAGGGTATGTGTGTCACATGTACATGTGGTCAGGGGACAGCTTTGTGAAGTCTGTTCTTTCCTTCCACCCTGACATGGACATGTCTCCATTTCTGAACGCTGCAGGACAAATATTTGCAGTATTGGGGATTGAACCCTGGAACACAAGCACATGAAACAAATGCTCTATCACTGAACTACAGCCCGGTCCCTTGTTCTTTTTTTCAGAATTGTTTGAGTTAATTCAGTCCTTTGTGTTTTATGTAAACATTAGCCTGTGTTTGTCATTGTTTTGTTGGTATGTTTGAGACAGGGTCTCATGTAGCCCAGGCTAACTCTGGACACTGCTGTCTAGCCAATGATAACTTTGAACTTCTCATCTTCGTGCCCCTGTACATCCTGAAGTTACAGGTGTGTGTCTCCACTCCTGGCTATGTGTCCATTTATACAAAGGAGAATGCTGACATGGAGTTTACACTGAACCTGTGAACCAAACTGTAGAGAACTGGCGTTTTAATAATAGTGAGCTTCATTAGCCTGTGCATTTGTCCCTCGCAGCATCATTCATTAGTTACCTTTCCTTCCTTGAATTATCCCTGGGTATCACCTTCTCCCCCATGAAGTTGTTAAGTGGGTTTGCATTAACATACTCACTTCCTGTAAGTTACTGGTTCCCAGAAATACAGTTGGATTTCATGTATCAAACTTGCATTCTGTAACCTGTCAATCTCAATTATTTTAGTAATTTTTATTATATAGTCCAGTGAGGTGGTTACTTTTTTTTTTTCTTTTTGGCTTTTTGAGACAGGGTTTCTCTGTGTAACAGTTCTTGCTGTCCTAGACTTGCTTTGTAGACTAGGTTGGCCTCGAACTCACAGAGATCCGCCTGCCTCTGCCTCCCAAGTGCTGGGATTAAAGTCGTGTGCCACCATGCCCGTCAATTATGAACCACTGTGAACTGGCACGCGGTGCTGGGATTTGAACCCAGGTCCTTTGGAAGAGCAGCCAGTGCTCTTAACCGCTGAGCCATCTCTCCAGCCCCGAGCTGGTTACTTCTAACTATCAACTACACACGACCTAGAATCACTTGGGAGGCTTACTGAGGAACTGTCCAGGTCAGCTCTGTCTTCTGTCTTTGTCGTTTATTCCCTACCCTTTGTCCCTCTGGGGCAAGTAAATCTCCTTTGTGCTGAGAACTTGGTCTTGGGGTGTCTTGTGCCAACTTTGAGGCCCTTTCACTGTGACCTGGAATTGTAAGCCCAATGAGCCCCTTTCCCCTCCAAGTTGCTTTCAGTCAGGGTGTCTTACCACAGCCACAGAAATACAACGAGAACACCCAGGCTATTTTCAAACCTGTGGCCATTTTCTCACCTCAGCCTCTGGGTTTCCTAATGGCCTCATTGCTCTGATGAGGGGCAACATTGAATAGACGCTTCAAGAGCGGCACTCCTCGCCGAGCCATGTCAGCAGGATATGTCTGCCTCTTGTTACCACTAGGACAGCAGGACAGCTGCCTGGACAGATGTCTTACACTGGAGGTCGCACCTCTCAGCCCCACCTTGCTCCTGCTGCTTACTGGGAGTGGATTTTGAACTTTTACTAAATGCTCTTTGCACATCTGTTGAGAGGAACATTTTATTTATCTATTTTGAAATCCTTGGGGTGTATAATGTGTTGAGACAGGATTTAACTTTGTAACCCAGGTTGGCTTTAAGTATGTAATCCCCCTTCTCAGCCTCACAAGTGCTGAGGTCGCCAGTGTACACTACCAGACCAAGTTTGAACCTTTCCGTTTTAACTTGGTTAATAACTTCATTTTTTAACCTGATTTTCAAATCTTTAACCAACTTTGCATTCCCAGAATAGAGCTCCTTTTGTTGCGGTTCCCTTTTTAAACATGTTATTATTGATAGATTGACATGTTAACTCTTTTAAGTTGTTTAAGTTGTTCTGGTCACAGGCTGCAGAAGTAGTTCAGGGTAAAGCACATTTGCAAGTCCCCTTACCTTCAGCACCATACAAAAGAGAACTGACGCCCGTGTTCATCAGGGATACTGGTTCACAGTTTTCTGCTAATGTCCTTGGCTGGATTTGCTAATCAGGTAATGCCGGCCTCATGGGATAACTTGGGAAATACCACCTTTATTCAGCTTTCTGGAAGAGTTTGTTTAGAATTGCTGCTGTTTCTTGCTGAAGTGTTTAGCAAAATTTACTAGTGGAGCTGTCTGAGACTGGAGCTTTCTCTGTGAGAAGGTGTTAATCATAAATTAAACCTCTTTAATAGACTCAAAGCTAATAGAATTAGCATTTTCCTGTCTCTCTTCTTCCCTCCCCTCTCTCCTTTCTTTATCTCTGTTGTGTAACAGTTGCCTTCTAGATTGAAACGCTCTCTCCTGCAGGGAAGCTCCTTAAGTAGGAAGGTAAACAACTCAAAATAGCTTCAGGAAGTCCCTGAAACTGACTAGATTCATTAAACCCCTCCCTGCCAAAGCAAATAATAAACTCTGAGAGTCTTTCTCAAAGGAGTGAAGCTGAACCACCTAGAAGACTCGAGGAGGAGAAAATACTGAGAGCAGATCAGGTGCTGGGAGGAAGCAGAAACAAGTTAAGCTGCCTGCAAGGATTTTAGACACCTCTCCAGCCTGTTGAGCTGGCTACAGGCTGTGCAGTGAGCTCCGGATCTCCCAGCTTTGTCAGCTGTCACCGATGCTAGGGTGGGCTTTGGTGATGCAGTTGCCTTTGAGTATTTCTGCTTCTATAAGTAACCCCTCACCCATACTCCTGTAAGTAACTCCAATAAAACACATTGGTTCACCAAGTTGGACTTTGATAGTATCTGTACTTAGGTTCCCTTATCGGGAGAGTAGATGTCTGTATGTTGTGATCTCCCAGTGCATGAGTATTTGCATGCATGTATGTTTGTGTAACTTGTGCATGTCTGATGCCTATGGAGGCCAGAAACGGACATCGGAGCTGGAGACAGTTGTGAGCTGCCATGTGGGTGTTGAGACCTAAACCCAGGTCCTCTGCAAAAGTAGCCAGCACTCTTAACCACTGAGTCCTATCTCCAGCCCTTTAAAAATTATTTATTTATTTATTTTGTATAAGTGTTTGCTTGCATGTATGTATGTGTAGTATGCCTGTGCCTGGTGCCTATGGAGGGCAGAAGTTGGATCTCCTGGAACTGGAGTTAGGTAGAGATGATTGTGAACTGCCCTGTGGGTGCTGGGAATTGAACCTGCGTCCTCTGGAAAAGCAGCTAGTGCTCTTAACCACTGAACCATCTCTCCAACCTCCTTCCTTCCTTCCTGTCCTGGGCCTTCCACATGTTAGCCAAGCTTTCCACCGTTGTGCTATATCACTAGCCTCAGCATCTCTAGTGACTTTTCTGTTAAGAAACTTGTTGGCAGCCGGGCGGTGGTGGCGCACGCCTTTAATCCCAGCACTTGGGAGGCAGAGGCAGGCGGATCTTTGTGAGTTCGAGGCCAGCCTGGTCTACAAAGCGAGTCCAGGACAGCCAGAGATATTCAGAGAAACCCTGTCTCGAAAAAAACCAAAAAAAAAAAAAAAAAAAAAAAAAGAAACTTGTTGGTTTCACTTGAGTATCACATTTATTGGTAAAGGATTGCTCACCACTGTTCCCATGGCCTCTTTGCTGTTTGTAGGGTTTGTACTGTTGCTTCATCTCTTATTTGTTAAATCAGCAATGTTCCTCACTATTCGTATAGCTAGAGGCTTATCATTTTATTGATCATTACAAAGAATCAACTTAAGGTTTTACTGATTTTCTTTATTGTTTTTCCATTTCCTGGGTTTCTTCTATTTATCATTTTCTTTGTTTTGGTTGACTCAAGTTAAATTCATTCTTTTTGTTTTTCAATTCTAGTCCCCCCCTCTTCTCTGTTTCTTTTAAACAGGGTCTCACTATATAGGCCTGGCTGGCTTGGAACTTGCTGTGTAGATGAATCTGGACTTGAACTCACAGAGATCTGCATACCCCAGTCTTCTGGGTACTGGAACTAAGGGTGTGTGTAACAAGGTGGCTTTTATTATTATTTTTACTATACTTAATTTATTTTACTGTACTTAATACCTTATGCCTCCCATCCACCCCTTGTTCCTTCTAACCCCCCAATACTAGGTGGGAGAGAAAGAAGGTTAAAGGTGAAAGGGGGCGTGGTTCTCTTTAGGCTACTTCCTGCTGATTAGGGTCGTTGGGTTCTTTGGGGTAATACCAGTCTCAGTAGAAGTCCAGCAAACAGGAGACAGCAGCAGGAAGAACAAGCAGCAGTTTAGGGGAGCACCAGCAGCTGGGAGACCAGCAACCTCTTTCTTCTTTATAGTCCCTTTTCTTCTTTGTAGGGCCCCTTCTCCTATTTGTTTGTAGAGCCCCCTTTTTGGGGCTCTGGCTTTTTATCCCTTTCTCAAGTTCTCTGAGTTAAACTTGCTCAGCTTGCTAAGCCTCGCCCCTGCTAGCTCACTAGGCAGCCAATACTTTACACCCGTGTCTTAAGCAGCCTCACAGCTGGGATTAAACAAAAACATTCTCATAATTGGTTTTAATAAACTCATACCACAGGTGTGTGCCACTATATCCAGAATCTAGAATCTTTTGTTGCTTATTTTTAAAGAGATAAGATTTATTTCTTTGTGTGTGCATGTGTGATGTATATGTGTATGTGTGGAGACCAGAAAGGGTGCCAAGGATCTTGCTCACTCTCAGCCTATTCGTTGGAGCCAGGCTATTTCCCTGATCCTGGGCCTCATATTTTCTTGGCCAGGCCGGATGCTAACAAGCCTAGTCACCCTCCTGACTTCACTGGGGTTACAAGTGTCCTTAGGACACCTGGCTTGTTACGCGGGATCTGAAATCTGATCTTTGTGATGATGCAGCAAGCATTCCATTCTCGTTACTGATTTCTAATTTAGTTTAATTCCAAGATGGCCCCCAAACGTTCCTTAGAAGAGCTGAATCCTTTAACATGTATTATATGATAAATAGGGCTGGGGACTTATGAAGGGCATAAACAAGTGGGGCTCTTTGTAGGTTGTGGGCAGAACATATATGATCATTCTAAAATTTATTTGTGTGTATGTGTGTGTGTGGGCATGCATGCTGTGATGTGTGTGCGTGTGTAAATCAGAAACCAACGTGCTGGAGCCAGCTCTCTCCTTCCACCCACCATGTGGGTCCTGAGGATCAAACTCAGGTCATCAGGTTTGGTAGCGGGCACCGTTACCTGCTGAGTCATCTTGACAGCGTAGAATATGATGTTTCCATGAACTGTGGGAGGCTTTTAAGTGGAAAGGATTGGGTTTGAAATCTGATTCTTCTGATTCTTCTCCCCCACTCCTCCACTTCCAGGTCTCACTGTAGGCAAGCCTGGAGCTCACTATGTATCTCAGTCTGGCCTCTAACTTGCAGTAATCCTCCTGTCTCAACCTCTGAGGTTCTGTAGTTACAAATGTGTACTGTCATGCTCTGCTTGAACAGGGTTTCATAAGTGCTGTGGTGGGGGTGGGGTCGGCGGGGGCACGGGCTGTGGCGATGTGGATGCCAAGGGCCAGTTATGTCCTGAGCAACATCCAGGGCCAAGGAGGCATAGATGGATTTGAGAGCTTCAAGGAAATAAAACAGACTAATATGTGAGAGGGATCCCCTTCGTACTAAAGAGCCAAGTGTAGTCCCTGGTATTTTAACCCAGTGGGCTTCGGTTTCCTGCCCACCAGCAGGCAGGTTAGTCACATCTTCCACAGAAGCCAGGAGTCACTGAGTACCTCAGAACTTACCTCCCACAGCTCCTGGTTGTTTATTTTGGCCCTGGGTTGCAGACCCCATGTGGCCCTGTGTGGTGGTAAGACTGTCCTCTCTGGCCTGTGACTATGATGAATTAAACTGCCATTGGTCTTGTCTGTCCAGTGTTTGGGCCCTGTGTAAAGCAGAGGCAGGAATCTCTCCCTCACCAATGAGCATCAGGAAGTGATTAAAGCAGCCCCTTTCTCTTCTGCCTCTGTAAGGTGGTGGCAGGCCAGGGCAATGGGGGGAAGCCTGGATCCCAGCTCACCTAGGCTTCTCTGGGGAGTGCCTTGAGGTAGTGTACAACCTACACACCTACACATGGGCTGCCATACTTACGGTTGACATACCGATTACTGAACTCTTACCTAAACTAAGGTTAGTTGGCTCCATACCCAACCCTGGGAGGCTTGTGGCTTCGTCCATTTCACGGTGAGAACGTGATGAGGTGTCTGAAACCCTAATCTCCAGTTAGGGTGCTGAGTGAAGGTGTGGAGAGGGCAGCCAGGGTGGAGACATGTTTAGGAAGGGGCGATCTGGAGTGAGAGTTGCCTCCAACTTACGGAGCAGCCATATTGCTCGGCCTGTCAGGGTGAGCCCTTCTGGTCATCCATGTGCTTCTTCCTTTGGATTAGAGAGGAGGCCACCCTTTTCTCAGAGGTTTCAGTCAGCCAATGGATCCATTGGTGACATTTCTGGAGCCAGTTGCTTCCCATAATGACCACCTCTTGCTGGCTACCCCTGGCTGTGGATGATCTAAAATAATTCAGAGAGAAAACATTAACACATGGGAAATATCAGGTCTAACGAGAGTATGAGTTTGATTCCCCCAGAGCCTCATGCCCAGAATCCTACAGTAGGTACACAACAAAAGCGAATTAAATGACACAGTAAGTTAAATTCATGGTGAGGAAAGTTTGTGATCCCAGCAATTGGGAGGCTGAGGTAGGAGGATTGCCTGGAGTTCAATGCCAGCTTGGTGTAAATAGTGAGTTCCAGGCCGGCCAGCCACACAGCGAGACTCTGATTCAAGAAAACAAAAAACAACGCACTACAGAGATGGCTCAGCTGTTGAGAACACTTGTTGCTCTTGCAGAGGACCTGGGTTTGGGTCCCAGCACCCACACAGTGGTTCCCAACTAACTCATGTTCTCAGGGAATCTGACGTCTTTTTCTGGACTAGGATACCATGCATATACAGAGTGCACATACGTACATGTAAGCAGAATACTCATACACGAATCATAAAAATAATACATAAGTCTTTAAAAAATAATTCAATAATTTTTATTTTTATGTGCATTGGTGTTTTGCCTGCATGTATGTTTGTGTGACAGTGTCAGATCTTGGAGTTACAGGCAGCTGTGACCTGCCATGTGGGTGCTGGGAATTGAACCTGGGTCCCCCCCGGAAGAGCAGTCAGTGTTCTTAACAGCTGAGCCATCTCTCCAGCCCTCATAAATCTTTCTTTCTTTCTTTTTTTTCTTTATGAGTAAAAGAAATCAGCGTCTCTGCCTTTCAGCTAGGCTCCTGAGATGAGTGACATAACCTTTCTGAGCTATAATTCCGTCAATGGTGAAATCAGACAGCCATGCCACCGTTGCCTTGATAGGGTGCTAATGAAGACAGTAAGTGAGCTGCAGATGTGGCTTAGAGTGCTGGTCTAGCATTTGTGAGGAAGAAGGGGGAGGGGCTTACTGAGCAGCAAAGTACCAACTGCTGTGAAGACTATAGCCATGACCTTGGTTCCTGCCCCACAGGAGAGGTCCCCATGGGCCCAGTCACCAAGGATACAGCAGCCATAGGGACAGCTCATATAATGAAAGCCATGTGCTGGGACTCTAGACTAATTCATTTAATGCTGAAGATGTCTCTGTATGTGTGTGTGTGTGTACATGTGTGAGCATTAGTGTGAAGGCCAGAGGTCCACCTTGAGTCTCATTCTTCAGGTGACATTCATCTTTTTTTTTTTTTGTTTGTTTTGTTTTTGTATTTTATTTCACTGTGTAGCCCTAATTGACCTGGAACTCACAGATCCACTTCCCTCTGGAGTTAAAGGCATATGCTACCATGTCCATCCATCTTGTTTTGTTTTGTTTTTTTTTTTTTGGTTTTTCGAGACAGGGTTTCTCTGTGTATCCTTGGCTGTCCTGGACTCACTTTGTAGACCAGGCTGGCCTTGAATTCACAAAGATCTACCTGCCTCTGCCTCCCAAGTGCTGGGATTAAAGGCGTGCGCCACCACCGCCCGGCTCCATCCATCTTGTTTTTTGAGACAGGATCTCTTGATGGCATGGAGTTTGCCAAGTAGGCCAGCCTGCCTACTAGTGAGCTTTGGGGATCTTCTCGTGTCTATCTCTTCAGTGCCGGGATTATAAGGGCTTGTCACCATGCCTGTTTTCTCCCGCCCCCCACGTTCTGGAGAGTGAACTTACGTCTTCCGGCTTACAAGGTAAGCACTTCTCCATTAAGCTGTCTGTCCAGGCCTTGTTTTGGCTTTTCTCCAGCCCCCATTTTGCATCTGAGGAAACAGGATCAAAGGAGATGTTAGTTGTGAAAAGCAGCTGGGAATTCCCACACCCTTCCATGCTGTCAGGAGCATCATGTCAAATGGGTGCCTGCAGTTCTATGGAAGAACTCAAGTCTTCTCCCTCTGATCCAGGAACTCCCAGGAACCTGGAGCTAGGACATCAGAGACTGTCATGTCTTCCTGCAGCAGTTTTGGCAAGAGAGGTTATGTAACTTGTCCACACAGGTGGGTGTTCAGTCTGTGCCCCCATCCACACCATTTTCCTGCCTAAGTTATAGTCATCTTCTCCCTGGGGCGGGGGGGGGGGGTCCTTGGGTCTCTAACCTTGTTTCTCTGAGCCTTAATCATCCTGTAGATGAGAAGTGTTGGGGTACATTGTGTGAAGGTGTATCTCTGTATATTCAATTGTTGATTGCTAAACTGGCCGAGAGCTAAGTATTAACTGGATCTTGGTATTATTATTTCCATGGTGTAATGGGAATTATATTTCTTTAGTGAATATGTGGGGGCTTCTGAAGGACAGTTTCTTAAGGGGCATGCAGATCAGTCTGATACCTGGTACCTTCTGGGCAACCAATGAGAAGGCACTCTGTATAAGAAGGAAAGCCCTGGGAGCTGGAGAGAAGGCTCAGAGGTTAAGAGCACTGGCTGTTCTTCCAAAGGTCCTGAGTTCAATTCCCAGCAACCACATGGTGTCTCACAACCATCTACATTAAGATCTGGTGCCCTCTTCTGGCCTGCAGGCATATATGCAGACAGAACACTGCATACATAATAAATAAATATTAAAAAAAATAAGGAAACTGGAAAGGGCTTTTGGCTTGGCATTGCTCCTCAACACTGTTTAGCTGCTGGACACTGCCACACTTTGAAAGATGCTAGAAAGATTGTGGTCTAAGTGGGCAGAGCCCAGATTTGACTGAGGCCAAGGAATGAACTGTTAGAGGAACAAAGAGACAGGGCCCTGTTGAAGGGCATGGCCAGGAACCAAGATCATGAGAAATCATCCTGCAGAAGGGTGTGGCCAGGGTTTGAGAGAAACTCCCAAGATGCCAATTAATTACCATGAGAACAACGCCCTAATTAAGGGTGTGGGGGCGGGGCCCAAAAGCCTACGCTTGAGAGACGAAGGTGCGAAGCAGATGGGTACCATCTGACTCGCTCCAAGGCCTCAAGTGACAGCCTCCTTCCCAAGCTGTGGCTCGAAGTGCCATGCTTGGTTAGTTCATGGTAGCGATGGGTGACAACACCCTGCCAAAGGGCGTGTCTGAAAAAGGCCTGGGAAGAGGTGGCAGTTGCTGGTGGAAAAGCTGCAAGGAGGGTTGGTGAGGAACAGGGAGTCCAGAGGCTACGTTCTGCCTTAGGCCTGCAGCTGCCTAGCAAGTAACAGACACACGAGACACTCGCACACTCTGAGGAGACCTGGAAAACAGGCAGGAGAGTAACACCTGCCACATGAGAGTTTGGCAAAGGCCCAGATGAGTGAATAGGTCCCTGGTAAGGCCACGAAGTCGAAGACTAGGCCACGGGGTGCAGCAGCTGCCCTGAGGGGTTCAGCTAGTTCAAACAGACAAGTTGAGGAGACCATGGAAGTGACATTCTCGACTGGCTGAAGAACCTAACCCCAAGCTGAGAGGCTGAGGCAAGCTGGCTGTATGAACTGGTGGGCAGCGGTACACCTGGCCCAGAAGAAGCTGAGCCAAGCTGAAGTGAAGTTGCCATAACAGTGCCAGAGCTAGGTTTCCACTGAGTGATTGTTGCCTGCAGACAGACAGAAAGGACCCACGGCTTGGTATTTTTCAAAAGGGTTAGGGTTGGTTCTTGGGTAATTGGTGTTTAGGTCCATTGTCCGGGTTACATTTTGTAAATATCCGTCCTGCCTCACTTGCCTATTGGTTGTAATAAAGAGCTAATGGCCAATAGCTGGGCAAAAGGTGGAGGGCAGACCCTCTAGGAGAGAGAGAGGGGGACTCTGGAAGAAGAAAACAGGCGGGAGATTTACCAGTGGAAATGGAGGTGAAGGGAAGGACCAGAATGGAGCAGAGAGGCACAGCTAGTCACGTGGTGGGACGTAGTGCCAGGCTTAGTCAGGTTAAGCTAGATAGTTGGCTGGGAGATTACCCTAGCTAAACAGCCTAAGCTTTAGGATATTAAAAAAACCTCTGTGTCACTATTTATACTGCTGACTGTTCCAAAAGCCCTGCTATATAGGAAGGGTCACTGCCATCACTGGGCAGTCCCAGAACTTGAATGGCTTCAGGAGCACAAGTTTTGGAAGTAGCTTGTCTGTCTCTGCAGCCCTGCCCATCTCTATCCAGCTCAAGAGAAAGCCCAGGTGACCAGGACACTTACCCGCCCTCTAGGTCCTGGATGGTGTCTGGGAGTGGAATTTCTCTGGTTTCTGGGAGGAAGAGCAGGAGGACCAAGCTAGAGGTGATGGGGCCAGCTCCATAGGTATGAGGTGGCATCAGGGGCAGGGCCTGGTGGGCCATCTTAGTCAAGGGGCTGATCGTAGCTCCCAGGCAGCCCATGTAGTGCTGAAAGTCATCTGCTGACATCCTGTGGAAGGAGGGATGGCTCAGATCTAGTGGCAGCTGCCACTGTGGCTGGAGGGTAGTTTGTCTGGGCCCCGGGGATTCAGAGAGGGACAGCTGGGTAGAGGAGTCACTGTCTCATCTCCAGAAACAGCCACCTCCTCCATGGAGCCCACCTTGTTTTCTACCATGGGTTTTCAAGGTAACTTTCTGGGGCCCTTAGCGTCTTTTATAGCTCTGGGGACCTGGGGGCAGCCTCGGTGTGTCCCACTAGGACACTCATCTCCCAGCTCTGAATCTCCATATTATTGGAGGAGAGTTAACAGACATCATCAAAAAAGCATTAGTGAGGCATGATGTTGCATGCCTGTCATCCTAGCAGCCAGGAAGCTGAGATGGGAGGATTTCTGAGTGTGAGGCCTACTTGGCCTACATTGTGAGAGTTAAGTCTCAAAACACCAAACCAAAACCTCAAAGCTGGGTATCCTAGAGGCTTTAAGAGCTCCTGCCTGCCCTCCCCACTGAACCCCTGGGGGTGTCCCGCCCTGATCCTATGACCACACCCACATGGAGGCCCCAAGCATCATCACCTATGTCCGTGATGTCGGGAGGAGCTCCGTTTTTGTACACACAGAAAGAAGTGAAGCTGATCCCAGATCAGCCTTTCCCAAGGATGGCCAGGGCCACACACAAGCAGGGCGGCCCTCGGCAGAGCTAATTCAGTGCCAGGCCACGGAGTGTCAGGTGAGGAGACAGTGGAATGAGGACCTGGCCGTGGCAGAGAGACAGGTGTGCAGGGGTGGCCAAGCCTGGGACAAATTCACGGTCTTCTTGCCATGATGGGAGGCTATGCCATGCATGCCAGGTCCATAGCAGGGCCCTGGGGTGGCCAGGTGCCTATAACCTTATTTATTACTCTTTGTCCTATCTGTGAGGACTGGTGGCTACATGACAGAACCCTTAGCTGTGAGAATAACACCTGAGATTGACCTTTGATCTCTGCACACAACTACACGTGTGTATGTACACCTGTACCTGTGCGTGGTGGGGGTAACCATAAACTGGTAATTTAAATATGATGGCTCCCTGAGTCTGAGTGGCTGTTGTGAATGATTTGATGTGGCCTGGGCTCTGCCGTTGTGGACTGTAACCCTCTGTATCGTAAGCCACACGAGCCCTTCCTTTTCACCATTGCCTTGATGAGGACGCTTTTATCACAGCAACACAAAGTCACTGTCAGGCGTGGTTGTCATGGAAGGACGCCATCGTTGAAAGCTTTCTCAGCGCTCCACATGCCGCCCTTTTTGGCCGTGTGTATGTGGGGAGGGTTTGCTGTGGCCCAGGACCAGGCACAGTTCACCTTGTACCCCACACTAAGACCTTGCTAGCTTCCCACAGGGGGCACCTCTCTGCATTCCTCCTGCTTTTACTGTACAGGGCCTCCCCAGCTGGGTGCATAGGAGAGGCCAGCAGCTATATTAACAAGTAAGAAGTCAGCGGGGCATGGGAGCGCACGCCTTTAATCCCAGCACTCAGGAGGCAGAGGCAGGTGGATCTCTGTGAGTTTGAGGCCAGCCTGGTCTACAAAGCGAGTCCAGGACAGCCAGGGATGTTTCATAGAGAAACCCTGTCTCTAAAAAACCAATCAACCAAACTAACTAACTAACAAAAGAACAACATGCAAGAGGACACTGGCATGCCTGGTGTGGTGGTACTCGGCAGGCAGAGGCAAGTAGAGCTCTAGGGGCCAGTCTAGTCTACATGGCATTTTCAGGCCATCCATAGCTACATAGTGAGACTGTCTGAAAGGAAGAAGAGGAGGAGGAAAAAGAGGAGAGGAGAAGGCAGGAGCTGCTGCCGCCTGGCATGGTGGTATTTGTCTGTGATCCCAGCAGCAGGGAGGTAGGGCAGGAGGATCAGGAGTTCAAGGCTGCATAGGGAGTCTGAGGCTAGCCTGGGCTACTTGAAACCCTGTCTCAAAACTACTGAGCCTAGAGGTAACAAGAAGAAACACACACAGGCACCCTCCTGCTCACTCTGGCCCAAGCCCTAGCTGTGTCACGAGTAATTTGGGCAACTGCTTCACTTCTCTGAACCCGTTTCCTCTTCAGGAAAATGCCCAGGGCCTTTGTGATGGTCCCAGGGCAGGCACAGCTGAAGTACTGAAGCTCAAGTGGAATTGTGGAAGGGGGTGGCGTGGCTGCGTGGCAGGACTCTGCCCTGGCTTCCCTGCTCAGCCTCTTGTCTCACCTTGTGGCACCAGCACATTGTCTGACATGCAGAATCCTGCCAGGGCCTGGGAGCACAGCAGGTCTTGGGGCGGCCCAAGAACCTGAGAAATGGTATGGTTGTGGCACAGCCCAGGAAGTCTGGTGCACCAAAGAGGGTCTACAAGAGGAAGATCTCCCTGCCTAGGCTTTGCAGGCCCAGGACCAGGCCATAGTAGGACAACATTAGAGAGAAGCTGAGGGCAGAACCGACAGGGTCAGCTGCATGCCAGTGAGCTTCATCTCACACTGGCTGCCTGGAGGTCATTGCCAGCTCAGCGTCCTGCGTGTCAGAAGTAGCTAATGATGTGAGGTGGCCCACTGAATGCAGGATACCTCTCCCAGAGTCAGGCTTGTCCCAGGGAAGGTGACAGCAAAGAAGACCCCAGCAAAGAGGGACCTCAGAAAGTTTTGTGCCCCCCTACACCCTGCTTCTGGGAGCATGCTCCCTAGCTGGGGATTAGCATCCCAGGGCAGCTCTACAAGAGGACCTCCAGAAGAACCACACAGTTCCTAAGCTCCCTGACTCAGTCTTTACTGAGGCAGCGTGGCTACATCCTCCAGCTTTGCACTGCTTGAATTTAGTAGTGAGTGACGCAAGGGGAAATTATTCCTCACCCCTCTAAAAGTCTGTCCACATCCCCATCAAAGACACTGGCGGCTTTGCCCAGTAGAAACCAGCAAGCAGCCTGGGTGATGGCTGCAGAGGCAAAGCTTGGAGTGCCGGTCTCCAGTGTTTCAGACTAACTTTGAGTGCTGGCTGGGTGGACTCAAAAGGATCCTCCACGGGAACAACAGAGAGTTGTGGGTAACGCAGGGTTAGCACTTCAAAGCCTCTAATTTGAATAACAAAAGATATCCTGTGGCCCCTGGGAGTTCATGGAAGCCTTGAAGGGTTTTGTAGGGTGGGGGTGAAGTCTGAATCTTGGCTTCCTTCTAATTTATCAAGAAGAAGAAGAAGAAGAAGAAAAAACCACTAAAAATTAAAGATTCAAAAAAAAGTATTTGATCCTATTCTTTGTTCAGAGATATATTATTTGTGGTTATATCCTATACGTGGTTAACTATAGCATAAAATGAATGTTTTCCTCATTAGGTTTTGGGAATTTTTTTGGTTTTTGGTTTTGAGACAGGGGGCCATGTAGCCCAGGCTAGCCTACCACATCCGGTTTTTGTTATACTGGGGATTGAACCGAGGGCTTCCTGCATGATAGACAGGAGCTCTACCCACTGAGCCACACTCTCAGTCTTAATTTTGGTTTTATTGGAGATCAAGTTGCAGTCAAGCTTGATCATCATTCTTCAGATGGCCCTTTGTATGTCATGCCAACTCAGTTTGCTTACAGGGGAGTTTGCAGTCCCAGTGCTTCTCAGGGCAAGACCTCCCTGGGGAGGATGTGGTGAGTGAAGTGTGGGGAATAGGAAGTTGCTTGACCAAGGATGGTGGAGCAGCCAGCCATGTGCACACAAAGCCCTGAGTTTCCTCCGATGGCTGGCACTGTGGCACTTCCAGCCTGGGCAAGCGGTCCCTCACTGTTCTCCAAGGGCTCGTTCAGTTCTCTTGCACCTTGGGCACTCCTAGCCTGGCATTAAGTAGGTCGCCTGCTTCTGGTGATTTCTGATACCTCCATGGAGCTCTGTGTCCTCTGCCCCCTGCAGAGTATCCACCATGTAATAGCTAGCCTCAAATAACAACCCCACTTCCCCAGGTACAGCAAGAAGTTCCCTGAAGCATGTGTGTGAGACATGCAGGTTGAGGTCACGAGCGAGCGAGACACGTGATAACAGTGGTGGTGTTGTTACTAAGGTGGTGACCATGGGGATGGCGGTAGTGATGGGGTAGTGGTGATGGTGCTGACGATAACAGTGGAGGGGATGGCAGACGTGGCAAGAAGGTGGAAATGGTGATGATGATGAAGCTGGTGGGAATGGCAATTGTAACAGAAAATTTTTATTTAAATCACTTATATTTATTAGTACTTAAAAAACACCTATTAAACACCTGTATCCTATAACCTTATGCCTAATACCTATAAACACTTAATATCTAACAACACATAGCCAATACTATTCTAACGTTCTTAAAAGGATATTAATATTCTTAGCATAGGTCTGTTCAGAATAACTTGGTTTTTGGTAGTCTGGGTGTGGCAGTCACTGTAGACCGCCCTTTCAAAGCTTAGCATCTGTTGTGCCTAACTTTGCCAGTTTGTATGGCTAGTTTGTTTTAATGGCTAGATTGTGACTGGTTTATGAGACCAGTCTATTTTAACCACTAAACTTGAGGTCGGCTTCCTCCATCAGATGAGATTCACTTCTGTAGTCTCCTCAGCCCACGTGTGCTTCAGAGCCTACTTCCTCACTGCGGCCTCTGAACTCTGCCAGCCTCATTAGGCCGACTTGTGGCAAAAGGTCTCTCTCTCTGGCTGACTTGCGGCAGAAGTCTCTATCTTGATCTCCGCCTCAGTGTATGACCTCAATACTGATGAAAGGCATACCTTGCTGTACACTTCTCCAGCATGCGTTGATTTTTCAGTCTGTGAGGGCAAGAGGAAGAGGAAGAAGAGACTGTCTCGTGGAGCTCTCTGGTTAATATATAGCATCATCTCACAATCCTTGGTGGTCTTGAGGGCCCACAAGATCCCTCATGATGTCCAGCAGACCCGTGGCTTCTCACTGCAACTGACGTCATTGCGGCTTGTGCAGTTTCTTAGCCACGCCCCTTCAGCAAGGCATTTTGTGTTTCTCACAGAGCTATGGCCGCAACTGGGCTCTGTCCATCTCAACCCAAGTTCAAGGGACGCCAAGCTCCTCTTTATATGCTGCCAGTTGTTAGGTTGAATTGCATACTAATTTCACTCAAGAGACCTAACTCCTACCACCGGTAACGATGGTGGAGGTGGTGGTGATGGTGGAGGCGGTGGTGATGGTGGAGGCGGTGGTGATGGTGGAGGCGGTGGTGATGGTGGAGGCGGTGGTGATGGTGGAGGCGGTGGTGATGGTGGAGGCGGTGGTGATGGTGGAGGTGGTGGACATTGTGGGGGTGGTGGAGAGTATGATGATAGTAATAATGATGGGGATGATGGTGATGGGGAGGGTGGGAATTATTATGATGATGAACATGATGATGATGGTGGGAATGGTAGAGATGATGGTGATGGTGAGGATGATGATGGTGGTGATGGTGAGAAAGATAGTGGAAATGATCGATGGTGATGGTGGTTTTTTGTTTTGTTTTGTAGTTTTTTGAGACAGGGTTTCTCTGTGTAGCTCTGGCTGTCCTGGACTCCCTTCTATACCAGGCTGGGCTTGAATTCACAGATATCTGCCTGCCTCTGCCTCCCGAGTGCTGGGATTAAAGGCGTGTGCACCATGCCCAGCAGGTGATGGTGCTTTATAGAGATACTGATGGTGATATAATGATAGTATTGGTTGTGGTGAAGAGGAGATCCACTGTGGTGGAGGAGATGATGGAACCCAGAACCTTCTCATTTTTCAAGTTCAGGTGGGAGTGTTACTTGTTTCTGTTTTCAAGTAACTCTTGGTTTTAAGTGTTGGTAATGCCCCATCTCAAGTCAATGCTGTGTGGTTCCCCATTTGGCAGGAACCATAGGCTTCTGGCCAAAGCATTCACCCAGGGACTCCAAATGGTGAGTGTTATTGTCTTCCTGTGGATCCCAGTGGGATGTGGCCAGCTGGTGAGAGAGACCCATTCTCCAAACAGGTCTTCTATGAAAAGAGACCTTGCACTGCACTGACTAGGACAACAGAGAGGTGGCCAAGAAGGTGATAGATCTAGCCAGTTGGAGGTCCTGCTAATCCTGCATAGCAAAGGCCAGGCCAGCCAAGGCCATCTGGCCTGTGCTGTAAGCGAAGCCCAAGATTGTCATGGTAACAGCCCTCCTGTGGGTCATGGTCCACTCAGCCACTGAAAGTGATGCACAGTGAGGTTCAAGTTTCTCCTGCTCCAGGGCAGGAGAAAAAAACCAAAGTCCTCCGGGGTACCTACTCAGTGTGGACTGGAACAGAATGATATCAGCCAGCCTAAAGGAACTAAGGGTCACAGCAGATGACATTGGGAGCCAAGGTGGCACGAGCCACCGCCACAGCCACTTGCAGGCAGCACCAGCTCACCATCAGCTTGCACCCCAGCCTGTGAAGACGAGCACATGGGATGTGGGGACGACCTGGGGACCCACTACAGGTACCTCCCCAAGGTCTCACTGAGGGAGAAGAGTATGGCCAGATCTTCTTTCTCAGAACTTCTGGAAACAAGGAAGTCATTTGTTATTGAAATGGCAATGTCTTGTTCTCAGGGTTAGGGAAAACTTGTGGTCAAGAATGTGGCTTTGGCATCAGGCACCGAGTCCCCTGGGACAGGCTCAGTGCCAATGTATGGGTGACCTGGGAGGGAGTTCCTTTGGTTGGGAACTCTGGAGTTTGCCTAATACCTCTTCTGCTCCCAGATATTTATTCTGTCCTTGGGGGACCAGGAAGAGAGGAGATTCTCACCAGTGGGAGAGAAGGTCTCAAAGTCTCTTGCCAGGATCCCAGCCTTGAGGATGGACTAGCCCAGGGGCTTCAGACACTGGGAACTACACACTTTGTCCCACTGGAAGAACCTGACAGCTGTTGTAGAAATTATTAGCCTAGGGTTTGCTACCTCCCTTTAAACTGCTTAGTTCCTAAGTAAATGACACAGAAACACTATATTTTATTAATAAACTGTAGGCCTTAAGCTGGGCAGGTTCTGAGCTGTAATAATCCTACCACCCTTGAAACCCAGATAAATGCCCATCACTGGCCAATCTAGTGACTTCTGGGTGGCTTCTGCTCTATCATTCTGTTCTCAGGGAAAACTGCCCTTGGCCAAGTGCTCATGGTCCATGCCACCCCATGGTGACTTCCCTCCTCCTCTCTCCTCTATCCTCTCTATCTCCCCCCTACCCCCGCCGTCTCATGGTCCCTCTGAGGCCCCAAGCCTGGGAACCTTAGCTCCTTATCTCTCTTCTTCCCATCTCTAGGTTGTCAGCAACTTTTATTAACCACCCAGAGACAATTGGGGGTTGAGATGGGGAGTAAGGTTCATACAACACCATTTTGTACACATGAGAATCTGCTCCTTTGTACTGCAACCAGACCTTGGGGACCAGTGTTTAGCTTTTGAATACATCCTGCTCCAGACCAACCCCCGACAGACAGTTTCTGTGTTATATGGAAGGGGTGGCTGGTGGAGGGGTGGGTTGAGGGTCTCTCCCAGGAGCCTGGTCAACCTGGGCCCTCAGTGACAAGACCCAGTTCACAGGACTATGTGAGGGCATGTCTAGAAGGCCAGTCTGTAGAACAGTGCATGTCACCAAAGGACAGGAGAGAGTCTGCTAAGTCATCCTTGTGAGTGCATGGATGGGTCGGTCCCTAGCTTCTGTCTGTGCTGAAACCCAAGCTCATATCTGAACCTTGATCACCATAGGAGTCAGAAGTACAAGTCAAATGTTTAAATTCTCCACTAATGGAGGGGGTCTGGAGAGAGGGTTCAGTAGGAATATGCTCACTGTAGAAATATAGAGGTGTGAGTTCAGTCTCCAGAACCCACATAAAAAGTGGGGCACAGTGGAGCATGCTTGTAGTCCCAAAACGGGGGTGGGTAGACAGGAGGACTCTCTGGTGGCTCACTGACCAGTTGGTCTAGCCAAGTCTGGGAGCCTGCTGTCCCAGTGGGAGATCCTGGCTCACAAAACAAGATGGGGCTGGGGAGATGGTGCAGACAGCCAAGAGCCCCTGGTGTGCCATCGTGAAGACCAGAGTTCAGATACCAAGCACCCCACAATAAGCCAGGCATCTGGGTCACACCTGTAATCAAGGCTCTGAGGGGACAGGGGACAGAAGGATTCTAGAACCTGCTGGCTTCTGGTCTAACTGAGAAAATGTGAGGCCATGTTCAGGGAGAGACCCTGCCTCAGAGGTATAGGCAGAGAGTGATGGAGGACACCTGGCACCCTCTTTGGACTCTGCAGGTGTGTACAGGCACTTATGCTCACAGACACCACCACCTCCCCCAACACGTTAGAGAACTCTGCTAAGATTGTTCAGCAGGAACATCTCATCTGTCTCAGTGAGAATCCTGTTAGGTTGGTTTAGCCAGCCTCCTCCATCCTTGCCATTTTCTGACCCCTGGCCCTCCCAGGCTCCTGGCTGTGACAGCCTTTTGTCTTCAGTCTTTCCCTCCATGGCAAGACCTCACCTCAGTGATCCCGCCACCTGTGGAGAGGACAAATCTGCCTTCCCACGTAGGGATAAGTGGATAACTCTTTTGTGTGTTGGTGTGTGTGTGTGTGTACCTGTTGAAGCTGTAAGTTGACATTGGAAATCTTTCTCAGTCACTCTTCTCTTTATAGTTTGAGACAGGTCTCTTACTGAAGCTGGAGTTCACTGATTCAGTTGGACAAGCGAGCCAGTAAGTCCTGGGGATCTTGCTGTTGGTCCTGCCCCTTTGTACCCAGGCTCTCAGGTCTTCAGCAGCGCTTTACCAACTGAGTCTCCCCAGCCCTGTCTAGTAACACGTTAACATTTTGTTTGTCATGGAAAGCTGGGGAGGAGGCAAGTTGCTCGGGCCAGTTCTGGGGACCCTTACTCTAGTTATGACCGTGGGGGTGAAGGTGCTGTGTCAGTCTCACTCCTGATGGCGGCTGTGGTGTTGGGTTCCAGGAAATGCCACCGCGGATGGCGTAGGTGGCAGCAAGGCTTCACGGTGGGACCAGGTGGGAATACCAGATAGTAGCTGCTGGGGGAAGAAGGTGAGTGCTGAGACCTGCTAGTTCTCCTTAGTCCTCACGGATGGGCTCCCAAGCTCCTCTTTGCTCTGCTGGTGGGGAACCAGCAGGGAATAAACGTTTCCTTGTTCTGTTTCCTGGAGGGACCAGCACTGTGGAGGGGAGCTCAGGTAGAGGGCTCACTGGGCAGAGCTGCCTGGGATGGGAGGTCAGGACGGGGAGGCCCCAGCCCTCTCTGGCTTGTGGGCACCAAGGGGGAAAAGCCAAACAGATTTTTCCAACCTCCAGTGCAAGGCTGTGATGTTACCGACTTACAGTCATGGGGGGGGGGGGGGGGGGGGGAGACTGGCTGCTGCAGCTGCTTACCTGGGGGCAGTAACAGTTCAACCTCAGCCTGGGCTCCTGTCTCTGACTCTTGGCATGGGGCTGTCCAATCAGGAAACCGTTGGCCTCATCCAGACTCGGTGAGTTCAGCGGCTGATGCTGGCATCCACTGTTTATTTATTTAGCTACTTATTTATTTTGGGGGTGTGTACATGTGTGTGCAAGTGTGTGTGTAGGTCGGAGGACAATTTTCAGGGCTGGCTTTCTCCCTGCATCATGTGGGACCCAGGTGTTAAACTCAGGTCCTCAGGCAAGAGTCTCACCCACCTAGCTGTCTATCCAAATCTCCTTTATTCTGACGCGGTCTTTATCAGACTGGAATTTCAGGGTTGAACCCATGGCCGCCATTTCTCAGAATCGCTGTGAAGTCACTCGAGGGCCCGAGTGGATGCGCATGTGTGGAACTTCACCCCCGATTTGGTCACCCAGAGCCAGCCTGACCCTAGCACAGCGTCTGAACTGTGCCTCTAGGTGACAGTTGTCCTTGTGTGCTTTGCCCCTGTGCCCGAGAGAGAAATGGGTGTTAACTCCCTCTAACAAGAAAATGAGGCTCAGGGAGAGAGAGCAGGCAACTTGGCCAAGGCCACACAGCCAAGCTCAAATTCAAACCAGACACCAAAGCCTGAGCTCTCCGGGATGCCCCACGTAGAGCGTGGCTAGGTGTCCCCCAGTCAGTCTGGAATGCAGGATATGTGTCAGAATCTCAGCCAGCCCCAAGTCACACCCCTGGGTGCGAGAGGGGGGTGTCTGAGTAGGTTCTGGAGAGAACTGTGCCTTGGTGAGGACCCTGAACTTCCAGGAACCTCCCTATGGGCTTGGGAGGGGCCTCAGCAAGGGAGTTCATTGTATGCTTTGCAGTCAGATCCAGGGAGATGAGGCAACAAGGCCAGAGGAATGTATGGGAGGTGGTGGGAGAAGGGTCAGCCGTGTCCAGCCATAGGAGTTGGTCCCTGGAGTTAACCTTGAGGCATGGCCTCGCCTCCCTGGCTCTCTGGTTTTTAGTCTGTGAAACAGCAATGTTTGCAAACCTGAGCACACATCAGAGGCCACGGGCTTGGCTTGCGCATGCACAACACTGCCCTGCCTCTGAGTCTCCCGGGGCTTCTACTGTGCTGTGAGTCTCTGGGTTGCAGGAGGCTGAAATCCAAAGCGTGTGGGGAGGAATTTATTTCCCTTCCAACTCCTTCCCTGCCCTTTGCCTGTCACGGACTCCTCCAGGCTTTGCTTAGCAGAAGGTCAAACCTCCCGGATTTGCCAGAAGGCTCCCGGAATCTCCAGCTGACTTCCACATCCAGGCCAAGGAAATTTAAATTTGTATTTTCTGCTTTTCTAGGGCTGCTGGGGGCAGGGCGCCGTATGGCTGCTTCGCCACCTGGTGGTCACACCCGGACCTGCAGCACCTCCAAGCATCAGCTAGCTCTGGTTGGTGCCTGTCCCCTCAGGCAGGAAGAAAGGCAGGCAGCCTTAAATGATGGCCGCTCAGCTCTCTGGGAAGTCTCGCTAGACTCATTTGGATGAGGTGAATACCTGTTCCTCACTGAACCAGGATTGCCGTTGGGATCACTTTCCCAGCCAAGCACCCCCATCAAGGAAACCTAAGGCTCTCAGATGACCTTACTAGTTCCCGCCCTTTCCTTGTCTCTAAGATGATAAGACCAAATGAGATAATGAACAATATTACTTTCCACCACCCTCACTACAACCATCACCATTACTGCCCTCATCACCATCATTACAATAATCTCCACCATCATCACAACCACCATCACCACCTTCATCATCACCCACTGCTCTGCCAGAGGAGGCCACGCCAGTACCAAAGCCCGAGGTAAGACCTGCCTGCAGACACCCAAAGCTTCCTCAGAGCCTTCTCAGCTTCCCCAACAACACCCCTCCCCTCTTCT
>CAJQZJ010000838.1:3318475-3328666 GCA_907164525.1 Lophiomys imhausi
GAAAGGAAACAGAAACCAAGGGAAAAAACATACATCCAACAAAGATAAACTCAGAAATCGGCACCTAAACCTGTAATTACCCCAAACCCAGATGCCCAGATGCCAGTGTAAGAACACAGTCAAGAACAGCCAGGGCACCACCAGAGCCCAGCTAGCCTACTATAGCAGCCCCTGAATATTCCAACACAGCTGAAGCACAAGAAAACAACTTTAAAACCAACTTCATGAAAGATGATAGAGGTCCTTAAAGAGGAAATGAATAAATCCCCTAAAGAAATCCAGGAAAACACAAACAATGGGAGGAACTGAATAAATTCCCTAAGGAAGGTCAAGAAAAACAAACAAATGAAGGAAATGAATAAAACTGTCCAAGACCTGAAAATGGAAATAGAAACAATAAAGAAAACACTAACTGAGGAAATCCTAGAGATGGAAAATGTAGGTAAGTGAACAGGATCTACAGGTACAAGCCTCACCAACAGAATGCAATAGGTGGAAAAAAGAATGTCAAATACAGAAGATATGAGAGAAGAAAATGTTAAATCTAAAAAATTCTGGACACAAAACATCCAGAAAATCTGGAACACTAATGAAAAGACCAAACCTAATAGGAATAGAAGAAGGAGAAGAATCCCAGCTCAAAAACCCAGAAAATATTTTTAACAATGTCATAGAAGAAAATTATCCTAACTTTAAGAAGAACATGCCTATAAAGGTACAAGAAGCATACAGAACACTAAATAGATTGGGCCAGAAAAGAAAGTCATCTCCACCCTGCCCCTCATCCCGCTGCCACATAGTAATCAAAACACTAAACATACAGAACAAAGAGAGCATTAAAAGCTTCAAGGGAAAAAGGCCAAGTAACATATAAAGGCAAACTTATTAGAATTACACTTGACTTCTCAATGGAGACTCTAAAAGTCAGAAGGTCATGAACAGCTGTCTTGCAGACTCTGAGGGACCACAGATGCCAGCCTAGACTACTATAAGCAGCAACACTTTCAATCGTCATAGATGGAGAAAACAAGATATTCCATGACAAAGTAAAATTTAAATAATATCTCTCCACAAATCCAGCCCAAAGAAGGTACTAGAAGGAAAACTCCATCTCAAGGAGGCTAACTACACTTATGAACACACAGGAAATAAATAAACTTACACCAGTAAAACCAAACACACACACCCTACTGCTGCTACCACTACCAACAAAATAACAGGAATTAGCAATCACTGGTGATTAACATCTCTCAATATCAATGGACTCAATTCCCCAACAAAAAGACACAGGCTAAAAGAATGGATGAGAAAACAGGATCCATCCTTCTGTTGCACATAAGAAACACACCTCAATATCAAAGATAGACATTACCTCAGAGTAAAGAGTTAGAAAAAGATTTTTCAACGAACTGGACCCAAGAAGCAAGCTGATGTAGCCATTCTAATATCTAACAAAATAGACTTCCAACCAATATTAGTCAAAAGAGATGGTGAAGGACACGTCATACTCATCAAATGAAAAATCCACCAAGATGATGTCTCAGTTCAGAACAATTATGCCCCCAAAATGCAAGGGCACCCACATTTGTAAAAGAAACATTACTAGCCGGGCGGTGGTGGTGCACGCCTTTAATCCCAGCACTTGGGAGGCAGAGGCAGGCGGATCTTTGCGAGTTCAAGGCCAGCCTGGTCTACAAAGTGAGTCCAGCACAGCCAGGGCTACACAGAGAAACCTTGTCTCGAAAAACCAAAAAAAAAAAAAAAAAAGAAACATTACTAAAGCTTAAATCACATTGAACCCCACACATCAATAGTGGGACTTTAGCACCCCACTCTCACCAATGGACAGGTCATCCAGACAAAAACTAAATAGAGAAATAATAGAACAGGCATTATGACTCAAATGGAACTAACAGATATCTACAGAACATTTCACCCAAACACAAAAGAATATACTTTCTTCTCAGCATCTCATGGCACCTTCTCCAAAATTGACCAAATATTTAGTTACAAAGAAAATGTCAACAGATACAAGAAAATTGAAATAACCACCTGTATCTTATAAGACCACACAGATTAAAGCTGGATTTCAACAACAGAAACAACAGAAAGTCTACAAACTCATGGAAACTGAATAACTCTCTACTGAATGACCACTGGGTCAAGGCAGAAATTTTTTAAAAAATTAATTTTTTTTAGAATTTACGAATTTGCTTTCTAGAATTCACTAAAAATGAGTGCACAGCATGCCCAAACTTATGGGACACAATGAAACCAGTGCTAAGAGGAAAGTTCATAGCACTAAATGCCTTCATAAGAAATTACTAAGATCTCATACCAGCAACTTAACAGCACATCTGAAAGCTCTAGAACAAAAAGAAGCAAACACACCAAAGAGGAGTGGACAGCAGGAAATAAAGTCAGGGCTGAAATCAATAAGATAGAAACAAAGAGAACAATACAAAGAATCAATAAAACAAAGAGGTGGTTCATTGAGAAAAGCAGCAAGATAGACAATCCTCTTTCAAACTAACTAAAAAAACAGAGAGAGAATATCCAAATTAACAAAATCAGAAACAAAAAGAGGGACCTAACAACAGACACCAACGAAATCAAAGGAATCATTAGGTCACACTTCAAAAGTTTATACGCCACAAAATTGGAAATTCTAAAGGAAATGGACAATTTTCTTGATAGATATCACTTGTCAAAGTTAAATCAAGATCAGACAAACAACTTAAACAGATCTATAATCCCTAAGAAAATAGAAGTAGTCATCAAAAGACCCCCCCCCAAAAAAAAACCCAGGGCCAGAAGGTTTTAGTGGATAATTTCACTATACTGTCAAAGAAGTGCTAATACCAATACTCCCCAAATGATTCCACAAAATAGAAACAGAAAGGACATGACTAAACTCATCTTATGATGCTGAAGTCATCCTGATACCCAAACCACACAAAGATTCAACAAAGAAAGAACATAAACATTCATGCAAAAAAAAAAAACCTCAATAAAATACTTGCAAACTGAATCCAAGAACACATCAAAAAGATCATCTACCATGATCAAGTGGGCTTTATCCCAGAGATGCAGGGATGGTTTAACATATGAAAATTTGTTGATGTAATCCACCATATAAACAAACTGAAATAAAACAAACCCACATGATCAGCTTATTAGAACAAGCCTAGTCTTGTTCGTTTCAGGGTTATGTCATATCAAATCTAACACAACCCATGAGTCTGAAAGCGGAGATGGTCGAGCCAATTCACCCAATAGAATACTAGGCAGCTGCGAAGCATCAATAGTGTGGTCTCAGGCGAATGTGGAAGGCATCCGCAGGATGTGGGGGGTGAATGGCAAGGCCAAAAAGAGTGAAACAAGGGTGTGTGTTTAACCTTGCTGGCATTTTCAGAAGAGATCTGGAGATATGCATGACAAACAGAAATAGTTACCTGTGGGTGCTGTGGGCGGGAATGGTTTGGAAGGGGGTGGGACGGAAGACCCTTTTTATTGTACAGTTACAGTTTCTGGTTTTGAATGTGTGAATTTACTGTCCCCTTAACTTGTCTTCTTTTGGTTTTTTGAGACAGGGTTTCTCTGTGCAGCCTTGGCTGTCCTGGAGCTCACTCTGTAGACCAGGCTTGAAGATCCACTTGCCTCTGCCTCCCGAGTGCTGGGATTAAAGGTGCGTGACCCAGTGCCCAGCCATGTTCAGCAATTTTTAAAGTTTATGTGCATGTTTGAAAATTGATGAGGATTTTTTGGGAAGAATAAACACAGTGCTGCCCCTGGTTCCCATCACACATTCCAGTTTTTTTCTTGGAATTTTTTTCTAGCAAATTTCTCACTATTTCCCAAGACTCAGATCCTGAAGGTTGTGAAGGATCCATCGTCACTTCAGCACATGTTACATATGAGAAACACCTCTCAGGTGTCAGGTGCCAAACTAGGCCCCAGGACCTGAAGAGCAGCAACACTGAGGTACACTCTGTGGGGAAAGGATGTAAAAATGGTGTTACAGTGAGCTCTGGTCACCTGGTGTTAGCTAAACCCAAGGCCGAGCACGGCACTGGGGGCTCGGCGAAAATGAGAGGGTGCAGGTTAGAGAGGGAGGGAGGGATGGAGAATGATTATTCCAGGAAGACAGGAGCATGTGGAAAGGTCTTGAAGCCAGGAGAGAGATGGGGAAGAGGATCTGAGCACTAGGATGAAGAGCAGTGGAAATGGGCTTACACAGGAAAGAGGAAAGCCAGTTGGAGAGGCTCCAGCGTTGGACCTGAACCGAGCACAGACAGAGGATGTTGGCTGTTGGGTGCAAAGCTGATATGTTAATGAGATGAAAGAACAGGAAAAACACCAGCAGAGTGACATGTGACCTCGTCAAACACTCCAGAATAGGTCCTATAGGGTCTAGCCAGAACTTTGGCTCCTCAGTTGTTTCCTTGGCCTCCAGCAAGTGTGCACTGGTCACAGACTGGATTAGCCACTAAGTGCATTAACCATGAGTCGGCACTTCCTGGCTCTCAACAGAGATCCTCACAGCAATTTGCAGGTTACAGTACCCCAGCTTGGTGGGTGTCCACACCAGCCTTGGCCCCTTGCCGACATCACAGGCAGCCAAGTGTGAACAGGAGGTGGAGTGTGACTCTGGCACTCTAGGAGTTTTTGCTTTGACTAGGAAGGACCCTGAAGGAATAATCCTGCAACAGTGAACCCTGCTGACTCATCCAGTCCCCTGAGACAGCTAAGGGTCCCTGGCACTGGCCACAGGCCTGCACTTTATGTGACAGTCTCTCTTGGGGCTTATGAGGAACCCGGCCCAAACTCTGAAGTCTGAGGGATGTATTGGAGATGTGGCTCTGTGTGAAGTGCTTGCTGGGTAGGCATGGGGGCCTGAACCTCAGTCCCAGCACAGATGTAAAAGCTAGTCAAGGCCCTGGACCCCTGGAACCCAAGTTCAGGAGCACAGACAGATGGGGCTCACTGATCAACCAAATCTAACTGAAAGGGAGAGTCCCAAGTTCAGTGAGGGACCCTGCCTCTAAAACTAAGGTGACGAGCAATCGAGAAATACATGGAGCATCTATTTACATGTGACCTCTACACACACACACACACACACACACACACACACACACACACACACCGTCAAGTGCACACACACTGACATACACACACCGCACCATATTGTGTGTGTATATGCACACACATTGGGGGTGTGTTTGGGGATAAAAAGAAAGAAAAAAAAGAAAAAAGTGTGTGTGTATACGAATGCATGAGTGTATGTATGTATGTGTGTATGCATGTATGCTTGTGTATCATACATGTATGTATGCATGCATGTATATATTGAGACAGGGTCTTATACAGGACCACATCCAACCCATGCAGCCATGTGGGAGCAGAGCCAGCCTGAAGTTTTGAGAGTTTTCTTCCCATCCAAGTCATATGCTGTTGAGTGGTATCCTGTCTAGGCAAAGCCACGCCAGACCCTTTTCCTGCATGGGCCTTTAGCCTTGGTCTTGGTGACACCTGCAATCTAGACTGGCCTGCAAACTGCTTGTAGATCTAGAGTTAGGACAAGGCCTCTGTCAGAGGACAGTTGTGCTGCTAGTTGGCTCTTCTGGATCCCCCCCCAGGATGGAATGGGCAACTTGGCTCGAGTGTAAATGTTGGTCTGGGACAATCCAAGTCCTATCCCCTGGGGAAAGGCAGAGTCTCAGGCCCCACCCAGCCCTACCTGGGCAGCATCTGCCCTTACCAAGATCCTGAGGCGCCTCCATGCCCAGTGAATTATGAGAACAGTGGCCTAGAACATCCTGCAGAGCCACAGCTGCCCCCCCTACTCTGAGTACACCTTCTGTGCGCCTGAGGCCCCAGATTTGCTTATTTCCAGTTTTGAAAGAAAAACAAAACAATAACATTCTTGGGGCAGAAAAATTTCTCTTAACCTCTATCCACCTGAGCCCGATTGTGCACTGAGCTGCCAGAGGAATGGACATTGTTTCAGAAAGCCACACAGTCTGCAGCCAAATGCATAATGTTCCCTGAGTAGTCAGGCAGTGCAGCAAGGAGTGGGACAGCACTTGAGGACAGAACAATGCACTACGCAGGAGCATATGCACTTATGACATGTACATGTATGTATGTATGTGTGTGCATGCATGAGTATGTATGCATGCTTGTGCATCATACATGTATGTATGTATGCATGCATGCATGTATATATTGAGACAGGGTCTTATACAGCCTGGCTGGCCTCTGTCCCTGTTCCATTTCTTTTCCTGTGACAGACAGACCCTGACAAGAGGCAACTAAGGTGAGGAAGGGTTTGTTTTGCCTCACAATTCCAGGTTACACTCCATTGCTGTGGAGATAACAAGGCAGGAACTTGAGCAGCTGGTCACCTCACTTCCACGGACAAGAACAGGGCGGAGTGACACCCGTGCTGCCTGCTCGCTTGTTCGCTTTCTTCACTCTCACCTTCAGCTACATAGTGAGTCTGAGGCCAGCTCTGTCTACATGAGGCACCATCTCAAAGAAGACCATTCATACTCTAATTTAAAATAATGTATGGTGAGCCGATCATGGTGGCACACGCCTTCAATCCCAGCACTCCCGAGGCAGAGCCAGGCAGATCTCTGAGTTCAAGGCCAGCTTGGTCTACTGAGTGAATTCCAGGGAAGCCAGCCAGGGCTACACAAAGAAACCCTGTCTGGAAACTTGCCCCTGCCCAAAAAGTCTATGACTTAAAAATCCAAACAAGCCCCTGAGCTGTTGGGCAAATGGCAGGATACTCACAGACTGGCTTCATGCAGGGTGACCACCAACCCACTACTTTTGCTTGAAATAGAAAAGGGCATCCATGAAGCATAAGAAATACAATGGACTACACTGTACAAAAGCACTGGATGAGTCCAGGAAGATGGAAGTGAACGGAAGGTCAGGGAGTGTCATTGTGAGCCCTCCTCTGAGATCTGTGGGCCTGAGGACCAGGGGCTGCCCAGCCAGCCTGGCCATTACTGCGAGGGAAGAAGCTTCGGATTTGGATCGACATGGGATGGTGCCATGGACCTGGGCCTCCTGTTCACTCGGTCTCTGTGAGGTGCATCTGGTTGCTGCCCCAGGCCCTGGGCTTGTCACACCCTGTCTGGGTGATGCTGACAAGGATCACTGTGTCACCAGGGCCTTCAGGAAGCTCCCTGAAACACTAGATATTTTATACTTTATTAGGCAGTCTCGCTCATCCCTAACCTGATTTCTTTTCAGCACATCATGCTTCCTTGGCCCCCAAGGCCTAGGGCCAGGGCCAACATGTGGGCAGGAGGACCCAGCCATGAAGGGCCCAGGCTGGGGACACTGCTGCTGGCAGAGACAGGGAGTTGACCAGTGAGATAGGCTGGGGGCTCAGATCATGCTTCTCCTTTTGGACTGTCCTCAGAGATACAAGGTGCAAGGAGTCCTAGGGTGGATTTACCTGTGTACATAAGTGTACATAAGTGCATGTGTATGTGTTAACATGGGTGTATATTCTCCTGGGTGCATGTGCCTACGTGTGCACATGCATGTGGCAGCCAGAGGTCGACTTCAAGTGTCATTCTTCAGTTGCTATCCACTTTGGTTTTTGGTTTTGTTTTGTCTTGTGTGTATATGGGGTGGGGGTGCATGCTATGTTTGCATCTCATGAGGAGAGGTCAAAGGACCATATGTGAAGGTCAGTTCTCCCTTCCACCGTGTGAGTCCCAGGGGTAAAGCTCAGGCTGCCGGGCTTTATCCACTGAGCCATCGCTCTGCCCTTTGCTGCACTGTGTGTGTGTGTGTGTGTGTGTGTGTGTGTGTGTGTGTGTGTGTTAGTATGTGAATGCATGTGTGTGTGTACCACAGCATGCAAGAGGAGGTCAGAAGAAAGCAGATGTTGGCCCTTACCACTTTGCTTGAGATAGGTCTCTTTGTGGTCACTACTGTGTAAGCCAAGCCAGGTCATGAGCTTTCAGGGAGTGAGTGTCCTGTCTCATCTTAGCATAGGAGCACACAGGTTACAGACGTGCACTACCACACACAACTTTATATGGGTCCTGGGGACTCAGGCTCAGCTCCTCATGCCTGTGGCAAGTACTTTACCCACCTTCCTCATCTCCCCAGCCTCACCTTTAGAAAACAAAAACAAAAATAAAAAAATCAGAATCTCTCACTGGGGCCTCAGCTTACCAGTAGGCTAGGTTAGCAAGTCAGCGAGCACCAAGAGCCTGCCCTATCCAACCCCTCTTCCCCAGAAGTGACGTCATAAGCATGGGACACTGAGCACAGCTTTTTTTTTTTGTTTGTTTGTTTTTTTGTTTTTCCTTCCAGTGTGGATTCTGAGGATCAAACTCAGGCCATTGGCCTTAAGCTGGCAGTGCTTCATGGCTGAGTCATCGCCCCAGCTTCGGTGGGTGGCATCTCAGTTTTGGGCTCCATGGAGTTCCAAAAGAGGAAAGACATCAGGTTCACTTAATCACGTTCTGCTCTTGCAGGGTGCAAACATCCTCCTGCTTCTGGAAGAACAGACACAGAAAGCACATGCTCTTCCCTGGAACTCGAACCTGCAGCCAAGGGTCTGAGACTGGCCAGGGCTCTCTGGAAATGTCCCAGGATTTCCAGTGCCTCCAGGTTTTTCCTGAGGCCATCGAGGATCCCTTTCCCCTAGTTTGACATAAGAACTTTGTCCTTGTGGTTTCCTCTCAGCATCCCTTTCTGCCCCTGGGACTTGGCTGTCTGTCCTTGTCTTATGTGTTCAAGGGGGCAGGGAAGGTTCTGGAATCCAGGAGGAGGGAGAAAAGCCCCAAGTTGGCAGTGCTGGGAGGAGACTCCCTTGGTACTTTTGACCTTGCTCCAAGCATCTGAGCCTGATTACTCCCCCATTACTGTTCCAAAAAGAGAATGGAAAATTCTAGAGGACCCCATCCTGAAGGGAAGCCTGGCCATGCCTGTTTCCTGCATGAGTGACCAGAACTCCCCTACCTCAGCCTAGGAGGACAGTGACAGCCACATTTCATGGTGCCAGCTCCCCCTGTATCCTTGATAGCAGTCAACTACTAGCTTCCCTAGTGTGAGGAGAGGATTCCTGCCCATAGAGCTGTGAGTTTATCTTGTTCTCTAAGCATCAGGGGCTGTCCTTAATGATGTGGCCCCCTAGTGTCCCTGGGACTCAGAGGATAAAGTCTTAAGATTCCTCAGGTGACAGAACTAGGCAGGTGAATGCCTGGTCAACCACGGGCAAGATGGACCAAGGAGTCAGGACTCTGGTGGAACCTCACAGCACAACCCAGGGCCAATTGGCCTGGATACAAACTCTGGATCTGCCATTTACAGACATGCAGCCATAAGTTAGCTGTTAACATAAGAAACTGTGCCTCAGTTTCCCCATCTGTAAAGGGAAGACATTGGGCTGACCTCATAGCCTGTGGATGGATACATGTTTTGTTTTCTCCAATTATCTAAGTATTAGAAAAGGCTAAGGCCAAGGCACTAGTAAAGACAACATGGTGCAAATCCAGAGGGGATCTGGCCCTCCCTCTGGACCTTGCCTGGCAGTGTCTGACCTCACGTCCTTTCTGACTTTCATTTTAACCTCGGACTGCCATGTTACTATTTAGTTCATAGTTTCTTTCAGTCGACTAACTTGTCAATGAGATGTCTCACACTGGGGCACAGAGACAGCTCGGAGGTTAAGGACACTAGCTGCTCCTCCAGAGGACCTGGGCTCTGTTTCCAGCACCCACAAGGACAGTTCGCAATCATCTGTAACTACAGCTCCAGGGTATCTTGCACACACAAGGTATACACACTCATGTGAACATTTTTTTTTCAAAAATTAAATGTAAATCTTAAAAAAAAAGTCTTCCACAGAACATTGTTATCCATAGCCAAGACTGGAAAACCACACAGGTGGAAACTGGGAAAGCACAGTCTGAATATAGTCTCTGAACACACTGCTGACCGGGCTCCTTGCCTTTGCTTGATGGTGGGTGTAGCACTGGGATGGAATCACCTGTATCAGGCAATCACTCTGCAACCGAAACACCCCACCAGCTCCTTTCTTCTTGGGAATGAGACTGTAACCAACCCCAGGTTAACCCATTGGAGCACACAGCCACATGTGCACACACACACACACACACACACACACACACACACACACACACACAC
>CAJQZJ010000838.1:3328676-3347862 GCA_907164525.1 Lophiomys imhausi
CACACACACACACACACACACACACACACACACACACACACACACACCCAACACAGGAAAGTAGGATACTAGCTGGGAGGAGGAAAAGGCTCAGCAGGATGAAAGAGGGGGATGTGAATCTGATCAAAATACATTATATACATTTGTAGAAAAAATGTCCTAATGAAACCCATTATGTATAATTCATACATTCTAGTTTAAAAAAAAAAAAAACCCTTTAAAAATCGACTAAGAATCATTAAGAGTCTGGGTGTAGTGGCGCGTGCCTGCAATCCCAGCACTAACAGGGAGAGAGAGAAGGGTCAGAAGCTCAAGGTCACCTTGGCTACATAGATTCTGAGCCCAGCCTGGGCTACATGAGACCCTGTGAAAGGAGAGTGGTACAGGGTGGGGTGGAAGAAGGAAATAAAGGAAGGAAAGTAGGTTATCAAAGGTCAAGACGGTCTACCGCTGGGGTGAATTCTGTGGACAAAAACACCGAAAAGGAATAGGCTCCCTGCCACTTGATGGTGCATGTACCTCTCCATGACAAGTCCCAGTTTCATCCTCATTCTGACCTGGGGCTCTCCACCAGCTCCAGAGAAGGGTGCCCACTGCAGGTGCACAAGGGGCCAGGCCTCCTGGCAGGGAGAGGTAGGGGAAAGGAGCCTCCTCTTCCAGGCTGGGTGATAACCTGGCAGCTACAGGGTTAGCCTCCTCCTGCCTTTGGCTGAGGACAAGACAGGGGCTCCCGGCTCCACGGGGCTAGAATAGCAAGGCCCTGGAGAAGCAAACACCACACGGCTTTGGGTGTGGCAGACTGCTGTTCCCATTTGCCCTTCACCACAGCAGAGGACCTGTGTGTGTGTACCCAGATCCCTGTGACATCCCAGAGCCTCCTCACGAGCATAGCCTACTAGTCTCATTCATTGTCCAGCTATCATTGACCCACCCGAGAGCACAGCAGCATAAAAACCCAAGCATGGGCCGGAGAGATGCTGCTGCCCTTACAGAGGACCCAAATTCAGTTCCCAGTTCCATATCCAGTGGTTCACATCTAAGTGTATGTGGCTCCGGCTCAGCGGGTCTGACCTTCTGGCTGCTATGGCACTGCACTACATGCACAGACGGACACACGCAGATATGACCTGGACACACGCAGACATGACACAAACATACACACATAGAAAAAAAGAAAAAATTAATCAAAATCTTAAAAAAAAACCCAGCCATGATCAGACCCCAATAGGGTCCATCAGGGTACAGCAGCAAATGGTTGTCATGGGGGGGAAGTGTGGAGGCCTGTCAAGGTGACGGCACCTGGCTTGTTGGCTCTATCCACCATGTCGCAGAGGCAGCAGGTACAGTGCCAGGCCCTCTCGAAATCTGTCACCTGTAGGTCAATGTCCAAATAACAGCAGGTCATAGCAGAAGACAGCAGGGGGCCAGCAGGATCACAGCTGGAAGGACTCCTGGTGCCACGGTGCCGCTTACTTGAGCAGAGAAGGAAGAGATGTCCACACAGGAGGCAAGTGTCCACCAGCAGCCCTGGATGGCGAATGCAAAGATGATACACACAGACAAAGGGTGGACTGGATGGGACAAGGGGACTTGGAACAGTGTGCAGCCAGCAAGCCTGGAGGACAAACCAGAACCTCTGCATCCATCGGCCCTGCACAGCCAGGGTTAGGCTACTGACCGCCAGCTGACCTAATTCCTCTCCTCCCCAATTTTGAACCAGCTACACAAAGCACATCTGCCCTGACCAGCCACATCAGGACACTTCTGCTGCCCCTCCAGACCAGCAGCCCCCAAGTAATGTCCCTGACCTTCCCTTCCCACCACAGAGATTTGTCCACCCCTGCCTGTCTTTGAGCCTCTGCCCAGTGTGCATGATCCAGGGAGGCCACTCTGTGGCTGTAGCAGATTATGAATAAACAGACTCAATTTGCTTCCATCTGCTTGCTCTTTGCTTATTTTCTCAATAGTGAAAATGTCAACAAACTTCCTGTGTGTGGTGTAAGGGTTTTGGATAAAGCTAATCTCTATCAGGGTTTTTACATGTGGAGTACTCTATCAGCAATATCAGACTAATCCCCATCTCATACACTCAGGGTCAGAGAGGGAAAGAAACTCGCCAAGGTCATTCAGCCTACAACAGATGGAACCAGCATTTAGGAGCTCTGGTGCCAGCTTGGAGTAGTAGCCATCTTGCTGCATAAAGTCCCCACCCAGTGACCAGAGTGCTTGTGTTGAAGTCTTTCCTATTCATTCGTGTGTTTGCTCGTTCCTTCATTCAACTTCTAGGTGAGGAAGAAACAGATGAAAGACCCTGAGGTAGCAAGGACCCCCCTTTTGCAGGATATTTGATCACATTGTGAACTGGAAAAATCTGTTTCCAATTGTGGGATGGCTCAGCCTTTGATTCTAGAGCTTTCTGTTTACTGTAAACAGGTACTTGTGGTGTGGCTCAGCTCTAGCACACACCTTTAATCCAAGAGCTAAATAAAGCCAAAATCAGGTTAAGAGGCAGAGCAAGCACCCAGCTGAGAGGGAGTGAACAGAAAGGAGGGACATTGAGCTGAAGGAGAAGGGGCTTTTTCCTTCTGGGATGTCAGCTGAGTAGGAACGTCAGATGGGTGCTTTCTCTGTCTCTCTGAGCTAGTAGGTTTTCACCCCAGCATCTGGCTCCTGAGTCTTCATTGGGAAATTGAGCAATTAGGATTTAGGATTCTGGAGTTTTTTGTTTTGTTTTGTTTTTGTTTTTGTCTTTTTGAGACAGTCCTGGACTCACTTTGTAGACCAGGCTGACCTCAAACTCACAGAGATCCACTTGCTTCTGCCTCCCTAATGCTGGGATTAAAGTTGTGCACCACCATGGCCAGTGAGATTTAGTTTTTTAATAACTTTACCCTCTGTACTGTCCTTCAGGAGCTGGTAAGGATGTCTTACAATATTGTCCCTTCCTGTCCTCCTAAGGGGCACTCCAGCTCAGAGATTCTGTGGGGGTTGGAGTTTTGCACTGAGCTGGGCTGTTCCCAGCCCACCTAGTATCCCTTGCTTCCTGATGAGTCTTAGTCCCAAAGGCTCTCTACCTGACCCTCCGACACAGACCTTTGACCCATGGTCTGTCTGTCCCAGCCTTGCAATCCAAGACAACACAGTCAGCATTTTTGGCTCTGCTCAGCAGAGTGAGCAAACTAGCTATTAAAAGTGGAACTTGTGAAAATTAACTTTGCAGAAGTTATAAAAATATTGGCTTCGTTGTTTGGACACAGACACCTTTGAACTATATTTTCCTATTTTTCTTTAGTTTATAAAGTTTCAAGGCTATTTTGGTATTTTGGTTAGTTTTAGCAAAATAATTTTATATGCCCATCTGTGGGCCTGTGTAAGCTATGCATGTGTGTGTATATTACATGAGTGTGTACTTGCTTATGTGTGTGCAAGTGTTGTGTGTATGTGTATATATGTATGCATGTGTCTTGCACATAATTGCCTTGTACATGCACATGTGTGTTTGTGTGTATGCATACACAAGTGTGTACATATGTACACGTGTATATGTTTGTACACATTTACATGTGTTTGAGTACATGTATATATGTATTATGCATATGCACACACATATATGTGTGTTCATGTATGTACATATGTATGTATATTCCTGTTTGTGCATGTTCATGTGTGTATTTATGAATGGGTGCATAAATATATGTATATATGCATTGTTTGTGTGTATATGTATGTGTGCATAGATACTGCACATATATGTGTTTGTATGTATGCATGCACACATACACATGCCTATGTGTGCTTGTATGTGTGTATGTGAAGTTGTATCTGCATAGACATGTACACATGTATGTGTGTTTGTGCATATGTGTACATGTGTACCTGTTTGTGTGTAAATGTATATGTATGTGTGTGTGCACATGTATATGTGTACATGAATGTGTGTGTATGTGGCGGGTCAGGGATGGGGATGGTTATTAGCCTTTCAGTTGGGGCTGAGTGTACAAGACACATCTTTGTAAGGAATCAACAAGCATTTGAGAATGAACGAATGGATGAACAAATGAGTGAGTCACAGGAAAGATACGTAATGGAGATACAGATGAAGCCAAGTAACCCAGAGTCAGCCCCTCACAGCCTCTTTGAAGTTCCCTCCCTCACTCTGGCTGCACTACAGAGCACCACTGTCACCCTTCACTCTGACTGGCACATGACCAGGAAGATGACCAGACACTAAGCAGAGAGCAAGGGAGTTACAAACTCCGGCCTTTGTCTAGGGTCCCAACAGCTCTCCCTCTTCTGGGGACCCTGGAAGTAATGATTTCCAGCTGAGATCCAAAGCCTGTCCCCCAAGGCCCTGCATGGGGCTGTCTCTGCTGCCTACTGATGTATTTAGGAACCAGCCGCCCTCTTGCCTGCCGCCTAGAGGGTTATGAAGGCACCTGCCCGCCTCCTCCCAGCCTCCCTTCCTCAACCTCCTGGGGGACCAGACAGGGTGAGGTGGAGGCTTCCTTCTCATCTTCCCTCAGCTTCCCTTCCCCTGGGGCCAGCAGCTCCACTGAGAAGAGAAACAATTAACTGGGAGTTACAAATGATAGGGGTCAGCATTCTCTATCTATGTGCCTGGCTTGTCAAGTTCCAGGCTCTGTGGAGGGAGCAGCAGCTAACTGGGAGACTCCAGTGTGAGAGATTGTGGGGAACTGTGGGTGTCTTGCTCTTCTGTGGGGGCAATTCAGGGAGAACCAAGGGGATTTCCTTTGATGCTGCATCCAGCTTTGTCCTCCCCTCAGGGCCAGGAGCCACCTAATCAGCCCCTGTCTATGCAGCTCCATGTGGAGGCCTGAGTTTCTGCAGAGCCTCCTTGGCCTGAAGGACAGATGAAGGGCAGCCAACAGCACCCCGCTGGGGCACAAAGCACAAAGGCCACAGCTAACAGGGAGCTCGGTGCTTTGGAGACCCCTGAGGTAACAGGGAGCTCGGTGCTTTGGAGACCCCTGAGGTTAACAGGGAGTTCGGTGCTTTGGAGACCCCTGAGGTAACAGGGAGCTCGGTGTTTTGGAGACCCCTGAGGTAACAGGGAGCTCGGTGTTTTGGAGACCCCTGAGGTAACAGGGAGCTCGGTGCTTTGGAGACCCCTGAGGTAGACTCAAGGCCTGAGACTCTGACACACTGATGTTATCTATTTGACCCTTTGCACAGAACAGAATATGGCAGAGCTGTGGCAGAGGATGTTCTGAGTGAAAACTCTCTTGTCACTGTGGGACACAAAGTCCATGGCTTGACTCCTCTAACCCTCGCCTTCAGCATCTGGAAATTGAAGTGCAAAAGGTGATCCCTTCCCTGGATCCTGGAGGATTCCTGCAGGGGACATGTGTGAGGCTCAGAGAAAGAAGCCTGGACCCTGAAAATCACAAGAAGGGACAGCAAGAACTTAGAGGGACTCACTGAAGATGTGGGGCAAGCTCTCCGGGTCCTCATGAGGCTTTTCCCAGATCCCCAGAGAAGACTGTCCCACCTCCTTGCCTGCACCCTGCCTTTCAGAGATTTTTCTAAAGGTACATATGAAGCCAGGCACGGTGGCGCACACTTTTAATCCCTGCACTTAGGAGGCAGAGGCAGGTGGATCTCTATGGGTTTAAGGCCAGCCTGGTCTACATAGAGAGGTCCAGGCCAGCTAGAGATACAGAGACCTTGTCTCAAAAAACAAAACAAAACAAGAACCTAAAGTTGCATATTGCTCTTTCCTTCTCCCTTCTCCGGCTGGAGCTGGAACCCAGGGCCTATGCCTGCTGAATAAACACTCCCCCACTGAGTTGTATCTCTAGTCCACTTTTTTTTTGAATTAAATCATTCCTAGCCCCTGATCATTTCTTTTATTTTAAAATTGCACTTACTTATTATTTGTGCAGTTCATTTAATTACATTTACTTGTTTGTGAGCATGTACCACAGTGCCGATGTAGAGGTCAGAGGTCAACCTGTGGGACTCGGTTCTCTCCTTCCACCACGTGAGTCAGCCTGGGATTGAACACTGGTCATGAAGCTTGACAGTGGGTGCTTTTACCCACGGAGCCATCTTGTTGACCCATGTCCATTTCCACTAACAGTGTTTCCCGGGATTCACTGAAGATCAGATTCAGAGAGTAGCTGGGAATAGGCGTTTTAGCTTGGTGTCATATAGCCAAGGCTGGTCTTGGATGTGCTATGCGGCCAGCAATGAGCCTGAACTTCTCATCATTCTGCTTCTATCTCCTCAGTGCTGGGCTCACAGGCATTTGCCATCAAGCCTGGTTTCATTGGTGCTGGAGATAGATCCTAGGGGTTCTTGCTTGCTAGAGAAGTGTTTTATTAACTGAGCTCTGTAACCGAACTTTTAAATTATTATTTATTTAACTCTTATTTATTTATTACTAAATTCACTTATAACAAACACCAACAATTTCTTAACTATTAATCCTATAAATTCCTACAACCCCTTTAACCTATCCACTAAACCTATTGATAATCATAACAACTACTTTCATACCCTTTTAGAATGATACAGTCTCTGGGGCAGGTCCTCAGTCGTCAGGAAACCAGTCTCGGGGGTAGACTCTTTAACGCACTTAGCAGTCCTTTTTCTGGAATATCTCAGACGTAGATCCATCAGGGTAAATTGGCTATCGAAGTCTCACTTTAAATAAGGCTTGAGGCTTTCTTCTCTCTGGGAGACCTCAGCGTCTGTAGGCCACCTTACTTCCTTCGTATCAGCAACTCTGCCGTTCTGCCTCAGTCTTTAAAGCTGGCCACAGTTCCGTTCAGGCCACTGTTCGGACAGGTCAAACCCCTCTAGGCAAAAGCTGAGCCACAGGGTTTAGTCCTTGGCCTTTTGCTGTCTTGCCGAGGCTTTCTCTGCTCACCAGCTTCCTTCTGCCTCAGGGAGATCTGGCCATTGGTCTACCAGAACTTTCTCCAGCAGGACTCTCGGAGCTCTCTCATATCGGGGGCCCTTAGCACGCACGCCTCTGGGCTCATCCACTTGTCCTTAAATAGGATCACTCCTTGTTCCACCTGCTTCAGCTTAATTTGGTCTCTGCCCACTTAGCAGTTGAAAGCAATGCCAGGTCATAAAGTCTTTCCTTGTTTCACCTGGCTTCAACCTTGTTTTTCAGTCCAAAGAGACTCCCCTCATTTCACCTGACTTCATCCATAAGCTGATAAGCTAATTACTCACAGCAGTTGATCTTCATGCCCCGAATTAAGAGACTGTATCAGAAACTTAGGTACTCACTAAATCTAACTTATATTAACCTATCAGCCCCTACAGAGCTCCATTCCCAGCCTCCTCTCTTTCCTTATCTCAGTGTAGTGGCTTTAGGCTTTTCCTCCCACAGTACATCCCAGAACTATTGAAGACCGGGTCAAACGGACCTGCTGGCCCTTTAAACCCGTGCACTGCACCCCTGTATTTCCACAGCTGGGTGTATTTACAGTTAGCTCAGAAGGTGAGAGCCTCCCTTGCATGTGTGAGCTGATATCTCTTGCTGGCTCTTGTCCTCATCAGCACAGCATATGACTTAGGCCAACCCCATGGTGAAGATGGGATTTCTGTGTGCTGCGACCGTGCAGCCCTTGTCGTGGGTGGGCATCTGCCTCCATACTCAGCAGTCACTTGCAGCTCCTGTTTGTGCCTGCTTCTGCCCATTCTCCCAGCTAGGCTGCAGGCTGGTTTTTTATTGACCTCTGTATGTGGTTGTGATACAAGTTACAGGTATTCTCTTTGCTGCCACTGACAGCAGCCACTTCTGACCTCTGTTCCAGTCTGCGCTGTGCTCTTTTTCAATTCCCAAAGCCTCTAACCCTGCCAGAGCATATAGCGGATAATCAATAAATGCTTGTCACCTAGATGAATGGTGTGAAATCTTCTCTACTCCATGTCTTCATATGTGAAGATTTTAAAGCACTTCTACCACCATTCTTGTTTGTTGTTTACAATCCCCTGTTTCCTAGTCTAACACGTCAAGTACCATTGGCTCTCAGTACTCACAGGCTCCTTAGATTCAGCCAACTACAGGTTGAAAATATTCAGAAGAAAAATTGTGTTTGTTTTGAATATACAGGCTACTTTTCTTTTTTCAAACGTTTATTTATTACTTCAAGTTCCATCTCCATCACAGCCCCCTCCCTCCTGGTTCCAGCCTCCCACTTTCTCTCCCCTATACTACTCCTCTGGTGTGGGTTGCCCCCACATATTAGCCCCCCTCAGTTCATCAGTCATATGAGGGCTAAGAGCTCAGAATGGCTAAGATAAAAAACTCAATGACAGCACATTCTGGCAAGGCTGTGGAGAAAGGGGAACACTCCTCCATTGCTGGTGGGAGTGCAAACACAACCATTATGGAAATCAATCTGGTGATACCTTAGAAAACTTGGAATAGCTCTACCTCAAAACCCAGCCATACCTCTCCTGGGCATACATCCAAAGATTCCTCACCAAACTACAAGGACATCTCCTCAACTATGTTCATAGCAGCTTTATTCATAATAGCTAGAAACTGGAAACAACCCAGATGTCCTTCAACCAAAGAACGGATAAAAAACAAAACAAAACAAAACTGTGGTACATTTACACAATGGAATACTACTACTTAGCTATCAGAAACAGGAAAATCATGCAACTTGCTGCCAAATGGATAGAACTAGAAAAGCTCATCCTGAGTGAGCTAACCCAGACCCAGACTATTTTTCTTATCAATTTAAAAAAATTTTAATTATGTGTATATGTGGGGGGTGGGGGTGGGGGGGGTGGAGAGGAGGTTGTGTACATGAATGCAGTGCCAGTGGACACCAGAAGAGGGCATCAAACTCCTCCTGGAGTTGGAGTTACAGGCCAAGGTGAGCCAGCCATGTAGGTGCTGGGAACTGAACTCAGGTCCTTTGCCAGAGCCGTCTCCACTGAGTCACCTTTCCATCTCCCATCTGTTTCCTTAACCACTGTGTAACCAGCATAACATGGTACTGGGTGTCACAACTGGGCTACTTGCAAAGACCACATCATTTCGCATAAGGCCCGGGGAGGGAGGGGGAAGGTGGAGCCGTAGATTTGGGCATGTATGCAGTGTCTTGGAATTAAACCCTTAAATATCAAAGGATCACAGTGTTAGAGAGATGGCTCATGGGTAAGAGGGCTTTCTGGGTAAGCATGAGGACCTGGGCCTCTGTCACCATGTAACAAGCCCGGTATGCGGCCCCTGCACTTGTCTATGACGGCAGAGACAGGAGGATGGATGGGAGCTCACTAGCCTGCCAGCCTAGCCAAAATGGTGAGCATCCAGGCCGGCAAGAGACCCTGTCTCAAAGCATTAGGGTGGAGAGTGACAGAGGGAGATACCCTATGTCCTGCTCTGGACTCTGCGTGTGTCCCTCTGCACACTCATGGGCGTGCACCACTACATACCCTCCGCCCACACACAAAGAAAGAAATGGAAGATTAAAAGAATGAACTAAAAATATATATAAATACTCATTCCTGATACCTTTTCCCATGCTCCTACAGATCGTTTCCCACTGCATTCTGGGAGACCTCTTAGTGGAAAGCAGTCTGCAGACATGGCTGGTTGACGATGAACCTCAGTTTGGTTTTATGCTTTGAATGTGAAATCCTGCCACAGACTCAGGTCTAAACTCTTGGTTGCCAAATGCAGCTCAGTTGTGGAACCTTTGTGGGCGGGGCTTAGCTGGAGGAAGTGGGTCACTAGGACAGTGACTAGCCTTTGGGGTTACAGCCTGACCTTACCTCCCATTGGCTTTCTGCTTTCTGACCTACCTACATGAGGGCAAACTCCTGCTGCCAGGGCCCAGAGCTGTACCACCTACCACACCTTCCCCACTGTGATGGGCTGTGTTTCTTTAGCCTAAACCAAAATAAATCCTTCCTCCCTCAGTTGCTTCTTTCAGAGGTTTTATTACTATAGGAAAAGCAACTAATAAAATTGGCATGACTGTAAATTGTAAGATGTCTGCCTCCCTCTCCTGGTTCACCTATCACAAAGCCACATGGCAATCACAATCACAAATTGTGTTCACAATCACAAAGCCACATGGCAATTCCCAACCACGGCCAAGGCACAGCCCAAGGGGAGGAGCAGGTATGAAGCCTACCAGGAGTGACAGGTGACAATAGACAGCATGCTGGTGTCACAAAGCATTCCTCTGCAAAGTATGCCCCTCCTATAAGAGCTGCAGAGATGGGAGAGGGGGGGCAAAGGAAGGGAGTGTCAGGTCTCTGCAACTCACAGAGACTCGTGCTGGTAGCCACAGCCACTGTCCCCAGGGGATGCAGCTGAGATAGCCTTGCAGGAGCAGAGAACAAAGCCTACAGATCCATGTGACACCCCCACACTGGGGACAAAGGGCAAAGGATGTTTCCCCCTCGGATGTTGGGTGCTGGCTAGTCTCTCTATGAACCTAACCGAGAGCTCAAGAGCTCGACCTGGGGCAAGTCCTTGGAGGTCTCAGAGAAACCCAGGGAAGGCTCTGCCACTGTGCTGGAAACCTGACGCTAGGAGGGTGAGCAGGAGAGTCTGCCCTGCCCAGCCTCTTCCCAGTCCAGCTTCAAGGATCTCTGCGGACCCTTGAGGCTTGAGGATAGCTTTCAAGGAGAAATGCTTTCCAGAAAATGGAGGGTTTTTAAAAAATTGCTTTTAAAGATTTGGCCCTCCTTGAATTTTTTTTTGCTCGTACTTCTTATTATTTTAAGAACTATTCACATAAGCCCTGCCTTCTTAACGGAAAAACTTCCTTCTTACCAACAGAAAAGGTTGTTTTCTTTCTTGCTTGCTTTCACAGTGCTGAGCCCATAGCCACTGCCTAGCTGTACCCGCTCCCTGCACACTACAGTACTGTTAACTATAACTCTGATTGAACAACAAATCTCTAGACCTTAGTCTCTGTGCATAACAGAAACTTTATCCCACTCACTGCAGCTCCTCAGCCCCCCATCATTTGAGCGTTCAGAGGCAACTTAGAAATCGTAATCTATGAATAGGTACAGCTAATTTTAACCGTCGTGTTTAAGGGGCGCTTTGATTAATGTTTGTACCATTTAGTTACTTAGTTAATTAAACTCTTTTAAACATTTTAAACTGCAATCAAAATTTATTATATTCCATTTTCTAAGTTTTTCAATTATCTGACTAACGAATCTTCCCTGGTCCTTACCTGATTCTGATAATTCAGATACATTAAATGTACAATTATGGTGATTTTTAAATATTCAAGAGCTGTTTACTGACTTAGTGAGATTTCAACTTGCAATCACAGATTGGAATCAGTGACTCAAGGGTTTATTTAAAATCAGGGGCACAAGTGTGGTGTCAACTCTCAGATGCTCCAAGCTCTCTGAGACTCCTGAAGTTCCTCAAGTAACCAGGGACCTGGGCTTCTGAACTTTGCGCAAAAACAGATGCTGTTTTGATCTTTTGTATCAGTCTGTACTCGATTCTAAATTTCCCTGGGATTAAAAGTATTCCCAAATACAGCTGAGATCTCTTTATTTTATTTTAGTTTACTTAAAAAAAATTTTTTTTAAAAAGTGTGTGTATATGTGTCGGGGAGTATGTGCAGATGTGAGTGCAGTTGCCAGCAGAGTCCAGAAGAGGGCTTTGGATTCCCTTGGAGCTGGGGTTCTGGGAATTGAACTCAGGTCCTCTGCAAGAGCAGCAGGTGTTCCTCAATACTGAGTCCTCAGGACATCTGGCTGTGGATTTGGGGGGGGGTAGGCCTCCCGACGCTTCTCCGCTTCTCAGCTTTTGTAATGAACTTGACCAGCTCACTCACAGCTCTGGGAAGCTTATTACAGACATGGGAGAAAACAAGTCAGTGAAAGGTGGGACATGTATGTAATAGCGACTTTTGTATCTTCAGAGAAAGAAAAGAAGATAATCTCTGTGTGTGCAAGTATGTGCATGTGCGCAAGTGTGTGTGCTCTCAGGTGACACGAGGAGACAGGTCGACACTGGATGTCTTAGTCCATTGTTCCACTTTATATTTTTGAGACAGGGTCCCACACTGGGCCTATAGCTTGCCAGTTCATCTAGGCTAGCTTCTCAACAAACCCCAGGGGCAGCCCTCTTTCCAGCTCTCCAGCACTAGGATTACAGGCATGATAGGAGGTTGCCACCTCCTCAGCTCAAAGACAACATTTTAAAGATGAAAGGGGACTGGAGAGATGGCTTCTTGGTTAAGAGCCCTTGATGCTTTTTTTATTTTATTATTATTTTTTTTTTTTTGCAGAGAGCCAAATTCAGTTCCCAGCATCCACATTGGGCAGTTCACAGCTGCATGTTAACTCCAGCTCTGGGAGGATTTGATGTCTCTGGTCTCTGATAGCACCTACATACATACATACATACACATAATTAAAGAAATAAATCTGAAGGTAAAAAGATGCTATGTAAGTTGTTTTGAAGCAGCTATTCTTGCCTACAAGTCAGACAGGCAGGCGCTGAGTGTGTCCTTCCAGAGTCATTTCTGTCTGTGACTGCAAGTACCGTCTGCCAGGCTATCTAGTCTGGACAGTTTTTCAGGACAGTCTTGTCAGAGGAGCATGCTTGAGGTCCTGCCTTCACAGCTCTGTGACTTAATGAAATTAAGTTATATATCAGTGACCCCTGACAACTTTCTTAGTGCTGTATTTACGATTACAGCCTTATTATAAAAGACCCTGAAAACAGAACAGCCTCAGGAGAGGGTCACATACATCTTTATTTGTCACTCTTCCTAGTGTGGCCACATTAGGACATCTTTCCAGCATTTTGCTATGACTTATCTCTCAACTGACGTATTGAGGATGGTTCTCAAATGTGCTCGGTAGGGCTGCCAGGGCCCAGGCTCTGACCCCAACACTTCTAACAACAAGAGAGCACTTCACCTTCCAGGGCACACCGCTCTTCTTCACCCAGGAAGCTTCCCTGAGCCCTGGTGCCCAGAGTGCTTAATGTGGTTTCCTGACGCAGACTTGATTGATTGACTGGATTGAGTCTTGGCCCAGATGACAGAACTCACCCTTTCCCCCTTAGAGGTCTCAAGGCCCTGCCTTTCATCACATTGTTCATGAGGCCTGCGTCAACTTCTACCTTTCCCAGCTCTCTCTGGATCCCATATGCAGAAGTGCCTTTCTCATTCCTCTGTTTCTATCAGTATGCAGATGTTCCCACCCTGGTTCTCTGTTCTGGGACACAAGAACCGAGAGATCTCAGTAGGTGCCTCTGGATGCCCATCTGCAGCAATGACATTAATATGGTGGCGGCTGACTGGCTTCAGGCCTCTGCTGGGCTCTGCAGTCCTTCGGAACTGAAATGCTGAGCCATCCTCCTGCAGCTTGGCTGTGTTGTCTCCAGGCTGTATCTGACCCTAGGTCAGCGTCATGGTGACCAAGCGCAGCTCCCTTTATCCTTTCTGAAGGCTGTGATCACCTCCCCCATCCTTTTGTATCCACTTAGACTCTGGCCTAGCATCCAAAGAGAAGGCACACTCAGTGATTAAAATGTGAGCCGGTACATTACGGCTGAGAGCGGCTGAGGCGCCGTGGAGAGCCTCTCCTTGGTCTAAGTCCTGGGAATCTTCTAACACAAAGCAGGAAAATTGCTGTGAGTTCTAACTTCAGGAAAAATAATCTGCCTGCCTAGAAAGAACTCCAGGAGTCAGCCCCAGGAGGTGGGAAATCCATTGTGATGTTTGAGAAAAGAAGGAAGGAGGAGAACACTCCCTGACGTTGAGCCCCTGCCCAGCACACAGCGGTCCACTCTGCATCTTTTCTTCCTTCCTGTAAAAGTCCTTTGTGGGGTGGCAAGATGGCGCAGCTGACAAAAGCTGTTGTCATCAAGCCTCATAAATTGAGTTCTGCTCTGCGACCCGTAACTGGCCTGGCAGGTCTGAAGATGCTCTTCAGACACCTGTGTCTCTCAATCTATCAGACTATTGAGACTGAAGCCCAGGCAGTGACTGGGTCCATGGTGAAATCTGTGCCCTCAGTTTAAACTTTAATCTCACTCAGAACTCCAGTGGGCTTGGAAACACTTGCTGGATCTCTGACCACATTGTGGCCACATTGAATAAATCCTTTTCGTCTTTCCACTATTAATCTGAGGATGAGTGGCCGAACCTGACATGGGACACAGGCCGTCACTTCCAAGTTTAATAATAGATCCACATGGTGGAACAAGAGAACCAGCTCCCCCAATTTGTCCACATACATGCTGTGGCACACTTGGGTATGATGGGGAACACACACACACACACACACACACACACACACACACACACACTAGCACACATATATGCACACATGCATACACATACACACACACACATACATATACACACAGTACACACATACACACCCTTTGCTTTCTGAGCCCTCCAAGAGACCCGTGAATAGACTTGGCTCCATCCCAACAATGTCACCTCCAAGTGCTGGCTTTTAAGCAGTGAACAGTGGGGACTTGGCCAGTAACTGCAGTCTGTGAGAGATCAGGTCAATAGTGCCCACAACTCTTGGTAGATGCTCCACCTCCAACTTGCACATCTAGGGTAGGACAGCTGGCTGTCTCTTCCTTACTCCTGGCCACTGGGATCTCCCTAGTTCTCCCTTCCAGATGCTGGCCTGAGCAGGGCTCTGTAGGTGGTCTCGAGTCCACCTGGACATCCTTCCCTTGGAAGCTGCTGGCTGTGAGGAAGCACTCTCCTTCCTCCTCATTTTCCTGCCAACCTCTCCCTATGTTCGATCCTTCCACCCACTACAGCCTGCAGCCTCTAGCCTGCTCCCTCCACACCCATGGCAATGCCAGGCGGTGTCCCAACCCCCAATTCTGCTTGATGAAGGATGGGAAACAGGAGACATGCATGAGGAGCAGGCAGGAGTGAGCAAAATCTTTAAATTTTCAGTACTTGCTGCATGAGAAATGTGCTCTGGGAAGCATAGAATGTGGGGTTCCCCTCCCCCACCCCTTTCTCTTTCTTGTCTATTGAAATGTATGTGACAAAGTGTTCAAATGGTGGATGTTTGATGATGTGAGTTTTTATATATGTTTACACCCCCAGACTAAGGTCAGGAGCCTAAGTGACACCTGGTGTCCCCCAGCTTTCCTCACAGCCTTCCTCCCATCCTCAAAATCCCACTCTTTGGATTCCTCTCACCTGGGCCAGTTCTGGCTGCCTTCTGTACTTCATAGGTCTGGTGCTGTTGGCCTGAGTTCTTAGATCTGGATCCTCTTGGCACTGCTGCGTCTACTGCATAGCATGGAGAATAGTGGAGGGGAGGACCCAGGGCACCGAGGACTTCCATGTTGGAATTGATTGGATCAGACAGGGAGGAGAGAACAGCTACACCCCTGATAGAGGCGTGGGTAGATTTCAGACAGCAACTCACTTGAGCCCCAGATCCAGTCTCCAGCAGAGTTAATGTGCAGCTGGCCTTGCTTCCAAGGACTTCTGAACTTTCTGGAAGGGTCTCAGTTCAGTCCCATCCTCATAACCCATCTTCCCTCCTAAAGAACCAGCTGCTAGAGGCTGGAGTGATGGATCTGTGGTTTAGAGTATTTTTTGTTCTTACACAGTGCCAGTGTTCAATTCCCAGCACCCACACGGTGACTCACAACCATCTGTCACTCCAGTTCCAGGGGAGTCAATGCTGTCTTCCAGTCTCTGAGGGCACCAGGCACGCATATGGTGCACATAGATATATGCAGGCAAAACACTTAAATAAATCTTTAAAAAAAAGAATTAGTTACTGCCCCTTTCTCGGGTCAAAGGGAAATACCTGTGCATATGACCTCAGGTGCGAAAGGAACTTTCCAGAGGAGCCGGAGAAATGGTTCAGTTTGTAAAGTGCCTAGCATGTAACACAAAGAGCCAAGTGTGATCCCCAGAACTACACAGAAAACCAAGCATGGTGGTACAAGCTTGTGATCCCAGCACAGGGGTGTTAGAGACAGGCAGATCCAGATCCCCAGGGCTTACAGGCTAGCCGGATTTGTTAAGCTGGTAAACTCCAGATGAGTGTTATCATGCCTTAAAAAACAAGATGGGGGCTGGAGAGGTGGCTCGGAGGTTAAGAGCACTGGCTGTTCTTCCAGAGGTCCTGAGTTCAATTCCCAGCAACCACATGGTGGCTCACAGCCATCTACAAGAGATCATTTGCCCGGGCATATATGTAGAACAAATACTGTATACATAATAAATAAATAAATGTTTAAAAAAAAAACAAGATGGACAGCTCCTGAGAAACTCACCTGGGGTTGCCCCTGGCCTCCATGTGCACATGTACCTGCACATACATGAACACATACACACACAGAAAAACTTGGCAGATACATGGGATCTTTCTTTGCAATTTGTGGCATAAAATCAGTCTTGCCTTGGGAGCTTAGGCTTGCTTTTTGAAGTGGGTCTGATAAGAAGCACACTTTCTGGCCCCCTCCAGGAAGAGCCAGCCCAGTTGCCACCTTGATTTTCATTCATTGGGCACCTGGACCTCCAGAGCAGCAGCAGCACATCTGCGCTGCATTTAAGCCACATTTATGGTCATTTGTGGGGGCACCAATGGAGACAAGACAAATACACCAAATGACAGAGGCTGAAACTACTGAAGACTCTGCATTTCCAGCCCATGTCACTGTCACATCCACCTGCCCAGCTGGAGGAGAAGGAGGAGTAAGAGGGGGAGGAGGAGGGGGAGGGGGAGGAGGAAGAGCCTCTCTGTGGGATTGGGTGTGAGGAATGTCTTAAACACATCACTCAACCATGTCAGGGAAGGCTAGTTGTGTTACACCTCCCACAGCCAATTAAGAATCTCCACACTAAGATGCTCAGTCACCTTGGGGAGGTCTTGCTATGTCTGCTTCTCTTTCCCCTGCATATATGCCCCTGAATATTCTCAGAGGACTGCAGTGGTACCAGGGACTGGTCTGCATGGCCAGGTGAAGTGCCCACTTTTAATCCAGCCAAACTATTAGGGTTGTTTGATGTCACCTAGAGCCACGGGGTTCCTGCTTTCCCAGCTTCCTTTACTTGCAATATTGGAATGTGACTCAGTGGTGCCCAACAAGGCAGGAGCAGAAGACTTATGGATTCCTGGGAAACCCTGTGTTTCCAGAAGAAAAGAAGAAGATGCTGCTAGACACCTCCAGAAGATCAGTCCCACCTTCTCATTCTAAGAGGTGAAGCCTGATTCCCTGGTTACTACACACCCACAGAGTGACAGACGAGACAAAGATGGTGGGTGGGAAGTGAGCAGAATCTGGACCCCTGTTGTCACTGTTAAGTGTCTTAGTTACTTTCTCACTGCTGTGATAAAACACTCTGACAAAATCAACTTAAAGACTGACTTCAGCTTGTGGTTCCAAAGGGATGCCGTCCATCATGTTAGGGAAGATGTGGCAGCAGGCAGAGAAGGTGTGGAGGCAGGAGTGGGAGGCTGGCTGGTCACATTGCACACACACTCAGGAGGCCTGCAAGCTCAGCCTCAGTGACTCATGTCCTCCTGCCAGGCTTCATCTCCTAAAGGTTCTATAATGTCCCAAAGAACACCACCAGCTGTGGGGACCATGTGTTCAAATACCTGAGCATATGGGGTACACTTCATATTTAACCACATTAGGTAACAGAGTCAGTGTTGGAAGAGGTCCACGTGGACTCACATCCATATGAAAAAGAAGCCCTCAACTGCCCAAAGCCTTGCCAACTGGGTTCTTCCTGCTGCTTGCAGCAGAACACACACCTAATGCACAAACAGCAGGCAGGTGGAATCATACACCCAAACTAATGGGCACATCACACACACGAGCAAGAGAAGACAGGCCAGGACAATTCACTGGCAGCAGGAAACAGGAAGGTTAGAGCTCTGCCTCACACCACACATAACATAAAGAAGAAATCCATTTTAAATGTACAGAGGGTGAAAAATAAAAAAAAAAAAACTACAGGAGAGAAAAGTATTTACAAATTGAACAAATAAATGCAAAGTACAGGCCAGAGCAGACCATTTGATGGTTGGCACAGGAGCCCTCCTCCCAAACCAGATAGATGGTCCCCTACCAGGTGAGCACAACCCTGAATGGATTTACACCCTTCCCCAAGATCACAAAATAGTCTACGAAAGCCCTGAGGGTGAGGAGAGGGGAGAGACACTGAACTGTTGGGAACAAGCTAGCCCACAGCTCTGCAAGAGCAGGTTCCTTCCTGAGAGAAACTAGAAACAAAGAAACCATGAAGATTTCTGGGGTCAGCCCAGTGCAGAACTCCACATGCAGAAAACAATGACTACTCAAACAAAAGCCCTGAAACATTAAATATTCTAGAAAAGCTTCCACCAGCAGGACAGGATGTCCCAGCACTCAGGAGGCAGAGATGGGCAGGTCTCTGCAAGTTCAAGGCTAGCCTGGTCTGCACAGTGATATACGGTGAGCCTCTGTCCTAAAGTACCTTACACAAAGGACAGAAGGCTTGTAAGAAAGTAGAAATGGGGCTGGAGAGGTTGACTCAGCGATTAAGAGCACTAGCGGCTCTTCCAGAGGATTCAGGTTCAAATCTCAGCACCCACATGGCAGCTTTCAACTGTAACTCTAAGATCTGGTACCTTCACACAGACAAGCATCCAGGCACAATGCACATAACATGAAAGAAAGAAAGAAAGGAAGGAAGGAAGGAAGGAAGGAAGGAAGGAAGGAAGGAAGGAAGGGAAAGAAAGAAAGGAAGGAAGGAAGGAAGGAAGGAAGGAAGGAAGGAAGGAAAGAAAGAAAGAAAGAAAGAAAGAAAGAAAGAAAGAAAGAAAGAGAGAGAGTCTGAGAAAATCAAAACACGATGCAGAAGTCTGAGTAGCAAAATGAACACAAGAAGATTGTGGAGTCACACCTCAGTCATTTGGTATAAAGAACCATGGTGGAAATGGAAATGAAGCCTGGAGCTTGTGGGGACTGGGGCCAAGGTCCCTGCTTCCCGAAGAACCTAGGACCCTGAAGAGGCTTTTCCTTTGTGGAAATTCTTGGTGGACAGGATTTATTTGGGCTCAGAGTTCAAGAGCTATAGTCCATTGCAGAGAGAGAGAGAGAGAGAGAGAGAGAGAGAGAGAGAGAAAGAGAGACAGAGAATGGGGGAACACACGACACGAAGTGGGGGGTACAAAAGAACACAGACATACATGGAGGAGGAGGAGG
>CAJQZJ010000838.1:3358172-3377948 GCA_907164525.1 Lophiomys imhausi
GGAAGTGGGTAAAGGGAGGAAGGGGGTAAAGGGAGGAAGTGGGTAAAGGGAGGAAGTGGGTAAAGGAAGGAAGTGGGTAAAGGAAGGAAGTGGGTAAGAGAGGAAGTGGGTAAGGGGAGGAAGGAGGTAAGGAGAGGGAGTGGGTAAGGGGAGGAAGGGGGTAAGAAGAGGAAGTGGGTAAGGGGAGAAAGTGGGTAAAGGGAGGAAGTGGGTAAGGGGAGGAAGTGGATAAAGGGAGAAAGTGGGTAAGGGGAGGAAGTGGGTAAGGGGAGGAAGGGAGTAAAAAGAGCAAGTGGGTAAAGGGAGAAAGTGGGTAAAGGAAGGAAGTGGGTAAGGACAGGAAGGGGGTAATAGGAGGAAGGTGGTAAGGAGAGGAAGTGGGTAAGGGGAGAAAGTAGGTAAAGGGAGGAAGGGGGTAAGTGGAGGGAAGGTGAGGAAGGAGGTGAGATAAGAGGAGAAAAAGGGTAAGGGGAGGAAGGAGTCTTCTGGCTATAGTCCATCATGGCAGAGAATTGAGGCACCTGGTCAAATCATATGTGCAGTCAGGAAACAGAGAGAGATGAATGGTGGTGTCCACCTTCTCCTCTTTATTGTTTAGGGCCCTGTGGAATAGTGTTGTCCACAGTTAGGGGGGGCACCCTACTCCATTAACCCAATCTAGAAAATCCCTCACAGACTTACCCAGAGTCTCATATCCTAAGTAATCCTAATGTCCTGACAATATTAACTATCACTGTTAATCCCACAGATGTTGGGAGAAAGAACACCAACTCAAATCATAGCCAAATCAATTAAATCAAGCGATTAATTAAAATTAGCTTTTTAAACTCATATATATAGACTCGATCAGCATTAGATGTGGGAAAGATAAGGTTTTTATAGCTAGGGAGCAAGGGGTTTTCCAAATGAGGAATTTGGCAGACAAATAGACCAAGTTACAAAAGAAGAATATAAATATAACAAGTTAGTCATAACAACTTCTTGTAACAAAGACATTTTTTGCAAGGTGGTCATAACAAGGTAGTCATAACAAGGTGGTTATAACAAGGTGTTCATAACAAGGTATTAACAAGGTGTTCATAACAAGGTATTAACAAGGTAGTCATAAGGTGGTCATAACAAGGTATTAACAAGGTAGTCATAACAAGGTGGTTATAACAAGGTGGTCATAGCAAGGTTGTAACAAGGTAGTCATAACAAGGTAGTCATAATACCCCTTTTAAACAAAGGCATGGTTGCCATTTCCCGGAATAAACAGCACAGAACCATTTGTAGTTAAGGTTACAGGTGGGGCATACACCAATCCTAGAGAAATAGATTTAATCATACACAAGAATAAGACTGGTTTGATCTTACTATTACATGGCTTTCAAGCTTAAGATGGAGGCAGACTGGTTCATCAATCACATGTCTTGTTTTGTTTTTGGTTTTTTGAGACAGAGTCTCTCTATGTAGCCCTGGCTGTCCTAGAATTAGCCATGGAGACAAGGGTGACCTCAAACTCACCGAGATTCATCTGTCTCTTCCTCCTGAATGCTGAGATTAAAGACATGCCAACATGGCCAGCTTACCATACATCTTTAAGTGAAAGGTGTCCAATTATTTATCAGACCAGTTGCCTTTGTATGGTCCCATGGCTTTAGATATCTGCCATGCCCCAGAACATTTTTTTATCACAAAAAAACAAGAATTTTTTTATTTATCACACATATATTTATTAATACTTAACAATCACCTATAAAGTTCCTAAATCCTAAAACCCAAACCCTAATTCTAAAACCTATAATCTAACTAAGAATATCTTAATACCTAAAATACGCTAATATTTATAAAACACAAACACTAACTTAAGTTTCTTAAAAGGATATTAATTCTCTCAGGCTAATTCTCTTGGTGTGAATCTGTATGGATGGCTGATTTCCAACAAGTCTTTCAATCTTAAAGTCTGTGAGTCTTATTCATCAGATCTTAAGGCCATTTTATAAATTTAATCTGTTCCGACCATTGATGTAGGGGGGTCTTTAAATCAACCCAGATTTTTTTCTGAGGTCCTAGGGCCCAACTATTTACAAGATTTAAAGTTTATTCAAATCACCCACTCTCCGTTCTGATTCATTGGGGTTCAAAGGGAGATGTTTCTCCGTTTAGGCTTTCTGGAGCACCAGGGAGGCTCTGCCTTTACTTTCTCCACTAGCATGGACTCCCGGCAGGTGGATACAAAATGGTGATGTATTGTGTCGCAGTGATGTACTGTGGCCCATGGTCTCTTGGCATGTGTAAGGAGTTAGATTAATATAAATTAGATTTAGTAAATACCTAAGGGTTTCTGATACAGTCTCTTAATCCAGGACATGAAGATCAACTTGGCTGTGGGCAATTAGCTTATCAGCTTATGGACTAAAAACAAGGTTTATGGCCTGGCATTACTTTCAGCTGCTAAATGGGCGGAGCCCAGATTAAGCTGAAGCAGGTAGAAAAAGGAGAAATCCTATTTAAGGACAAGTGGATGGAGCCCAGTGGAGCCCCATGCTAGAGAGCTCCAATGCTAGTGAGTCCTCACGCTAGAAAGGACAAGTAGTTTGTATCTTCTGATGGAGAAAGTGCTGGTGGACTGATGGCCAGATCTCCCTGAGGCAGAAAGAAGCTGGTGAGCAGAGAAAGCCTCAGCAAGACAGCAAAAGGCCAAGGACTAAACCCTGTGGCTCAGCTTTGCCTAGAGGGGTTTGACCTGTCCGAACAGTGGCCTGAATGGAACTGTGACCGGCTTTAAAGACTGAGGCAGAGCGGCAGAGTTGCTGATACAAAGGAAATAAGTTGGCTTACAGATGGCTGAGGTCTCCCAGAGAGAAGAAAGCCTCAAGCCTTATTTAAGGTGAAACTGCCATAGCAAATTTACCCTGACGAATCTACGTCTGAGATATTCCAGAATAAGGACTGCTAAGTGCATTAAAGGATCTACCCCAGAGACTGTTCCTGACAACTGAGGACCTGCCCCAGAGACTGTATCCTTCTAAAAGGTTATGAAAATAGTTGTAATAGTTATCAATAGGTTTAGTGGTTAAGTCATAGGGGTTGTAGTCATCTGTAGGGTTAGTAGTTACGTGTTTATATTTGTTATAAGTGAATATAGTTACCAATAAATAAGTGTTAAATAATTTTTAAAAGTTCAGTTTCAGGCATGTGTTGACAGAGGAAGACAAGGAGGAGGGTGGGGCCGAGGTCTCATGGGCTTCCAATTTAAATCCCTTGTGTAGTAATGTGTCATAATGCTGTCAGCGTGAATTCTGGCATTCTGGTTGCTATAGTCCTTGGTGGGCTTTCTAAGGCACACCTCCACAACAATGCGTCCTGTGGTCCCAAGATCAATGACATCATCTGCTCTTGGCGGGCTTTCAAGGCACGCCCTTCAATGGTAATCATGTCAGGACATAATGGGTTCTGCCCATATCTTTTACCTGAGACACCAAGGTTCTGCTAATCCAGATCCCTATGCTGTTAGATGCTATATTAGCTTCACTAACCCTACCACACAGGACCCCAGGTTGTGGCCCTCCAGGCCACCCCTCCCATCCCAGACTCATATCAAAGGTCTATTTGAGATTTCTAATGCATGTCCCATGGGGGTCTCCTAATAAGTAGGACTAGTCTTCCCCACCTCAGAAATAGTAGATGCCAATTGCTCAATTGTAGATGATGGATGTGTAATATTTTTCTCTTTGCAGCTCTCTTGGGCTTCAGAAACTACTTTCCTAAATCCTTCCCAGCAGCCAGAAAGACCTGGGAAGCTTCCAATAGTCAGGTGGCATAGATGTGTGAGAGCTTCACTCCTACCTCCATCAAGGTGGGGTGAACTCTGGAACACCATGCATTTGTGACCCCCGCCCCTGCCTGACACTCACTGCAAGTTAAATAATGCACAGTTATGATTCATGGAGGGATATCATAGCCTGCATCCCTGTAGCAGGTTTCCTTGGTCTCTAGAAAGCTCATCAGGATGATGATACCTTTGTGCCCACATCACAGAGAGTAGGGCTGCCCAGGGACCCTGCAAGGTGTTCATCTCTAAGTGGTTTTATGAGACATGGTTTTTCTGTGTATCCCTGGCTATCCTGGAACTCACTCTGTAGATGAAGCTGACCTTGAATTCACAGAGATCCACCTGCCTCTGTCTCCTGTGTGCTGTGATTAAAGGTGTGCACCACCATGCCCTGCCATTACAGACAGTTTGGAACTGCCATGTGGGTGCAGGGATCTGAACCTGGATCCTTTGGAAGAGTAGTCTGTGCTCTTAACTGCTGAGCCATCTCTCCAGTCCCATTGTCTCTCAGCTTTGAGCCCAGGGAACTTTGACATTGAGCAAAGGTGTTGCAGAGATAAGACCAGTAAACCAAATAGCCAAAGTCTCTTACCTATGGGTGCCTGTAACATCCGAAACAAGTTACATGTGCTCTCATTCCGAGGGGAGGACCAGGGCACAGTTACAACAGATCAGACCAAGCCGAAATCCAGCCGTGTAAGTGCATCAGTGTAAGATAATCTTCTGGGCTCCAAAGTGCTTGGGTAATCAGCTCCACTTCTCCAGCTCTGCCGTCCACAGCACACAGTGCACGTCTGGTAGGCTAAGACTGACTTCATGCCGTACCACCACTGTCCATGGAGGTCATTCAGCAGTCCCAGCATCTCTGATATCCAGAGGTCTCCACTGCGCTTGCGCCTCTCCCAGACTCTCTTCAGAACCACAGACCCCGATACATGGTGCTACGCCTTGGCTTCTCTCCATGGTCCCTCCAATTCTGTGGCTTTCATGCCACCAAACCCAGTACCAAGTAAGAAATTCTTACACATTATCAAATTCTGCTGTCAGCTTGAGGTGCAGCCAATGCCCCCTCTGGACCACAGCCTCTGTGTGCTGACCCTGAGGGAATACCCCCAGATTTCCCCTCGGTGATTTTGGTCTCATCGCTGATCTTCAGCCCCAGACAACTGTCATCGACTGTTCCAGTAAAGAGTTTGCTTCCGGGCTGGAGAGATGGCTCAGAGGTTAAGAGCACTGGCTGCTCTTCCAGAGGTCCTGAGTTCAATTCCCAGCAACCACATGGTGGCTCATAACCATCTACAATGAGACTGGTGCTCTTTCTGGCCTGCAGGCATACATGCAGACAAAACACTATATACATAATAAATAAAATCTTTAAAAAAAAAAAGAGTTTGCTTCCACAGTTCCTTAACTCAGAACATCGTACGTACGGTTCTGACAGTCTCTGATGACCTGTCAAGTTTCCCTTTGAAGCTTTATGAGCCAAGCCTCCATCATCTGCATTGCTCTCAACAGTCTCCCAACCTCCCACAGAATGGCCCGTTAAGCTCCAAGCGTTCAATAGCTTTTCAGACCAAAGCTCCAAACCCTCCCACAAGCCTAGAAAACATGATCACGTACTACAGTGCAGGGAGCCAGAGACAGCCAGCGGGCACCTGTGTGGCCTTGCTTGCTGTAGTGGTCTCAGTAGGTATGGCCCCAGAGACTCATGTGCTTGACTGCTTGGCCTATAGGGAGTGACACTACTTGACCTTGATGGAGTGGGCGTGGCCTTGTTGGAGGAAGTGCGTCACTGCTTTGAAGTCTCCTATGCTCAAGCTCCGCCCAGTGTGGCACACAGTCTCCTTCTGCTGCCTTCAGACCTAGATGTAGAACTCTGAGCTCCTTCTCCAGTACCATGTTGGCCTGCACGCTGCCATGATGATAATGTACTAAACCTCTAAAACTGGAAGCCAGCCCTAATTAAATGCTGTCCTTTATGAGTTGCCTTGGTCATGGTGTCTCTTCACAGCAATGAAAACCCTAAGACACATGGCCTCCTTTGTACTCTCCTCTACCCCTTTGTCTTTCCCACCAGTACAATGCCATCCACCAAGGGGATCCATTCCTATAGTAGATCTTCCAGGGTCCTCTGCCAACAGGGCCTGCCTTCTGCCATCACCGCAGTGCTCCCTGCATGGTGTCTGCTGAGAATGGGTCTGACTTGTATGTCTCTGGCAAAGGGCCTCTAAGTCCCTCTAGAGTTGGGCAGGAACCTGGGGAGAGGGCAATGCAGAGCAGTCCAGCTACTGGGTACATTTAACTTGGGATCTGCAACTCCAGACAGTACCTACTTCTTGCAAGGGACATTGCCTGGAATCACTTATCAACTTAACAGGCCCCAGATGCCCAAGGAACTAGCCAAGCAAGTAGCCAAACCCTTTCTGAAGCACCTACCCACAGAAGATTTGCATCTGAGTGGGTGAACTAAGTCATGAGCCAATCCCTGTGGGGGCTTCCTCCACGGGTGCGTCCTCTGCCCCCCATTCCATACAGCAAAGGTCAGGGGAACAGGATTCTCATGGCCTGATCGCTTCAGCTGGGATCTGGGTCTGCCCTCTATACTGTCATGCTTAAGCCTCAGATGACTGCAGCCTGTCACCTCCAGCCAGATGGCTTTAACACATCCAACTGGCTTCCTCAGAAGACTCGGGGATTTCTAAGGTTCCCTAATGACACAAGACAATACCTATCCTTAAAATATTATCTCTTTATATAGACAAATAGAGATAATAAGTAGGTAGATAGATGTTAAATGTATATGACTGACAGATGATACCTAAATAGAAATTGCCGAAGAATAGAAAATTTAAAATGAGGTAAATAGATAAATAGGCGATTGGTAGGTAGTTGGTAGAACTATCATGGACAGATAGACACGTAGATGATAGAACAGATAGACAGCTATAAATGACATATATATAGACATAAAATAGATAAGATAGATATGTGATTGATTGGTTTATAGATGATTGATAGCTCATAGATCAAATGGAAGGAAACTTGCAGATGATTTGACAATAGGTAGATGATTGATAGATGGAAGATAGAGGACAGATAGATGCTGATAGACAGCTAATAGATGACACGCTGCAGTGGTTAATCACGGTGTCACTGTGACTGGACTGGGGGACAGGCAGGTGGCTGACCCACCATTGTTTCTTGCTGTGTCCATAACAGTGTTGCCAGGTGGGCTCAACCCTTGGCTCCGGAGGACTGCAGAGAAATTCTGCCTTCATCCAACATGGGCAGCATCTTCCAATCAGCTGAGGGCCAGACAGAACAAAAAGGCATCAGCATTCTGGATTCTTTGGGACTTGTACCAGGCAGCCCCTTCCCTCCTGACTGAGAGCAACACCATCAGCATCCCTGGTTCTGAAGAATTCATCCAGGCGGCCAGCTTTCCTGGTTCTGTGGTGCAAATGGTGGATTGTGAACTTCTCAGCCTATATTGTCATGTAAAGCCCTAACACACACACCCCTGCCTCTCTACACAGCTTCCATTGGTTCGGTTCCTCAGAAGAACACTAACTAATGCAGGAGGATGGTCCATGCAGCCCCTGAAACTGCAGGCAGCATCAACTGCACCCTCACCCCTGATCCTCCAGCCCCCTCTCAGGTGCTGGGACCTCAGTTACAACCAGTGCATGTGATAATTGGAAGCTGGTGTATGTGGCTCTGAACCCAGGGCTTCATCCACAACAGACCAACACCCTACCCTTTGAGCTCCTACTTCCATTGTGATCCCAATTTTTCTTCTTTCTGAGCCTGGAGCTATAAATTCTAACTTCTGGGAGTTTGTGTATTGCCAGCCTCTGGCAAAGACAGTTGGATCCCAAATCCCTCATCCTGTGTTCCTGAGAGTGGGGCCTTCATCCTGTGTCCCTGAGAACTCATGCTGAAGGGAGAGTAGGAACCTCCCAGGTGACCCCCAATCTGCCTTTACCAGCTTCCATCATCATAACCCCTGCGGCATGTCCTCCCAGCATGCACTTGCTCTTCCCTGTCGTTGTCCATAGATGCATGTGTATTTTTGTCCTTGTTCCCTATCTCCCCTACTCACCCTTCTATCCACAGGTCTAGAGTCTCAGTGGACTATGTCGTGTCATCTGGCCTCTATGGGACACTCAGGCCTACTGCTGGAACTCGCTGTGAACAGGGGATTAAAGCATGTCCTGTGGGTAGCTGCCGAGATCTACAACTTCTTTGCCCTGAGGTTCTGAGGTTTTTCTTTTAAACTCTAATAAAATTGCTCTCAGGCTTTAAAAAAAAAAAAAAAAAAACTTTAAAAAGTCTGTCTTGTCCCCAGGGAAAGGTGAGGAAGTGACCCCTCCTGCCTTTCATCAGGATTTTCTTGCTTTTCTTTGCACTCTCTTCTGCAGTGAGCTGAGGAGACTTAGCCTCGGAAGTCATCACCAGTGTCTCCCTCAGGGAAAAACCCAATGAAGGTGTTTGGTCCAAGGCAGTGACCTCCTTTGCATGGAGCTGTGACTTTGTAAACAAAACAAAACAAAACAAAAAACAAAAACAAAAACAAAGAAACCCCACAGAGGTAGCAAGGCCAGCAGCTTTCACTATGACAGATCAGCCAAAAGCCTTTGCCAGAAACATGTTCACACACTTCACGTGCACCTGAGCAGAGTGGTGGGGACATGTGCCGTGTGTCCCACACTGGGCAGGACGGTCCCACACAACCCAGGAGCCCCTAATGCTGTATGAAGGTGATGGCTTCCGAGGCTAAGTCTCCTCCAGGGTCATGGAGCAAGCAGCAACTGCCAGGGAGAGGGATTTGTCTTGGGACTACTGGGAGTCCTGCCCAGAGCTGCAGGGTGTAGCTTCTTCAGGAATTGTTGCGTAGGCTAGGGTGGGCTTCTTGGTGATGCAGCTGCTTTTGAGTAATGCTCATGTGAGTAACGCTCATCCATGTTACCGCTGGTGAGGCCCAATAAGTTCATGCATTCACCAAGCTAGACGTTGCTACAATCGTTTCAACCTGTCACCACTTCCCTATCTGAGATGAGTAGACATTTGTTCATGTCTACCCAGGGGAAAGCCACACAACTATCTATCTATCTATCTATCTATCTATCTATCTATCTATCTATCATCTATCTATCATCTATCTATCTACTTATCATCTATCTGTCTATCTATCTACCTACCTATCATCCATCCATCTATCTATCTATCTATCTATCTATCTATCTATCTATCTATCTATCATTTTAGGGTTTGAAGCATGGTCTCACTCTGTAGCACAAGCTGGCCTTGAACTCAAAGCAATTCTCCTGCCAAGTACTGAGATTGAAGGCATAAACCACCAAACTCAGCTGGATAGCAGAATTTAAAATCATCGCAGGAGCGGCAAGATGTCTCAATGAGTTTGCCTCCAAGCCTGAGGAAGGAGAGAACTTACCCCCCACCCCCACCCCGAAGTTGCCCTCTGGCCTCTACTTGCACATTGTGGTACCTGGTGCCCCACCACATGCATATACATGATAAATAAATATAATTAAATTTATTTAGAAATTATGGTTATTAAAATGTTAAAATCTAACCACACATGATGTGCCAGCTGCTCAGAAGGAAGAGGCAGGAGAATTGCCCTAAATGTAAGTCCAGCCTGGTCTACAAAACAAGTTCCAGGCCAGCCAGGATGACAATAGCAAAACCTTGTCTCAAAAGGAAAAAAGGTGCAAGTGTAATAATTCCAGAATAAATCTCATTATAAAGCCCCGTTTATAAGCACAGAGCACTTAAAACATAACATCAGTTTATAATAAATTATTTATTTGTGGCACGAGAGATTATAGTTTGCTTTGATTTTCTTGTAAGTCAATTGGAAGTGATTTTATTTAAATGTGATTTTATTGAATGTCTTCATCCGTTTAGTGTGCAGCTCAATGGTAACCTTAGCCTGCATGGCGTCCTGGACCCCACTCACAAAAAAAGTCTTTATCATTGTTAGTTACAGTGAGATTTAAAAATGAATCTCAGAGTTCATACCTGTAACTCCAGCGCTGTGGGAGCTGAGGCAGAAGATTGCCAGGAGTTCAAGGCCAGTCTGGGCTACTTAGTTTTAGGCTAGCCTGTGAAACCTGGTCTCACAAAAACAAAATAAAGAAATAAGGCTGGGTGGACAGCTTAGTCAGTAAAATCCTTGCCACACTAGCTGATGCCCAGAGTTAGAAACCAAGCACTGTGGTGCGGCTTGCTGTCCCACTTCAGGGAGGCAGAGGCAGGTAGATCCCTGTGGGTAGCTGGCCAGCCAGCTGAGTCTAGTCATCAGCATACACATGGGGAAAATCCAGAGATGTAAAGGAATGAATAAGTGAGAGAAAAAAAGGGGGGGCGGATTTGAAGGAAAAAACAGGAAGAATTCATGGAATTAGAAAATTAATGTAGGGGGATTAGCTCAAATGGTAGAGCGCTCGCTTAGCATGCGAGAGGTAGTGGGATCGATGCCCACATCCTCCAATTGTTAGCCGGGCGGTGGTGGCGCACGCCTTTAATCCCAGCACTTGGGAGGCAGAGGCAGGCGGATCTTTGTGAGTTCAAGGCCAGCCTGGTCTACAAAGCAAGTCCAGGACAGCCAGAGCTGTTAAACAGCGAAACCTTGTCTTGAAAAACCAAAAAAAAAAAAAAGAAAATTAGCATTTGGGCCAGGCATGGTGGCACACACCTTTAATCCTAACCCCCGGGAGGCAGGGGCAGGTGGATCTCTGTGAGCTCAAGTCCCAGCCTGGTCTATAGAGTGAGTCCAGGACAACCAGGGCTCTGTTACACAGAGAAACCCTGTCTTAAAAAAACAAAACAAAACAAAAAAATAAATTAGCATTTGATAGAGCTGCAGAGATGGTTCAGTGGTTACAGCATTCTACTGCTCTTCAAAAGGACGCAGGTTCGGTTCCTAGTACCCTCATGGGGCCTCACAACTGTTATCAGTGATTCTTCCAGTTCCAGAGAGATCTGACGCCCTCTTCTGGCATCTGTGGGCACTGCATGCACAGGAACATGCAGGCAAAACATCCACATGTTTACATAAGATAAAAATGAGTAAACCTTTAAAGAGAAGAAATTATCATCCCAGTCTGGTGTGGTGCAGCACAACTTTAATTCCAGTGCCTAGGAGGCAGAGGCAGGTAGATTTCTAGGAGTTCAAGGCCAGCTTGGTCTACATAGTGAGCCCCTATCTCAAAACGAAATTGTCAACCGTCAGTATAAACTGAGCCCAGATATCAGCAGATGCTGCAACAAGGAAGATTACTCACACAGCCTCCTAGTCTGTCCTCCAAACAGTCACAAAAAGAAAGAAAGACTTAGCAAGAGGACACTTGACAGACGCCACGTTAGCAAAGTTCTAATCAAAGCCTGTGTCACATCTCCAGGCACAGGGCAAGTTGCCACAGTGTCCCCGTCAAAGCACACCCGGCAGAGCTGCTGTGATGTTCCTGCCCCACACATCTCCCTGACATTCGTTACCTAAAGGAAACATAGACACTGGACAAAACCATTTGCTACACTCTGAAAGCCTCAAGGGCATGAAAGTCAAGGAAAGACAGACAAACTCTCAGAGACAGGAGGAGACCAAAAGGACAGGACAACTGCCAGACGGTGGTGGCGCACACCTTTAATCCCAGCCCTTGGGAGGCAGAGGCAGGCGGATCTCTGAGTTCGAGGCCAGCCTGGTCTACAGAGTGAGTTCCAAGACAGCCAGGGATACACAGAGAAACCCTGTCTTGAAAATCCTAATTAATCTGTAATGTAATGCATCTGTAGCAGAACGCCCTTGTTGGTGGGAAATACACTCTGAATTATCTGAGATAATGAGTCAACCAACCAGAAACGTGTTCCCAAAGGCTTTTCACAAGTGGCGCACACCTAAAAACATGGCACTTGGGAAGCTGAAGCAGGAGGATTATAAGTTTGAAACGAAACAAAGAAGGAGAATAAAAATGTTGGCAAGTCTAAAGATTGACTGTGAAACAGTAGTCATGTCTAATTTGTGATTGTTTGTTAGTTTGATTTGGAGACAAAGGTTAGCCCAAGCTGACCTTTAACTTGGTACCTAGCAGAGGATCGTCCTGAACTCCTGATCTTCCCACCTCTAGCTTGTCAGGATGACAGGAATACGTCACCATGCCCAGATGATGCTGCTCTGGTTGTCAGCTTGATAGGATAGAATCACCACAGAAACAGTCCAGGCATGTCTGGAAGGGGTTTTCTGACTGGCCTAATGGAAGCTGGGAGACCTCTCTAAATGAGGAAGCAGGATCCCACAGGCTGTGCAGAGCTGAATAAAAAGAAAGTGAGCTGAGGAGCACCTTGCTCATTTCTCGGCTTCCTGACTGTGGATGCCACATGACCAGCCTCCTCTTGCTTCTGCCTCCATGCCTTCCCACCAAAATGAAGGTTGTTCCCCAAGACCCCAAGTCAAACCCTTCCTTTTTTTTTTTTTTTTTTTGGTTTTTTGAGACAGGGTTTCTCTATATAACAGCTCTGGCTTTCCTGGACTCATTTTATAGACCAGGCTGGCCTCGAACTCAGAGAACTGCCTGCCTCCGCCTCCCAAGTGCTGGGATTAAAGGCATGCGCCACCATGTCCAGCAATTACAGACAGGTGTGAACTGCCATGTGGGTGCTGGGATTTGAACCTGGGTCCTCTGGAAGAACAGCCAGTGCTCTTAACCGCTGAGCCATCTCTCCAGCCCCCTAAACCCTTTCTTTCTTAACTTTACTCTGCCAGATATTTTATCACAGTAGTGAGACACATAGTTATTACACTTGGATGATAGCAACGTTGAGAGTGTGTGTGTGTGCATGTGTGTGGTGTGTATGTGTGTGATGTGTATGTGTTTGTGATGTGTGTGATCTGTCTGGGTGTGTAGTGTGTATATGTATGGTGTGTGTTTATTTGGTGTGTGTGTGCTTTATGTGTGATGTAAGTATGATGTATCGTGTGTGTGTGTGTGTATGTGTATGTGTAGCATATGTGTGTGGTGTGCTGTATTTTGATGTGTGTATATGTATGTGGTGTGTGTATGCATATGTATGTGTGTGATGTGTGTGATATATGTATCTGTGTGTGGTGTGTGTGATATGCATGTGGTATGTGTGATGTGTGTATATGTGTGTGATATGTAGTATATGTGTGATGTGTGTGGTGTATGTGTATGGTATGTGTGATGTGTATATATGTATATGGTGTGTGTATATGTATGTGGTATGTGTGCTGTGTATTATATGTGTGTGGTGTATGTGATGTGTGTATGTATGTGGTGTGTGTGATGTGTGTATGTATGTATGTGGTGTCTGTGATGTGTGTATATGTATGTGAAACTTAGGCCTTGTTAGTTGCAGAATAAATACAAAGATCGGCCCTGATGGCTCATACCTTTATATTCCAACATGTAAGAAGTAGATGTAGGTGGATCTCTGTGAGTTTGAGGTCAACCTGGTCCACATAATGAGTTCCAGGACAGCTAGGGCTAAATGGTGAGACCGTGCCTCAAATAGATGTATAGATATACGCATAAGGAAGTGTGTGCTTATGCCAGACATGGTGGTGCACACCTTTAATCCCAGCACTTGAGAGGCAGAGTCAGGCGGATTTCTGTGAGTTTGAGACTAGCCTGGTCCACAAAGTGAGTTCTGGGATAGTCAAGGACTATAACACAGAGAAAGCCTGTCTTGAAAACAAATACTTACCTAGCAGGGGAGATACCATGATCACAAAAGACAAAACAAAACAAAAATTGTGTTCTTACATTATATATATATACGTATTCATATACATTTATAAACAGGTATAGGAGAAAACTCAACACACTTTGACCATCCCTAATCTGAAACCAAAGAATCCCTCTAAAATCCAAAAATTTCAACACATATATGGTACCCATAAGTGGAAACTTCCACATCATAAAACTATTTCACGCAAAAAAAAATATTTGGACTACTAGGAAGAAAAAACATTAATGGCATTATCCCACACTGAATCTGTATGCTGCAACCTTGCCAGCAAAGTGTCCAGCAGTGCAATCGTGGCATTAAGGTTGCAGAGGAGCAACCAATGCTTCCTGACTCAGTTTGAAGCCTCTCCACATGAGGGAATCTGTTCCTGGTACTGTGCTGGTCAAAAGCCCCTCGCTCAGGAGGTCACAGGCCCTCACGAAGAGTCTGCTCCAGTTCTGTTTGTCTTTTCAGTAGTTATGTCTAGCGCTGCTCTCAGGCTTGGTTAGGAAAGCTTTTCTTTACAATGGGCAGCAGTTAGTGCAGAGATTCATAAGTGGTCAAAGAGCTGAGAATAAGTGACTGCTGAAGGCTCAGTCCTAAATTAAGACAGTTGTTAAAAAAAATAAGCCGGGCAGTGGTGGCGCACGCCTTTAATCCCAGCACTTGGGAGGCAGAGGCAGGCGGATCTTTGCGAGTTCGAGGCCAGCCTGGTCTACAAATTGAGTCCAGGACAGCCAGGGCTACACAGAGAAACCCTGTCTCAAAAAACAAAACAAAAAAAAAAAAAAACAGCTGTAGCAACTTCACCTCCAAGGAGTAGTGCAGAGAGTGGAAAGAATGAAAAAGTCAGAGGATGGGGTAGTGCTGTGAAATGCTTTCCTCTGGACATGACTTGCCTGCACTCATGAACTCACTGTAGCTGTGGTGACCTGCGTGCGATCAAGCTAAGAGGATCAGCCAAGCAGGCAGCACTAGAGTTACTGTGACTTCGTGGGGGAAGGAAGGGAGGACATGAAGGTGGGAATGGAACATGTTGGGGGTCTTCAGGGTGGAGTGGGGGGGGTGGATAAAACCAACATTTTATACATGTGCAAAATTGTCAAAGAATAAATAAAAGATTCACAAACTGTATGAAATATTCTAGAAAATTTCCTTCGGCTTGTGTATATATGACACACACATAAATTCCCCATTGAGACTTGTGTTCTGTTCACTTCCTAAAAATCTGGTATATGCAAATATCCCATAAGTCTAAAATCCAAACCACTTCTGGTCCAGGCATTTCTGATCTGGGATACACAATCCTATATGTACAACAAAATGTAATTAAAATCTTTATCTTCAATAGAAATAAATCTAGGTTCTATTTTTCTGCATGTGTACATTCTGTGCTGGCTAGTCTTATGTCAGCTTGATACAAGCTAGAGTTATCTGAAAAGAAGGAACTTCGACTGAGAAAATGCCTCTATAAGATCCAACTGTAAGGCATTTTCTTAGTTAGTGATTGATGAGGGAAGGCCAAGCCCATGATGGGTGGTCCTATTCCTGGGCTGGTGGTCCTGGGTTCTATCAGAAAACAGGCTGAGCAAGCCATGAGAGCAAGTCAGTAAGCAGCACCCTCCGTGGCCCCTGCATCAGCTCCTGCTCCAGGATCCTGCCCTGTTCTACTTCCTGTCCTGGCTTCCCACCCTGTTCTACTTCCTGTCCTGGCTTCCCACCCTGTTCTACTTCCTGTCCTGGCTTCCCACCCTGTTCTACTTCCTGTCCTGGCTTCCCACCCTGTTCTACACTTCCTGTCCTGGCTTCCCACCCTGTTCTACTTCCTGTCCTGGCTTCCTTCAGCGATGAACAGTGCTGTCAAAGTATAAGCTGAATAAACTCTTTCCTACCCAAGTTTCTTTGCTAATGGTGTTTCATCACAGCGATAATAACCCTAAGATACATGTGCTTCACGTATGTTCACATGTGTGAGAGCAAATGCCTGTGTACAGGTATACATGCACATGTGTACGCCTGCCTGTGGGGGCCCAAGTTGATGTTGGGTGACTTCCTCCATCACACTCTACTTTCTATTGAGACAAGATCTCCCTATTGAACCCAGAGCTACCGATTCAAGCAGTCTAGATCCCCAGCTTGTTTTGGGGATCCCCTGCCTCTACCTCCTGAGTGCTGGGACTGCAGGTGGCCACCTCGATGGCTCAGCTCTTAGCTGGGTAAGGAGAGGGTCTGAGCTCCACGTCTCACTCTTGAGTGACAAGTGCTTCGTGCACCGACCCAGCTCCTCCGCCAAATCTAGAATAGAAAGTCTTTGTGTATTCACAGCTTACGTTCCCACACTTGACCATAAAGCAGTGACATCTATCTGGCCTCAAACTTGTGGCATTCCTCTTGTCTTAGCTTCCCTTGTAAGGGATTACAAGCTGTGCCACCATTTCTACCTTGAGGATGTGTATGTGTGTGTGTGTGTGTGTGTGTGTGTGTGTGTGTGTGTGTGTGTGTACGTGTGTGTGTGTGTGTGTGTGTGTGTGTGTGTCCCAGGGCTCCCCAAGGAGCTTTGGCATATAAATTTAGAGGGAAGCAAACATCAAACAGTTTCTTGTCTGTGGCAAGGAGAGTTTGTGTGTACACAACAAAGAAACCTGGCAGACATTCCTAAAGTCTTGAGACTGTGGAGTAAAGTCTTAGGTCTTAAGTCCGAACCACTTGAGAGGTACACTCTAAAATTATCTCCAACACCAAGCCGCCGTCAGGGGCCAAAGATCAGCACACACCTTCTTTTATGCCAGTGTCTGTTTTAAAATTCCATACTTGAAATGTATACTGACTCATTGGCAATAAACTTCAGACACCAGCCCTGTTGTTCATGTCTAGACAAAGCCAGGAGCCACAGCATTGTGTCCCTGCCCTCCGGGACACTACACAGCAGGCTGGAGCTGAGTTCAAGTGGGGTTCATTTTAGACAATAAAGTCACCAAGTCCGTCTGTCTGTCTGTCTGTCTCTCGTGGGGTAAGGACTTGCTTCAAATGCAAGAGGACTGAAATTTGGATCCCCAGAACCCACATAAAATGCCAGGAAAGCATGGCAGCCTCCTGCAATCCCAGACAGAGACAGGGAATTCCTGAAGCAAGCTGGCTAGCTAGACTAGTCGAACTGGTGAGCTCAGGGTTCAGTGAGAGACCTTGCTGACTCCTGAGGTTGGTTTCTAGCTTTTACACATGCATGCACATAACACACACACACACACACACACAAATATGCAATATATATGTGTATATATGAGCCCTGCAGACCTCAAGTCAGGAGCAGGCTCACTGCAGCCTGGGTAAAGCAGGGCTGAGACTGGCTCAGTTCTTTTCCCTGGGCAAAGCTTTCCTTCATGCAGGTGACCTTTGACACAGGTCTCATGCTTTGATTTTCTCTCTAATGAGAAAAGCAATAAAAAAAGGAGACCAAAGTTCACCCCTGGCCTCTGTCCCCATGCACGTTAAAGAGCAAATTCATGGGTGCAGGTTCCCAATCACACGGGGTCATTGCTCCTGAGTGCAGGGCGCAAGGGCTCCCCAGCTGGGCCCTCCTTTCACCTTCACTGCTGTCGGAAGTGGGAAGTGACAGGTGGATGAAGACCCAGCTCTGTCCATATGGCCCTCTGTCGCTTCCTCCTGGGAATCTTTTCTGCCAATTCCTCAAAGCAAAACCAAATACAAAATATATCGGACTCATTGCAAAATGGAGACACAGGGCCCCTTCTCTGAGGTGTCCTGTCTTTTTGGGAGCCCTCTTGAGAGAACCCTCACTGTCACAGTTGTTTGTCCGTGGGACCCCCGGAATTATGGCCTTAACCCTTTATAGAACACAGCTCTATGAAGAGCTACTGTGGAGAATTTTGGTAACTAGAATCTACTCTGTTACAGCCAGACTAAAACCAAAACCAAACAGTACAAAGGATTCACGAGAACCCCCTCCCCTCCCTGAGGACCCATTGGTGGTTAATGGTTATGGGGGATGGGAGGAATCATTTTCGACAGTGTTTTAGCCACTTATGGTTTGTTCGTGCTCTCATAAGTAACCTCCCACCCATGCTTGTGCAATTAAACTCAGTGGGTCATACACACACACACACACATGCAACAGATAATAAAAAAATTTTAAAGAAATTTAAAATTCATTTTTAACAACAACAGCAAGCCAGTGCCAGGTATTGCTAAGATAGAGGGGAAACTCTCCTCCCCTGGGAACAGATGTCAAATCCCGCCAAGTGTTGTAAAGGACTATCAAATGCTGTTAATTCTTTTTTTTTAATTATTGTTTTAATTTTATTTTATATGTACGGATGCTTTGTCTGCATGCATTTCTGTGCACCCTGGGTATACAGTGCGCACGGAGGTCAGAAGCGGGCAGTGAATCACTGAAACTTGAGCTACAAGGGGTTGTGAGCCTTCATATGGATGCTGGGAATTAAGCCTGGGCACTCTCCAGCCTGAGAACTGTTAATTCTATATAGGGTCTCAGTTACATCTTTACTATAAGCACCCATTTTGAAGGACTAAACTCTAGAGAGTATCCTGGGTGGCAGGCCCTTGCTGACTGATACCTGGAGGCCCTGATGGGAACTGTGAGTTCTTATATTGTCTGTTTGAGATGCTTACACTCCAGTGCCACACCTGCCCTGGCCCTGGAAAAGAGTTCTTCAAGCCAAACAAGCCTTGTGTGAACTCTGACCGACCCTTCTGTCATTTTTATCCAGCAATGCAGAGACATTCACCTGATGGCTCTGTTGAACATTTGTGATTGGTACAGGTCACAATCCTTCATTTGCATGAGGAACTGTATTGTGATTGGTATAAATTCCATCCTTCATTTGCATGAGGATCTATACTTTAAGGCCCAAATGTGTGTGTCTAGCTTCCCCACAGTTCCTATCCAGGGAGAGCAGAAGGGCCCCCACAGCTGATGTGCCCTGAGCTAATAGGACCTTTTGGATGAGGTGATTTTGAGTGAATTTTCCCATTCTTTAGCTTCTCTGTGTTCTCCATGTTTCCTCTGAGGAATATATCCTCATGAAAATAATGAGAGCTATGGGAGCCGAGGAGCTGACTCAATCAGTAGAGTGCTTGCCTTGCAATTCAAGGACCTGATTTTGATCCCCAGAACATGTATAGAACAATTGGGCATGGTGGGAAGAACTTTAATGCCAATGCCAGGGAAGCAGAGACACTCAGAGCCCTGGGGATGGCTGGCTAGCCTGCTTAACCCACTTGCCCAGAGGCCAGTGAGAGACCCTGTCTCAAAAAAACAAAGTGAGGGGGCTCCTAAGGAACAACCCCAAGGTGGGTTTCTATCTCCACACACACATGTGCACACATGCATGTACCTCAGAATACATAAATGTGCTCATTCATGGGGGCAAGGGACCAGAGCTAAAGAGCAAAAAAACCTTAAGGCTGTAACATGTTCCAACTGTCATTTCTTGTGTTATTGTTGGCAGCTGTGGGGCTGCTGTTACAGTTTCTATCTGTAACCGAACTTTTTTAAATTATTAAGTATTTATTTATTGATAACTATTTACTTATAACAAATACCAACAACAATTTCTTAACTATTAACCCTATAAATTCCTACAACCCCTTTAACCTAACTACTAAACCTATTGATAACTATTACAACTATTTTCTTAACCTTTTAGAAGGATACAGTCTCTGGGGCAGGTCCTCAGTCATCAGAACACAGTCTCTGGGGTAGACCCTTTAATGTACTTAGCAGTCTTTTTCCTGGAATATTTCAGATGTAGATCCTTCAGGGTAAATTGGCTATCACAGTCTCACCTTAAATAAGGCTTGAGGCTTTCTTCTCTCTGGGAGACCTCAGTCATTGGTAAGCCAACTTATTTCCTTCATATCAGCAACTCTGTCGCTCTGCCTCAGTCTTTAAAGCCAGCCACGGTTTCATTTAGGCCACTGTTTGGACAGGTCAAACCCCTCTAGGCAAAAGCTGAGCCACAGGGTTTTAGTCATTGGCCTTTTGCTGTCTTGCTGAGGCTTTCTCTGCTCACCAGCTTCTTTCTACCTCAGGGAGATCCGGCCATCAGTTCACCAGCACTTTCTCCAGCAGGACTCTCAGAGCTCTCTAGTATCTGGGGCTGTCGCGTCCCCCCTTGTCCAGCAAGGAATGACGCAACTCACAAAAG
>CAJQZJ010000838.1:3382118-3421935 GCA_907164525.1 Lophiomys imhausi
GTGTGTGTGTGTGTGTGTGTGGTGTGTGTGTGGTATGTGGTGTGTGTGTGTGTGTGTGTGTGTGTGTGTGTGGTGTGCATGACAATGGAGATCCAACTCAGGATCCCATGCATGTTAGGAAGACATTCTTCCCATTGAGCCATATCCGCAGCCTGTCTGTCTTTTGTTCACAGCCCAGATAGAGCATTCCCAGACAGCGCAGCTATCCTGTTCTCACAGATAGACTCACACATGCAGTGAAGGAGAAACCTGACTTCCTACAGCTCTGGGCCCTCAGATAAATGCTTCCCGCCCTCCATGGCTCCTCATGAGAGCTCATGAATGACTCACTATTAGTGAAAGAACTAGAGCGATCACTTGAAAACTCACCAGAATCTAACAACCAAAACTTCCTGGGACCAAGCATTCCATTTCCCAGAAGGGACTTGAGCATCCTCAGCTTCTGGTACCCAGAGGGTCCTTGAGTCATTCAGAGGATGGCTGCAGCGGAGGGAGGTTCATCCACTAGATAGGCTGTTCTTGGTGGGTGTCAGCAAGAAACGCAGAGTTGGGGACTGTTAGGTGGGGAGGAGGTTAGCAAGGCTTCTAACCCAGCAATGGTGCTCACAAACAGCTATGATGATGATGTTAACTTGGAAGATCCCAGAAAACCGACGGTGGGAAGCAAGTGCTAAGAATACATAGTTTCTCAACCTCCATAGCTTGGTACCAACAGGATTCAACAAGAAGTTTGGTGAGGGCCAGCGAGGTGGCTCAGCAGGTAAAGGTGGTTGTCAATAAACCTGCCAATCTGAGTTCCATCTCTAGGACCTGTGTATTAGGAGAAAACTGACTCTCACAAGTTTTCCTCTGACCTCCATGTGGTAAGAAACAGATTGTCATGGTCCATTTTCAGTATGAGGTGCACTAAGAGTTCATCAGTTACAGAAAGGGGGCCACTGGGAACCTCCCCCAGCTTGTCTTAGAACCCTGAAGGTGAAAAGTTGCAGGCCTTCGGCTCTGTGGCTGAGCTCACAATCTGGAAAAAAGGGGGCAGCCTATGCCCCAAATTATTTATTAGAAGAGGCTTTGTGCCCTAAACCAAAGAAATGGAGGACTTGGTAGAGGGGCAAGGGCCAGACTTTGTGTGAGAAGAGGACAGGAGTGTCTCATGATCGGGAGACTTGGAAAGCAGCAGCAGCCAGCCATTGCTGCCGTTTTCTGCACTGGTGTCCCTTTCTGCAGAATATTAAAGGGCTGGAGTGATGGCTCAGCAGCTAACGAGCACTCTGCAGAGGACCCAGGTTCTGTTTCTAGCACCCATCAGTAACTCCAGTTCCAGGGCACCTGAAGCCCTCTTCTGGCATCTGGGGCACTGCATGCATGTGGTTCACAGACAGTTGCAGGCAAAACACCCGTTCATATAAAGTAAAATAATAAAATAAAATAATCTTAAAACTACTTTGTTTTGTCTAGTCTCTAAATTTGTTACTATCTTATTTCTAACAATGCGCACCAAGAGAATAAATAAATAAATGTAATAAAAGACACAATAACATGAAAACGACTGCAGGTAGCCATGCCTTTGGAGGGAAACAGACATGGTGGTAGACGAGATTCTTTAGTGGGAGCAGAACCAGAGATAGCGTGTGCGTAATGAAAGGGATGTATTGGACTGAGTTACGTAATGGGCCAGGGGACCCAGCCGTGACTGTCTGCACACCGGCAGGTAGAGGTTCCCAATCGAGGAAGGCATTTGCTGAACTTAGTTCTTCTCAGTTCATTGCTGGAATGTGGCTCACTAGAGTCCCGTTGAAGGGCCGAGAAGCTGGTCTCACATTGGGTGCAGCGGCAGGTGATGTCGGCAAGACTGAAGACTTTTGCCCCCACAGTCCTCATGCCCGCTTCTCCATCCAGGCAGTTTACCCTTTGAAAGGGCTTTTTTCCCCCTGTACACTCAGATGTGTTCACCAGCCCTAGACATCTCTTCAGAGCCCACAGTGACATTTGAGACCAATCATCAGTGCCCACTTCACATCGCACACACACAAAACCCTAGGCAAGTCATTTTTGCGTATTTATTCCAATGCAAATACAGAAAAATAAAACACTAGAAAATGTCTTACTAAGCTTAGGGGAAACTTGGTGTTGTGATGCACACCTTCAATCCCAGCACTTGGGAAGCAGGGGGAAGAGGGTCAGGAATTCAAAGCTGTCCTGCATAAAAACATGTGGATGATGACCACGGTGGGCAATGGTCATCCAAGAGAGGCAAGACAGTTTTATCCCAGTACTCTAATAAATCACCCACAAAGCAACTCATGACCCCCAAAATGACTACAGAAGTCCCAGACACTCAATCTTCATTCTAGTAAACAAAGGGAAAAAGAGAAAACCGCCTGGCCCTGCAACCCTTGGTATCACTGACAATTTGGGTGATCAGAGAAACACTGAGAAACAGGGAAGGACCTTGCCTTGGAGCTGTGAGGCACAGGGTGCCAGGGAAACTAGAAAGGCACATTGGTTTTTACTTTCATTTTATCCCCACCCATTTAGAGATGAGAAATCTACCTTAAATAACTTGTGATCATAAAGGAACCTACAAATAAATGACAAAATATTTAGAACTGTTTGTCTACCTAGGTATCGCTTTTCAAAACCGGTGGGATGCAGCCCAAGTACATGGGGATGTAGTTCTAAATTTACACCCTTAACTCTATTATATTAAGGGAGGAAAAAAAAAACAAAGAAAGGTGGAAACTCACTGTAGTGTTCAACCCAAGAACTTGGAAAAATATTAAAGACAAAGAAATAATATTAGAGAAAATCCTTTTACAAGAAGAATTAACCTGGAGAGATAGTTCAGTGGTTCCAGGACTGGCTGCACTTCTAGAGGATGTGAGTTTGATTTCAAGGCACCCATGTTGGGCAACTCACATTCAAGTCCAGTGGATTCATCGCCCTCTTCTGGCCTCCTCAGGCACCCACACACATGTAGCACACACATATACAAAGAAATAAATACTTTAAAAAATAATCATTAGCCGGGCGTGGTGGTGCACGCCTTTAATCCCAGCACTTGGGAGGCAGAGGCAGGCGGATCTCTGTGAGTTCGAGGCCAGCCTGGTCTACAAAGCAAGTCCAGGACAGCCAGGGCTGTTACACAGAGAAACCCTGTCTCGAAAAACCAAAAAAAAAAAATTAATAAAGTGGAGGCTTAAAGTATGGCAGGATTTCGTATGGGGTGGGCTGTTTTCTCTGGGACTCTCTTCCACATGGGATCACCCATGATCTGAAGGGACAGAGGTGGCTCCTGGGTTGACAAAGGAACCAAGCCTCCAGTTGGCTGCCCATTCCCTCCCTGGCTCTGTTTCTTTCTGGATCCTCTCAAGAGTATGTCCCCCACAACTCAAGACGACTCTGACATCTAATCAAGATCAAGGCAAGCCACCTGACACCTGTCAGAATGGCTAAGATCAGAAGCTCAAATGACAGCACATGCTGGTGAGGTTGTGGAGAAAGGGGAACACTCCTCCATTGCTGGTGGGAGTGCAGGCTTGTGCAACCACTATGGAAATCAGTCTGGCGATATCTTAGAAAACTTGGAATAGCTCTACCTCAAGACCCAGCCATACCACTTCTGGGTATACACCCAAATGATTCCTCACCAAATCACAAGGAAGTTTCCTCATCTATGTTCATAGCAACCTTATTTGTAATAGCTAGAAACTGGAAACAACCCAGATGTCCCTCAACTGAAGAATGGATTAAAAAACTGTGGTACATCTACACAATGGAATACTACTCAGCTATCAGAAACAACAAAATCATGCAATTTGCAACCAAATGGATGGAACTAGAGAAGCTCATCCTGAGTGAGCTAACCCAGACTCAGAAGGATGCACATGGCATTTATTCACTTACAATCAGATTTTAGTCATATAGTACAGAATAACTATACTATAACCAATGCACCAAAGGGAACAGGAACATAGAATTTGTTACCTGTCAATGAGACACTTTGCCCTAGTGGTGCTGCCTTGTAGGCCCCCAGTGTATGAGGAGCCTCTTGGCCCTCATATGATTGATAAACTGGGACAGGGGTCTGTTATGTAGGGACACTCTACTCCAGAGGAGTGAGATGGAAAGGTAGAGGGTGGGAGGGCGGGAATGGGAGGGGTGGAAAGAGGGCACTATGATGGAGATGTAACCTGAGGTAACAAATATTTTTTAAAAGTTTTATCAAAAAAAAAAAAAGAGTATGTCCCCCGTTGTTATCTAGTACAATGTAAACCAAGAACGATAGCTCTGTCTCCAAAGGACAGGAGTGGTAGCAGTTGCCTTGCCATGGGCATGTGTGTGGAGGTCAGAGGACACCTTGTAGGGCCAGTTCTCTCCTTTCACCGTGTGGGTTCCAGGGATCAAACTTAAGTCATCAGGCTTAGCAGCAAGTGCCTTTACCTGCTGTGCCGACTATTCCTAACTTGACTGCATTTGGAATTAACTGAAACCCAAGTGATGGAGTACATCTGTGAAGGATTTTTTTTTTCTCAATTAAATCATTGAAGTGGGAAGACCCACTTGTAATCCAGAACTTTTGAGGTGGGAAGATCCACCTTTAATCTGGGCCGTACCTTCTGCTGGCAGTTTATATAAAGGACGTGGAAGAGGGAAACTTGATCTCTTTTCCTGCTTGCTCTTGTTCTCACTGGCAAGTCTGTTCCTACACTGGCATTTAGAGCCCATTTCTTCCGGACTCTGGTGTATGTTGAAGACCAGCTGAGACAGCCAGCCTCATGGACTGAACAACTACTGGATTCTTGGACCTTCTATTGGCAGACAGCCATTGTTGGAGTAGCTGGAGGACCACAATCTATATGCCATTCTAATAAATCCATATATGTATAGTGGGTGTGTATGTGTTCATTTTATAAATTCTGTTCCTCTAGAGAACCCTGGCTAATACACCTGCTGAGCTATCTCACTGACCCATTGTCTTAATTCTTAAATGGCACACAAGTTCTGTAAAAGAGAAGGTAGCATGTATTGGGCTCCCTGAAACCCCCAACAATTAAGGCCTATTCCTTAAAGACTAAATAAAATGAAACCCCCAGCAAGTCCAGTTCAAGCAAAGAGCACAGCCATGAGCAGTGGGAACCAAGAAGTATGGCCAAGCAAAAATCCACTAGACGAGATGCTGTAGGAGCTGGTTAAACCTGAGAATTGCTCAGGTTTTAAAATAGCATAAAAGGCAGATTTCACTTATTTTAAGATGGAGCCATGACTGGTGGGTGGGAACTGCACATGAAAATAAAATTACAAACAATTCTACTTTTAAACATAGATTCAGAATCTTAAGTAAGATACGAACAAAATAAATTCAGTGTGATGTACTTTCAAAATATGTACATCAGAACCGGCTGAGATTAGCCCAGGCCTGCAAGCACCAATTTTAGAAAAGTGTTTAGGAAGAATCTGAGATGTACTTGGGAGACTGAGGCAGGAGGATCTTGAGTTTGAGGCCAGCTAGAGATACATAGTGGGACTGGGAGAGAGTGGGGGAAGTAGAAACTGCTTAGCTCACCAGGTGAAGAAAAACATGTAATAAGATATAATGTTTGTGGGGCTGGAGAGATGGCTCAGCAGTTAAAAGCACTGGCTGCTCTTCCAGAGGACCTGGGTTCAATTCCCAGCACCCTCATGGTGGCTCACAACTGTCTGTAACTCCAGTTCCTGGAGATGTAATGTTGCCTTCTGGCCTCTGAGGGCACCAGGTATGCATGTGGTACATTCACACATAAAATAAAAATAATTTTAAAAAATGAATGTAATGTTTATTTATGATACAAACTGAAAATAGAATAGAATTCCTTGAGTTTCCTAAAAATAGCTATTAAAAACCCATCACAGGGTTGGAGGGTAGCCTAGTGGTAAAGCATTTACACAAGGCTGTGAGTCCAGGGCCTATCACCAAAGAACCAAAAAAAAAAAGCAGATAAAATAATTTAAAGAATATTTATCTTTAATTATGTCTACACAAGGGTACAAGGGGGTATGTGCATGTGTGAGTGCCACTGTCCTCAGGGTCTAGAACAGGGAATTGGATCCCCTGGCACTGGAGTTAGAGAAAGTTGTGGGCTAACATGTGGATGCTGGGAATCAAACTGGGTCCTCTGTAAGAGCAACACATGCTCTTAACCATGGAGCCATCTCTCCAGCCTCCAGATATTATATTCAATGTTAAAATATTTAAAGTATTGCCATTACAATTAATGGAAAAGAAGAGTCAGAAATTGGCCCTTTATTCAGCATTTGCCTCGAGGTTATTGCCAATTCAATAAGACAAGAAAAAAAAAGCGCATTGTAACAATGGGTAGGGGAATCAACACATTGTGATTCCTTGCCAATGGTACGATTGTTGCCATAGAAGGGCCAAGAGTTTTTAGAAACCTTGAAAACTAATACAAGTTCACTAGGACCCTTGTATACAAAATGAATGTCCATAGGAATTAGTCCACAATGTTCCTATGCCTGGCAATAACCAATTAGGAAACACAAACAAAGGAAGTACCACAGTGGCAATAAAAACTAGCTGTGCAAGACCTTTATGAAGACTTACGAAATGCAACTGCAGAATGCAGATGCTGAATAAACAGAGATATACAGCAGTTCATGGGTAGAAAGGCTTAATGCCATAAACACATCAATCCTTCCTAAATTAACCCATAAAGTTAATGCAATTGCAGCTGAATTCTAACTGGGGCCTGGTGAAAACAATCCTAAAATGCAAATGGAAAAACAAGGCTAAGAGAAGCCAAGGCCATCTCAAAGAACAAGTCAAAGTGAGGCAGGGCTTTCCCTACCAGGAATCTTGCAAGGCTCTCACTGACAGAACAACAGACCATGTTGCAAAGAGAGACAAATAGACCCAGAATATGGAATCCAGCCACTTGATTTAATAAAATAAAAAATAAAATGGGCAGGTAAAATAAGTTGTACTAGGCCACCAGGGTCCCCATTTGGAACAAAACAAACAAACAAACAAATAAATATTTCTCTTTTTTGGATACAGGGTCTCACTATATAGCCTTGGCTCACCTGAAAATCACTATGTAGTCAAGGTTAGGCTCAAACTCACAGGGATCCACCTACTTTCTACCTGCTGAGTGCTGGGATTAAAGTCATGTGCCACCACACCCAGTGAGGTTCCTTTTTTTCTTTCTTATAAATTGGCATGCAATGTGTTGCAGTAAAGACATTTTCCGACCTTGTATGCTTTGTGGTTCTCCTTCTGCCATCTTCCCTCTCCTCTTGCTCCTCCCACTTTCTTTACTTGTCCTCGCCCTTGGACTCTTTTTATCTTTCGTGTCCCATGCATCCTTTTACCTACCTCCCAACAGGGTCTACCTAAACGTATACCTGTGTACATACATACATATATACATTACAGCCCAGGATCCACATTTGAGGAAAAACATGTGGTTTTCATCCTTCTAAATTTGAGTCACCTCACTTAATATCGTACTTTCCAGGTGCACCCATTTTCCTGTAAATTCCATGGTTTCATTTTTCTTCACAGCTAAATAATCTATTTTGTATCTATGTACCACATTTTCATTATCCATTCTTCTGTTGGTGGACACCTAGGTTCTATCTTAGGGTTCAGCTTTATATGACTGTGGACATAGATGCCTTGACCACCCCACTTCATATCCTGTTGTAGGAAGTATTAATATTTATAAATTGATTAATATGATTATTAGGGTGACAGAGTTATGCCTTAGCCCACTTATGAATAATTACACAGACACCTGATGGATTTTAACAAGACTTAACCTGGATCGTGCAATCTTAACCCATTTAAAAATCTTATAATTTTTAATCCCCAAATAAAACTCCATTACATATACATATATCCCCTGGGCTGCTATTCTCCACACTATGGCATTGTTCCAGGCCATGTGGAATGATTTTCTTCCATCTAACCTATGGTTTATCTTCTCCTTTCCTCCCCTGGCTTCTTCCTCCTGTTATCCTCTGTGCCCTAAAAGCCCTCCCACCCTTTTCCCCACTTACCTCTCTTCTATCCAATCCAGGCTGCAACATTTTATTCAACAAATCAACTTTAAATGAGGTAGAGCAAAGTTTGCACAACAAAGACTGGTATATGTGACAATGTCCTCATTGTGATAATGTCCTCATCTGGGCAGCAACCAGACCTTGGGGCCAGTAACTAGCAACAGAATACAAGCAGCTTTCAGATCACCTAACAATATCCCTCACCCAGCAAATCCTCTGTGCTCAACTGAACAGAGTGTAAGGGCTCCACTCAGCCCTATAAAACAGCAGTTCCAAGAACCAGGGTGTTAGTGTCTCAGAAGAGTGTCCAAGAAGTGATGAGTAATGGGCTGGAGGGATGGCTTAGTGGTTAAGAGCACTGATTGCTCTTCCAAAGGACCCAAGTTCAAATCCCAGCACCCACATGGCAGTTCACAGCTGTCTGTAATTGCTGGGCATGGTGGCACTGTGGGGGCAGGGGGGCAGAGGCAGGCCGATCTCTGTGAGTTCAAAGCTAGCCTAGTCTACAGAGCAAGTTCCAGGACAGCCAGTCAAGGCTACACAGAGGAACCCTGTCTTGAAAAACCAGAATAATAATAATAGTATTGAGGCCTGCTTTAGCTCTTAGCATAACTACAGCCATTTCTGTCTTCAGTCTCCATTTTAGTTATAAGATGAAATTACTCGTACTTGGTTACTTTGTTACCTGGACACTCTGAAGAGTACCCAACTACAGCTCCACTTGGGACCAATCAAATTAAATATCAGTTAGAAATGCTTTGTCTAGCTAGTCAAAATGATGTAGGGCTGCCATTGCCTTGCTTCCTACACCTGGTTACCTGGTTGCTACCTGAATGTGGTTTGTTTCCTAGACCTTGTTACTTGGCTGTTACCTGGTTATTTTATTTTATTTTTATAAAAAGCCTGCTTTGGTAGTAGACCAATGTCACAATTAGTCTCTGAGACCCTTGTGTCCCTGGTCATAGTGGTCATAGACCCATGACCAGTTTTGGGGTGTACATTCAATAAACCATCAATATCTGACTGAGACTGGTGACTGAATAGTTTGTGTGGATATTCTTTCTTTCTTTACTTTTTTTCCAAGACACGGTTTCTCTGTGTAGCCCTGGCTGACCTGAACTCACTTTGTAGATGAAGCCAGCCTTCAATTCACAAAGATCCACCTGCCTCTGCCTCCCAAGTGCTGGGATTAAAGGTGTGAGCCACTACAACTGGCAATTACAGACAGCTGTGAACTGCCATGTGGGTACTGGATTTGAACCCTGGTCCTTTGGAAGAGCAGCCAGTGCTCTTAACCGCTGAGCCATCTCTCCAGCCCGTTGTGTGGCTATTCTTGAACTATAATATTTGGAGGTCCCATGGAGATTGGACTGTAAAAATAGTAATAGTAATTAATAATACCATTGAACTATGCTAGTTGAATTGGCCAATTTAATTTTTTGAAGATTGTATTTATTTCATGTGTACATGCGAGTGCCTGCATGTATGTCTCTATACCATGTATATACCTGGTATCTGAGAAGACAGAATTAGGCATCAGATCCCTGGAACTGGAATTATAGGTCATTGTGAATCACTATGTGTAGGTGCTAAGAACCAAAGCTGGGTCCTCTGCAAGAGCAGCAAGGGCTCATAGCCTCTTAGCCATGCCTCTGGCCCCCAAATGGTTAATTATATGTTGTCTACCTTTTATCACTGTTTTGTTGTTGTAAGGGGCTCTGTGTGTGTGTGTGTTTTAATTTAAAATAGATTTATTTTTGCCAGACGGTGGTGGCGCATGCCTTTAATCCCAGCACTTGGGAGGCAGAGGCAGGTGGATCTCTGTGAGTTCGAGGCCAGCCTGGTCTACAAAGCGAGTCCAGGACAGCCAAAGTTGTTATACAGAGAAACCCTGTCTCGAAAAACAAAAACAAAAAAAATTGATTTATTTTTATTTACATGTATGTGTGTGCATCTATGTGGGTAGAGGGCACGTGTGCTCTAGTGCCCAAGGAGGTCTGAAGAGCATATTGGATCTCCTACAGCAGGAGTCACAGGCAGTTGTGAGCATCCGGATGTCATTGCTGGGAACTAAATTCCAATGCTCCTGAAGAGCAGAGCTCGCCCGTAACCACCGAGCCATCTCTAGTGCTCGCTCTTAACTGCTGAGCCATCTCCCCAGCCCTGCAGCATTTTTTAAGGGGAAAAAGTGAATAAACACATATTGATCTAGAAAGAGCTGAATGTCTGTGCAGAGAAGACCTTCTCGCAAGGCCAGGGCCAGTCGGGAACTGTAGCTATCAGCTATTAGTGAACTTCTTCCTGTGTCTCCGTGGAAGTCAGACCCCCTCAGGGGCCAAGAACTGTGGGCACAACAAACTCAAAGACACAAGGCAGACTCCCCATGAAGATGTGGTGTGAACAGAGGCTTTTCTTTATGCTCACAGCTACCTCCACAGCCTCCACTGCTGTGAGGGACAGTGCTTGCCTCAGGACCAACTACTCCTTGAAGGACAACAACAGGCTTCACTCCAGAAACTGGGGTCGAAGAGGTGCTCAATTGAGACAGTGCAGTCCTTCAGAGGTGTCAGAGGATCCCACATGTCACTAAGTGAGCCCCAGGTCCCTGAGTTAGTCGCTTTGCAAGCTCTGAGAGACAGAGAGAGAGAGAGAGAGAGAGAGAGAGAGAGAGTGTTAGTTGGCTGAAACCCTACAGCCCTGATTAACAGGTGGGATTAGAGAGGAGTGGGACTGGGGCACGATGTGAAACTGGCAAAGACTCAACGAGAAGTTAAATTTTTAAAAAAGAGGCAACACAGACATCAGCATACACAACCATAGAACAAACAGATCAATTACATCTAGGAGAAAAGAAAAAGACAGAGGACTAAAGGAAAGAAGGAAGAGAAACCCTATTCCTTGAACCCCTTCTTAGAGAAAATCCAAAATGACAAGTTTTGTACTACATTATGAGCAATGTCCAACTGTCAACAGGACATTGTAAAATACGCAAAGAAATAGCCCACACTCTGCAAAAAAAAAAAAATCAGCAAAAAATTCATTTTTTTTTTTTTTTGGTTTTTCGAGACAGGGTTTCTCTGTGTAGCCCTGGCTGTTCTGGACTCACTTTGTAGACCAAGCTGGCCTTGAACTCACAGAGATCCGCCTGCCTCTGCCTCCCGAGTGCTGGGATTAAAGGCGTGCTCCACTACGCCCGGCTCAAAAAATTCATTTTTTTTTTTTTTTGGTTTTTCGAGACAGGGTTTCTCTGAATATCTCTGGCTGTCCTGGAGTCGCTTTGTAGACCAGGCTGGCCTCGAACTCACAAAGATCCGCCTGCCTCTGTCTCCCAAGTGCTGGGATTAAAGGCGTGCGCCACCACCGCCCGGCTAAAAAATTCATTTTTTAAAATAAAAAAAATCAGACATTTACTCTGCGTGAGTGCAAATGCTAGATTTTACAGATAAAAATTTCAAAGTAATGACTAAAAAGGGCAAATAGGTGTGCAGTATACAGCTGCAGTCTCAGCTACCTGAGAGGATGAAGCAAGAATTACCTGAGCCCAAGAATTCAAGGTCAACTAAACAACATAAGGAGATCCTGTTTCAAAAACAATTTTTTTTTGAGAAAAAGTTAAACTGTTTATTTCACAGAATAGCTCCACATCAAACCAGCAGGCACCATCAGAATACGCAACAGAGGATCCAATCAGACACTCTATAGGACGGGCATTTGGTCATAAGGTAGAGAAATGATACCCAGAAGAGGGCAACAGTTAGCATCACATGGGGACACGCAACCAGCAATTTCCTAGGGTGGATTCGGTTTGTTTTTCCTGTCACAATTTGGGGGAAGAAGAAAAAAATCAAAATTTTAAAAAGCATTTAGGGAGTTAAAAGAAACTACGTTTAAAGAACCAATGAAAATATGAGAAAATATATCAGAGACTATTAAAGACTACAGCAAAAGAACCATATAGAAGAAAATCTAGAGTATTGGCCCTAGTTTTGCTGTATGTAATAATAAGTAGCTCTGTGAGTGCTTATTCTTATCAACATTTTATTTATTTGGCAGTCCTGGGGACTGAACTGTAACATGGCCCCAGACCTGAACACAACTGACTCCATGATGGAAGTGCCATTCAGGCTGTAAAACTCAACACGTAGGCAGCACCACCTGCCAAAGCGAAAACAAAGAACTAACCCATCAGTGCCCATAGTTCTGGGAAGGTCTCTAAATGTACTAACCTTGCATTTTGGCTTCTGTAGTTCTGCTTCTGGCTAACTGTTCTTGTTAACTGAAGTACGTCAACCCAGAAACCCAGGTTTTTGTGCTTAAAAACTCATCCTGAGAAAGGCTCAGGGCTACACTGGGTTCCCCAGTACCCAGTGTAGTCACTGGCTGACTAATAAAGAATTTCTGCAATCTTCTCTTGTGAGTACCCACAACAGAACTAGGGCCTCACAGACACTAGACAAGTGCTCTATTACTATGCCACCAACTTAAAAATATGTAAGATATTTCATGACATCTAAGGTACAAGATGTTTGATAAGTCATTACAAACTTTCCAGTAACCTTAAGGTAAAGATGACTTATTCTTTCCTAGTGAATTAATTAATCAATGATGTGTTCATTTTATTCAGATGCAATTACTCATAACTAGGTAATATTTTTAACATAGTAAAAGGTCAGAGTAACCAAAGATAATGCTATGCTGGCACCAACAGTTTTTAAGAGCTTAATTCTGCTGTTTTCAGCATTTCTCAAGAATGTTTCTACAACTTTTAAACAATAAAATATTACAGGAAACCAAAGTTTCAAAACAGAGTCTTTTCTCTAGCACCCCCTGCTGGGTGTCTGGGACCTACTCCAGAGCTACCTAGGGAGACTTTTTCCACCCAACCCTCCTCTCTTCACCTGTCTTACACACCCTCTTGCGACTGAAAGTGTTCCCAGCCCACTCCTGCTCCCTCTTCCCTTTACCACTCACAGATGTGACCCCCGTGACCTTCCCATTCCACCTCCCCACAGCTCCTGAACCCGACAGGGCTTTCCCCACCATGTGGTTACTAGAGGCCATGGGGGATGCTCCTCCTAATGGGTGAATGTGTCTCCCCCAAAAGATGTTGAAGTGCTTATTCCCAGGACCTGTGACTGAGATTTGATTTGCAAAGAGTTTTAGGGGCTGACCACATAAGATGAAGCTGTCTCTAATCCAACACAGCAGTGCCTGGTGCACGGCCAACATTTGGACAGAGGCAGACAAGTGCGGAGACACAGAGCATCATGAGAGGATGAAGTTGGATAGCTCAGCTGCGCACTGACAATCCAAAGGACACAAAAGATTGCCAGGGAACCACAGCAGAGAGGAGAGAGGCACAGGGCAGAATGTCCCTCAGAGCAGCCAAAAGCAACCAGCCCTGCAACCCCCTTTAGACTTTAGACTCGCCTCAGAACCAGGAGTCAGTGTGCTCTTGCTCAGTTGTGTGTAGCACTTGGTGCATGCTCCTACTGTTCTGCGCAGTCCCTTCGTGAAGGGACACCCATGCTCGTGGGACCCTTCTCAGTTGAGGGGCTCTGAGAGGAAGAACAGGTTCAGTTTTGAAAGCTGGCAAGGGACTATTGCTTTCCACTGGGACCTTGGCCTTCAGCTCATAATTTTCTTCCTTTCTCCTCTCTTATCTTAAAATTTTGTGTGTGTACATGTGTAAGCAGGGGTGACAGAACCTCTTACGGAAGTCAGAGGATAGCCTGTGGAAGTCATTTCTTTCCTTCCATTACGTGGTACTGGGGTTGTGTGCCAGACACACACACACACACACACACACACACACACACAGGAGATTCCTAGACCACTGGAGAGGTGCCCTTAGGAAGGATTAAGGTAACTAACTGCTCTAAGTCCATTGATAATTCGTAAAAGCTTGAAGTTGGCCCTGTTGGGGATGTGATTGCTCAGCGCTGTGTATATTCCCTCCATTGCCTTCCACCTTGAGATGGCACAACCAGGGAAAGCCGCACCTAAACCTGCATTATGATCTTTGGATTTTCAGACTTGAGATTCCTCCCAATAAATGTTAGCCTCATGGGCTAACCTCACATGGTGGCGCACACCTTTAATCCCAGCACTTGAGAGGCAGAGGCAGGTGGGTCTCTGAGTTCGAGGCCAGCCTGGTCTACAGAGAAGAGTTCCAGGACAGTCAGGGATACACAAAAAACCCTGTCTTGAAAAACCAAAAGGAGGGCTGGAGAGATGGCTCAGCGGTTAAGAGCACTGGCTGCTCTTCCAGAGGTCATGAGTTCAATTCCCAGCAACCACACAGTGGCTCACAACCATCTATAATGAAATCTGGTGCCCTCTTCTGGCCTGCCTGTATACCTGCAGATAGAACACTGTATACATAATAAATAAATCTTTAAAAAAAAAAAAAGAAAGAAAAGAAAGAAAAACCAAAAGGAAAAGAAAAAGGAAGTGTTTGCCTCAGATATTTCATCACCATAACAGCAAGTGGACTGATACAGGAGACCCCTTCAGGCTGGAAAAGCAGTCCTGAGGTCTTGCACCAAGAATACTTCTATTTGCCTTCTTCTGTGGAAGGGGAGCTTCCTTGAGCTGTGCCAAAAACACTTCAGGTCCTGTTAGTGGTGATCACCCCCCAAGTTTGCATCTCCTGTACCCCCACCCCACCCACTCATCCCACCCCCGTAGTTCTTAAATGCCAAAAAACTGCCTTAATATTTTGTCCCTGCTCATCACAGTGGTAGTTGAAGCAGCTGTTCTGCTGTCCTTGGCCAGGGACCGCCAGCAATGGACTTCTCACCACCGGTCACTGGAGAGGTGTTGGTCTACAGGACCCTATGATCAGTTCTGCTACCCAGGGCCCATAAACTAAGAAGGGTCCCATGAATATCGATGTCCCTCTATGCAGGGATGATGCACAGCACAATAGGCCTGCACACCAAGTGCCACACTGAGTGTGTCCCTGCCTTTGATTGCTTGGAAACAGAGCCTGGGATCAGGCTTTGCTAGAGGATGGCTGGTCAGGACAAGCCCCCAGAGGGTGAGGGCAAAGGGCAGGGAAGGGAGGGGCTCAACAAACACTACAGATTATCTCTTTCAAAATACGTGTTGAAGTTTAATCCCCATTATGAGAGATTAAGAGATACAGGGCTCTGCCCTCCCAAGTGGATTTATCCACTCCTGTGATTAATGGATTGATGAGTTAATGAGTTATCTCCAAAGTGGCTCTGTTATAGAAGCCAGTTGGCTAGATCTCATGAACACCCTGCCTCTCACCGTGTGATGCCATTTGCTACCTCAGGATTCTGCCAACAAGAACATCGTAGATTCAGCCACTTGACCTTGGACCAGAACCATGAGCCAAAATTAACCTCTTTTCTTTCTGGCTTACCCAGCTCGTGGAATTGTGTTATCAGTAACAGAAAAAGACTAACACAGAAGGAATGTGGTTTCAGAGTTAAATCCAGGCCTGGACAGATTCAGGGAGGCTTGGGGACATCAGCTGTACCCTAGATTTATGCAGATCTGAGGGAGGGTACAGCTTCCTGGTCATTGCATTAGTTGGCATTGACTGTGTGGGCTGTATCCAGAGCCTGCCAGACACCCCGGCTACTTGGTGAAGGGCCCTCCTCCACAGAAGGGAGGTCTAGTTGGGGTGCCAAGAGAAACTGCCAGACAGAGCACGTATGTCCCAGAGTGCAGCCGTCTCCTCTCCTGCCTCAGGCTTATCCACTGATCAATCACCATTCCACTGTCCCTGGTGCGTGTCAGTCACCCATCCAACATGTCCCCAAGTAACAAGGGGTCAAGGGGTACAAATCAAGTTCTGAGAGATGCCTCACTATACTGACACCCTCCTGGATTCCTGGGGGAAACAAAAAATAAAAACCCTTCTCCAGCCCAGCCCAACTCTGGGGTGCCACCCTGATGGAGTGAGGGGGTCATTTAGGAGCACCCCTCCTCCTTGACGGCCAATTGGGTTTGAAGCCACGGTGTTTCCTTAAAGCCTCCACCAAAAAGAAGCAAGTATGAGGTTCCCCTGCTATCCCAGCATGAGCTGCACCTGAGCCCATCTCCCCCTCCTGACCACATTTGTCCCCCACTAAGCACTGCTCCTTCTCCCACCCCACACCAGCGGTGCTGCACTGGGAACCCAGAGCCAGGAACCAAGTGGCCGAGAGCGCCATCTAGTGGGTAACAGGGTGAGTTACTAGAAGCGACGGGAGAGCCAGGATTGTGGTCTCCCCAAACCCCATGGCATGTCCCAGAGAAGGTTAGGCCAAGGTGTTGGACTGTGAAGGAATTAAAGGATAAAGGCAGGGAAGAGGAACCAAGGTGCTTCCTTGGGGGTGCCTGGAGCCCTGCCCCAGGTGCCTCTGCCTGCCATTAGAGGGACTGGCAGGTCACCCAAGACACCATGGTCAGTTTCTGTCCCTTTCTCTCTCTTCTGGTGCATTTAAATTTGGTTTTGGTTGGTTGTTTGGTTGGTGGCTTGTTTTGAGGCAGGATCTCACTTAGCTATGGCTGGCCTTGAACTCCTGAACCTTCTGCCCCACCTTCTGAGTGCTCTGCTCACAGGTGTGCACTATCATGCTCTACTGGGGTCATGTAAAATCCATGTGAGAGCCCATAAGATGAGTCAAACTACCACAGAGACTGACAACCAGTGAAGTCAATCCTGGGAGCGCAGCAAGTTGTCCTCTGGCCACCTACATACACACTGTAGCATGAGCAAGCACATGTACAGACACGTACTCACACCAGATAAATAAAAAAATTTTTTTTGTTTTTTGGGGTTTTTTTTAGAATACCATTTGGTTCGGTCTGCTTATCACAAGAAAATGGTAAGGAGATTTTCAAAAATTCAGAAATGAATGCCATGGCTGCCATTGTTGTCATCACTGTCCTCATCCCCTTTGGACCGTACTGTCCTACGGGTTGTCCATCTGCCCCTCAGCCCTTCAGGGAATCCCAGAGGTGAGGCTGCTGAGTCAACTGGAGGAGGATATGGAAGTCAGAGCTCTGACCTTCCCCTGTGCAAACACACCTGTAGGGAACTATAGAGGTACCGCCTGGCTGGAGATGCCACGTGCCCTGGGCTCTTACCCTCTGGTTCTGGGAAGGCGGGAGGAAGCCGAGCTAACTGCTCAGGGAGGCTTGTTAAGGGTATAGAAATTGACCACCAAGACTTTCACTTCTCAGTCTGTACACTTCCCCAAAAGCATGGTGGTGTCTAGAGCTAGCAAGGCTTTGGAGTTTGATCTCTTTTTTGTTTTTTTCAAGCTAAAATACAGTTGGGAACACCAGGCATTGAGTGCCTTGGAATGAAAGACTATGTTATCCCCTGTGAAAACCAAGGATGATCAAGCCTGCATTCATAGTCTGCAAACGACGCTGCGTGGGCTCTACTGATCCCCAAGCGCCCTGTCTTCAGTGGCTTTCTCACTTCTGTATATCAGCTGAGGAATTGCTACAGAGACAGTTGTAACTGGCAATTCCTAAAATAGTTTCTGTCTGGCCCTTCAGAGAAAAAGTTGGTCACTGGGCCAGTGAGACAGCTCATGGGGAAAAGGCACCTTCTTCCAAGTCTGATGACCTGAGCTTCGCTCCAGGAGCCCACCTGTTAGAAAGAGAGAGTGATTCTTCAGGTGGCCTTCTGGACACCACACATGTCCTGTGGTGTGCACTACACAAACACATGAACACAACCAAAACAAATAAATGTTAAAAAGAAAAAAGGAAAGAAAAATATGTTGGCGACACCTTAAAAATTACAACTGCAAAATTACAAGAAACATAAGAAACAGAGAGTTGTATGTGGCTAGTGACATGAAGGTCATGGCCAATGGAACCCAGACTCAGGAAAGGGAGAATAAGCTACTGTTCCTTCAACACAGCACTTTGCAGTAACAACCCTAGATGGAAAGAGAGGTACCTGCAGGTTCCAAGAGGCCCACCAGCCACAGGTAATGGACATCAAACCTCCTTCCCCAGGGTAGCAGGAGAGGAGGCCGACGCCGGGAATCACGACTTTTACAAACAGAAGCTAGAAAGAGGAAAAAGAGGAAATATGGCTATTAAAAAGCTGAAAACATGGTGGGGAGCCCTCAGGGGTGAAGGCCTAGAGTCCAATGACCTGAGTTTTGATCCTCAGGACCCACATGGTAGAGGAGAACCAACTCCTCCAAACTGCCCTCTGACCTCTGCATGTGCACATGCATGTACACCCAAAAACAAATAAACAAAGCTGGGCAGGGTGGCACACAGTTTTAATCCTAGCACCTGGGGTTGAAGGTCAGCCTGGTCTGTATAGTGAGACCTTGTCTCAAAAACAAATAAATAATGACAGGGCCTATAATCCCAGCCCTTGGGCAATGAAGGCAGAAGGATCAGAAGTTCAAGGTCATCCTTAGACGTGAGTTAGCTCATGGCTAGGCTGAGCTATGGGAGACTCCAGAGGGGAAAAGAAGGTTAAAATCAGAGAGGAGCCAGAGATACGAGCAGAACATTAATTTCATTTTATTTTAATCACGGGAGTCATGTTCAAATTGTTGTTTGGAGATTTTGCTTTCAGTTCAGGTCTCCAGTAGCCAAGGCTAGCCCCAAGTTCTTCATCCTCCTACCCACACCTCTCACATGCTGGAATTGTAGGTGTGTGCCAGCACACCAGCAGTGATTCAGACAGCCCTTAGTATCTGTGAGCTCCAAACCCATGGATTCAGCAAATGTTTGATCTAAACATTAAAAGGCATCTGTACTAAATATGAACAGACTTCTTTGGGCCATTATTTCCTATTTACATAGCATTTGCATTGTACTGGGTCTTAGCAGAAATCTAGAGCCATTTTAAACTATAAGAGAGGATGCACCTAGGTTATATGCAAATATCATGCCATGTTATGCAAATAAGCATCTGCAGATTCTGGTCTCTGTTGTGGGGAGGGCACTCCTCTCCAGATACTGAAGGACAGCTTTGTTTGTGTAAAGTATTCAATTGAGGGGGTGTGGTGAGAACTCTTTTAATCCCAGCACTCCAGGATGAGGCAAAGAGATCTCTGTTAAATTCAAGACCAACCTGGTCTACACATCAAATTCCAGGCCAGGGCTAAGCAATGAGACTCTGCTTATAAATAAATAAATAAATAAATAAATAAATAAATAAACAAACAAACAAACAAACAAACAAATAAATAAATAAATACATGATTTAAGTATAAATATTTAAAACAAACAATAACTTTAAAGTTTTTAAGATATGTGAAAGGCAAGTGTGGTAGCACAAGCCTGTAATCCTAACACTCACAGGAGTCTGAGACAGGATTGCCACAATCCCAAGGTCAGCCTGGACTCCATATTGAATACCAGACCAACCTGGGGCTGGAGAGATAGCTTAGCAGTTAAGAGCACATACTGCTCTTTCAGGGTACCTGAGTTCAGTTCCCAACATCCATGTCAGGCAGCTCACAACTGCCTGTAACCCCAGCTACAGAAATCCCAGTGCCTTCCCCGGTACACATGTGGAAATCAGAAAACAACTTTCAGGAGTCAGCTCTCACCTACTCTGTGATCCCAGGGATCAAATTCAAGTGGCTGGTATGTTTACTGGATGAGCCATGTTGCTGGCCTGTGATTATTTTTATAATCTTGTACATGGAAGATCTTTCTGAAATATCTGAAAAGACAAACCAATGAGATGGCGCTCCATTTGGCCATATAAGACTCTAAGATCAGAGCCGGCAAGATGGGTCAGCAGGTCAAAGTGTGTGAAGGTAGCAATAAACATAAAAAACAAAACAAAACTTCACTAACATAAACAGCTGTTGGTGGATGCCTTCCCAAATCAACTCCCACCTTCCTCCTTGCCAGCAGAACCTTGGCAACATTTAGGTACCAATCCCACGTGTACATGACTTGGCACAGACGGCAATTCAACCAATGAGCTGGGGGAGGAAAGGAGGGGAGAGGAAGAAGGGAAAAGGTGGGGTGAGAGAGGGCACTCCAGGAAGCATGTCTGAGCTAGCTTAACACAAGCTTATCCTTTGCTTATGCAAGTCTAGCACAGACATTCTGGTTGGTGTATGGCCTGAGCTATTCCATCTCAGGTCCAGCAGTCCAGATCATTCCATCCTGGAGCTCTACCACCCTCAAACAAGGCCAGAATCACTACAACCACAAAAGCCGTGGGATTGGCCCTTGTGTCTCTGCTCATATCTGATTGGTCAGATCTGGTCCCGTGGTCACATGACCCTAACAGCTTGCAGGGGAGGCTGGGAAATGCCATTTAGCCAAGCCATAGGGAAGAAAATGAGCCTAACTGAGCAAGTACTGAGCCCTGCTTAGTCACCAGGTCCCGTTGGGTCCCTTCCTCCCACACAGAGGACCCCCTCAATTCTCACTCTATGCGAGAATTTTCATTGCTGTCACCAGAGCGTTCTTTTGCACCAATGTCTCCACAGTCCACATGGGTACTGGTGGGTCAGACCCTTTCTGGAATTTGCATAGCTTTGTCCAGAAGCCAAATGCTGCCACTGTCAAAACTAAGAGTATGAATTGCCCTCCCAGGGCATCTCTGTGGAGGGTCCCCAGTCTGACCAGACAGGATGCCACCAGCCCTTGTCTTCTGCCAGCTACAGATTCAACTAACCATTAGAATCTTGTCACTGCTCAGGCAAAGAAAAGCAACAATCCAAGGGGACCAAGGCCCCCTGATCTCAGTGTGAGGACAGAGGTCTCTCTGATGGAGGACACACAGAGCCCACAGAAAGACTTCTGGGAACTCAAAACGCACATTCCAGAATTTAAGATTCAATAGAGGAAGTGAAGAGATGGTGGTTATTCTGAAATCTGCATTTGGAAAGAGGAAACGGAGTGGAGAGCAAGACCAGAGAGAAGGGTGAACTTCAACAAAGAAACTCAAGGCTGGATCTGTTCCAGGAACAACCTTGAGAACAGAGCAGTTTCTAAAAGGTGAAGAGTGAGTAAGGAGAGATACAGTAATTTAAGAAACCCTAGAGTAGGGATTTGGAACATGGATCAGTTGGTAAGTGCTTGCCACACAAGCATGAGTTCGAATCCCTAATAATCACATAAAAAAGCAGGGAGTGGGTATGCTCACCCTGTAATCCCAGGAGTGTGCACACAAAAGAAATACTAGCTCAGAAGAACTGAGGAAGTCTGGGGAATCTTAAAAGGCCCCAGGCAAGGATGGAAGAATACAAAGAAAGCACACATGTAGCCTTGGGATGGCTGGGCAGTGGAGACCTGGGTGAGGCAAATCTTCAGAGCTTGGGGGCTGAAGCACCTGGCCCTGGAGGGGCTGCATCTCATTTGTTCATTTGCAGCCTTGGAAGGGAGCTGGAGAACAACACATCCAGAAGGGAAACAGAGCAGAAAACATTTACAAGTTCCAGATCAGACCCAATGGGAATACTAAAAAGAGCTTAAGGTGAGGGGGGGGCAGTGACAAAGAGGTGTGTGGTGACACTGCAGGGGAAATAGCATGCCTGGCCTAAGGCAGGGGATACTCGGAATTCAGAGGATACTACGGGATCCTGGGAGTGGGTGGTGCAAGACATACACCAAGATGTTGAGTTGTGGCAAGGTAGTGGCAAAGGGGAGGTGAAAATGTCCCTTAGTTTTTTCTGTTGGGGTGATGTGGACAGACAGAGGAAAACATGAGGGGTTTAAGGTTTATCCTGGGATCAGCAGCATGGCTCATGGGTAATAGGACCTGCAACCAAGTTTGACAGCCTCAGTTTGATCCTCAAGACCTCCACAGTGGAAGCAGAGAACTGACCTCAAAAGTGGTCCTCTGACCTTTCCATACACGTACCATGGTACACATGCACCCACCTATGTAAAATAAATATGAGTCTGTTTCAATATATTCATCCTAGAGATGTTAATATATTTTAATGTATCCATCCTGGCAAGGAAGAATTGGAAGTTTAAACAAGATTAAGTTGCATCGTTGAGTAACTGCAGGAGTGTCACATGGTGGGTGGCGTGCAGCTGTAGAGCACATGGGGAAATGGCTGCAATGTCACCTGCATGGGGTAGGGGTAGTGCCTGGGGCAGCATCGGGGTGCTGATGGCTAAGCCCTCAGCTTCCTGATTGAGTCAGAAATGACAGCTCTCTTGCAAGCTGGTTCCATGAAAGGAAGAGGGGGGCGGGGGAGGACATACCAGCAACACTCACAAACTAGATAGCTTTGCCCTGTGACAAATGCAAGCCCTCATACCACAGTGGCAGGGATGGAAGGTCCTGACATGAACTGTACTGCCTTGGCTTCTGATATTTCACCCCATCTTCCAAGCTGTATCATTTAGGATGCTCCTGAAAACACGGGAAGATACAGCCAAAAAGCAGGGAGGCATAGGCAGACACTGAGACTAAAGCTGCCTTCTTAGCTCCTAGCCACTGATTCCAGCGTCATGGGACTGAGGCAGGAGAATTGCCACAAGCCTAAGCTAGCCTCAAAAATAAACCTGCAAACAAAAAGACATGGTCATGTGTGCATGAGACACACACACACACACACACACACACACACACACACACACACACACGGTTTCACATAACCAAACTGGCCCAGTTTTGCTATGTATTTGAGGATGACCTTAAAACTCCTGCTCCTCCTGCCTCCAATTCCAGAATTCTGGGATTACAGAAGTGAGCCACCACACCAGTGCCACATCCTTTCCACTGTCCACTCTATCTCCCACAGCATCAGCTTCATTTGATCCTCAGTCCACTCTGGTGGCCCATCTTGGCTAGGCCCTCCCACTCAGCCAGTGGGAGGAGCCAGGGCTGTGCTGATGTGCTGTTCTGGGGGGAAGGAAGCTGTAATAGCACCGCTTGTGGTACACATGGCACGTGTGGTTTGCATGCCCCCAAAGGGCTGATTTCCAGCTCCCAGCATGACACCATTGGAGAAAGCTGTGTGCCATGGTCCCAGGGGCTGATTCCACCTGCCCCAGCACACAACAGTACAGACATGAGTCTGGCTTAACAGCTTCTGAAGGACAGAAAACAGACACTTGGTCTAGGCCAGCAGTTCTCAGCCTCTCAGCCTTCCTAATGCTGTGACCTCATGCTGTGGTGACCCCCAACCATAAAATTATTTTTGTTGCTACTCCATAACTGTAATTTTGCTACTTTTATGAATTGTAATGTAGATATCTGGGTTTTTCCAGGGTCTTAGGTGACCCCTGTAACACACTCTTTCACCCCCCAAAGGGGTAGCAACCCACAGATTGAGAACCACTGGTCTAGGCCAACCCTGGCCTCTCTGGAGCCTGTGACTCCCACACAAAGCCTTTGGTGGCTGAGCAGCCAAGGACGGGGAAGAGAAGGGAAGATGTTGAGGGGGCTGCTGTGGAGGCCTTTCTGTCAATCCTTATAACTTCCAGAGGCAATCTCAACCTCAGTAGCCCCAAGAATACATCCCACTCAGGGATGTGGGAGACAGTGCCCAATTCCTGGCTCAGGTGACAAACCATAAGATGGGGGTGAGGGGGGTGACTCCTGTTTTCCTTGTAAGTGTTGGCCACAATGGCATGTAGTCAAGGGGAGCAGATGATGGGGTACAGGGTTTGTACAATGGATTAAGACAACCCAGGACCAACTGCAGAGAGAATGGGTGGGGGTTTTGAGGATGGATTTAAATCATTGGCTGGAGCTAGGAGCCGGGGATGCTTCATTTGCATTTGGCAGCATGGTCCTATCATAAGAAGGGGAACACAGTACCTAATTATCCTATGGGCAGTGGGGGAGTGGGGAGAATGTTTGCAGGGAACTGTATCAAAGGTTACATTCCAGAGGCCATCCAGAAATCCTAAGGGCTGCTGAAAGGGTTCTAATTAGGAGAAAGGAAGTTAAACCTGTAACTGCATATATGACATACCTCAGGTAGGGAGGGTGGGGGTTGGGTTCCCTGGATCAAGCAGAGAAGAGGGAGTCCCTTTTTCCCTCTGAAAGGAAAGGGAGTCTGCCATTTAGCACCAAGCTCTGGGACTTTCTGGTCATGTCAGACCACAATCTTAATAGTGGGGGTCTGAGCCCTGTTTTATTTTATAATGAAGAGGTGTCATTGTAATCCCAAGCCTCTATGCTGGGGACAGCTTGATATTGAGCCAGAGGCCTATTAGCAGTGATTTTTGCAATGCTACTTATGTGCCGTTTTAAAAATTGGACGAGGCAGGGTACCAGGAGGAGCTGGGTTCTGACCACCAATAGAGGGCCAAGGATAGGGAAAGGCAAGCCACGGAGAGGGTTTGAGTACCATAGGGTTGGGGTGTTAGGCACATATTGTGCCTGGAGATCCTGCCTGAGATTTTCGACCATTTGTACATCCTTTTCCACCAGCCCAAATTCGTTAACAAAGAAACAGCATTCCTCTCCCAACACAATGCAGATTCCTCCCTGTTCAGCAATAGCTACCTGGAGTGTAACCTTTGACATAGTTCCCTGCTGGCACTGTCCCTGCCACCATTGCCCATAGGAATTAGGTTCTGTGTTCCCCTTCTTATGAGAGGACATTGCTGCCAAATGCAAATGAAGCATCCCTGGCACTCCTAGCTCCAGTCAAAGATTTACATTCACCCTGGAAATCCCCACCCATTCCCCCAAGTCCTATATAAACATTGTTCACCCTAATAGAGAATCTGTCCCTCTGCAGCTGCTCCCAGGTTGTCTTAGTCTGTGGTACTCACACCATCTGAACCCTGTTCCCAGGTGTGGTGACTCCAAGTATTGCTTCCCACACAGTCTGCACAGAAAACCTGCTTCTCCCAGCTGTCAGCAGAGCTCATTGCTGCGATGATTGGCAGTGTGGCATCAGGTGAAAAAGAACAGCTATGAAATTGTATTTATATGTGTGGTGTCACATGTCTGGGATCCCAGTGCTCAGGAGGTGGAGGCAGAAGTTCAAGGCCAGCCTCAGCTACTTGACATCTTGTCTCAAAAAATAAAAAATCACAAAAAACAAGGGCCAAAAAGATGACTCGGCCGGTAAAGGCACTTGAAGACTGATGCCCCCAAGTTTGACTGCTAGAACTCACCTGGTGGAAAGGAAAAAACCAACTCTCACAAGTTATCCTCTGACCTCCACATACAAGGGCACACACACACACACAAATTATAAAAATGGGGGAAATAAGAATAGAAAAATACTCAATTCATAGTGTAATATTATTCTTAAGGAAAATAAGATGTGTGTCGATGTTGGAGCATCCCTCTGTGTGAGCATAAATGAATATGACAGTAAAATGGACCAGACTTGAGCTGCTGAGATGGCTCATCAGGTAAAGGTGCCCGCTGCCACACCTGACAAGCGGCCTTAGATCCCTGAGTCCCATGTGGTACAAGGAGAGACTCGACTCCCAATAGTTGTCCTTTGTCTTCCATACATGCACTATGGCACACACATGCCCATCAAACACACACACACACATATACAAACAAACAAAACACTTGGTTGTCACATCCTAAGAGGACATGGGGACAGGCCACAGGATCTTGTGATTACAACCAGTGCCCTGCTCATCCCCAACACAACACGATCACCTTGTCCCAATATCAACAGAACCCAGAATGGAGGAATGCCCCCAAAGTGGGGCTCTCAAACCAGCACCTGCACCCAGAAACTTTAAAGAGGCGTGCTTTTTATCTCCCCTCCAAAACTGGCTCAGACACTCTGGGTGTGGTGCCCCAAAACTTGTCTTGCTAAAACTGCTGAAAACATGAAGCAAGGGGTGGGAGACGGTGACTCGGTGTTTAAGCAGGTGTTCCCTTGGGGATCAAAGCACAAAGGTCTTCATCATTCAGCCGAGGTCAGGGTCAGGGTTCCACATCAGCTGGGAAGAGTATGAGAAATCCAAGACCAGTGTTTGTTCTGCTTCTGGTTCAGAAACTAGCAGTCAGGGGTTGGGGGTGTTTTTCAGTCCATTGTGGGTGGGGCCATCCCTAGGCTGGTGGTCCTGGGGTCTATAAGGAAGCAGGCTGAGCAAGCCATGAAGAGCAAACCAGTAAGCAGCACTCCTCCTTGGCCTCTGCATCGGCTAGGTCCTAGGTCCCCTAGGTCCCCACCTGTTTGAGTTCCTGCCTTGGCTTTCCTCCATGGACGGTGGCTTGGGATAGGTAAGCTAACTAAGTCCTTTCTTCCCCAAGTAGCTTTGATCATGCTGTTTTGTCACCTTAGCAGCCCTAAGGCAGCCACAGAGACTGTCACCTATCAAAAGAAATACAAGGTCAAAAGTGGCAGGGAAGAATTCCTGAGCCTGATCTTGGGGCTGAGGTCAATGTTGGAATGTCTAGGAGGCCTGTGAGGGGTACTCTACACTCTCTGAAGTCACCAAATGAAGCCAGGTGAAGATGCTCCCTGTTTTCTCCAGGTGTCAGCCTACCTGTCTCTCAGGGGCCACAGCAGTATGTCCACAGCTAACTCTCCTCTCAATTTCTGTCTCTGTAAAACTCAAATGCATGGGGAGCTTTTCCAGGGATGCACTGGAGGGTGAAGAGAGAAGGGTAGCCCTGATAGCAGAGAAGAAGAAATGATTTTAGAGCAGAGATGGGCAGAACTCCAGGAAGGAGGTCATGGAGCCCATGACCCACAAAACCAAGGAAGGGCTGGACCAACCATGGTGCCAGAGAGAGGTTGGACCCTGCTTCCAAGCACACCAAAAGACCACAAGTCATACCAAAGGGCATCTCCATGGCAACTGTGTAGACTGGAGAAGAGCCTGGGCTGGTCTCTGCTGTGGTTTGAATCTGAAGCATCCCCAAAGTCCTGGATTTGGATGTTTGGTTCCCAGTGGACCGTGCTGTTTCCAGGGGCTGCAGAGCCCTTAGGAGGTGGCGCCTAGCTGGTGGAAGTAGGTCACTGGGGAGCTGCATTTGAAGATTTCGTTGGGTTCCTGGTCCTTCGTGATGTGAACAGCCTCTGCCACACACACCTACTCACTGTCATACTTTCCCTACCATGATGGACCTAAGCTGTCCCTATCAGGTATCTTGGTCACTGTGACAGAAAACTAATACAGTCCCCAAAGCTGTGACCTGTGAAGACCCCTGATGCAGGTTTTGGGGAGAACCATCCACTGATGGCTGAGACTGGATTGGCTCCTGCCTGGGGTGAGACTTAATTGGATATAAAAGGCTGGAAGAGCTAAGAGCAACTTAAATTTTGGAAATGAAACAGTCCCTGTTGGCACATGTATCACAGCCTCTGAGATAGGAATTACCATCACCCGTTTACAGGCGACAGAGTAAACTCACTGTCAGTTGCTGAGATAGGCTTCAGGCCTTAATCTCCACCAAGGATTCCTCTGACTAGGAGACTTTAGTACTTGCTTTTAGCTGTGTGTGGCTTTTTCAGTTGGCACATCTTATTATGAAGGGTATTGAGTTGTACCCTGAATTCTCATTGTGGCCCCAACACAACAGTAGGAAGGACATGGGAAACAGGCATCTCTGAGCTCAGAGACCTGGCCTGGCAGTTACCTTGCCCAAGCTTACTCTTCAGGCTGGGTAGCCTCCAGGCCAAAGGAAGCTCCATCTGGAGCAACTCTCTTGTGCCAAGCCTGGACCAGAAAAGACTCACTCAAAGAGACCCCATAACAGTGAAATGGCTCCAAAATGCCTCCCCCAAAGGATAGAAAAATGGGGTCTGAAAGTTCAGCACTTGGTCTGTTATGGTTTGGGTAGGGAAACCTTAGGAAATGTGAGAACCAACTGGAAAGCCAGAGTAGCTAGGTTAAGGGAAGATGGCGCTCGGCAGACCCAGGGTCCTCTGGTCCATTTTGGGTGCAGATGACTCCTCCCTTCTGTGAGTCAAACAAACCTCACATAATCCAAGACTTTGTAGGCCACCATGACTTGAGGGTTCGGAGAAGTGACTTGTGAGTTCCTTGTAACTGGGGTTCAGAGAGTTGAGGTCACAGTGGGTGATGACACTGGTTCCCAAGGTTGGCAGGGCCTGGTTTGTCTGGCCCTTCATTTCTGATGGGGAATGCTGTGTGGACAGGCATTTTCCCTCCACTGAGCCATTGAACCAATGCTGCCAAATTCTATTGAGAACAAGTGAGGTCCATCCTGCACCGGAGACAGTACGTGAGATCCAATACTGCCCAGGCACTTTCTGCATCCAGCATGTGAGTTTACACCTCAGCCCACACCTAGACTTCTCATACCCAGCATGAAGCCAGCCCTTCCTTGGAGGTCAAGATCTCCTGCTCTGCATAGTCCCCCAATTGTCTGTCTGAGCCACAGGAGGAACTCAGGCACCAATCAGAGTGAGAATCAAATTGACCTTTTATATTCATGATGGGCCAACTAGAAAAAGCCACACACCATTAAAGGTAAGCAAAAACAAACAACAACAAAAAAAGATTGGGTGCTGGGAAGATAGCTTGGTAAGTAAAGTGTTTGCCCCACAAGCATGAGGACCTGAGCTTAAATCAGCAGAACCCATGCAAAAGCCAGGCACAGCAACACACACCTGCAACCTAATCATTGGTGGGAGAGAGGGGAGGCTCCCTGGGATCCCTGGAGCTTCCTAGCATGCTGTCCAAGCCAAATTGGTGAACTCTGGGTTCAGTGAGAGACTGTCTCAAAAACAGAAAGCGAGAGCCAGACATGGTGATTTATGTCTTTAATCCAGCACTGGGGAAGCAGAGGCAGTTGGATCTCTGTGAGTTCGAGATCAACCTGGTCTAGATAGCAAGTTACAGGCTAGCCAAGACTACACATTGAGACCCTGTCAAAACAACAATGAATTATAACAGCATAGGGCTGGAGAGGCAGCTAAAGGACCTGCCACACAAGCACAAGGATTCAAGTTCAGATCCCCAGCATTCATGAAAATGCCAGGTGGGTGTGCTAGTCCATCTGGAATTCCAGAACTCAGAAGGCAGAGGCTGAGGATGCCCAGAACAAGCTGGCTAGCCAGACTAGCCTGATCAGCAAGCTCTGAGTTCACTTGAGAGGCCTTGTTTCAGTGAATAAGGTTGAAGGTGATCAAGGGAAATGTTCTATCTCAATTTCGAACACACACTCATACGAACACACAAACCCACCACACACATGCACATTCATATGAACACACACATGCACATTCATATAAACACACATATATATCACACATACATATACACACTCATATGAACACACATATACGCCACACACGTGCACATTCATATAAACACACATATACACCACACATACATATACACACTCATATGAACACACATATACACCACACATGCACCCTCATATGAACACACAGCACATATATACACACTCCTATGAACACACAAACCACACACATACACACTCCTATGAACATACAAACCACACACATACACTCATATGAACACACACCTCACATATACACACTCCTATGAACACACACCTCACACATACACACTCATATGAACACACACCTCACACCTCACACATGCACACTTATATGAACACACCACACAATACACATATACACACATGTGAAAACTAATCAGTGAGTTAAATAAAAGAGGGGGGAGGAACTGAGAAAGACAGCTGATGTCACTCTGTGGCCTCCTCTGGCACAGGCAGAGACTTCTGTCTACATCGCATCCCACAAGTCAGCAGAAGGAGGCACTGCCGGTGACCCTGGAGCACAGACCTACCTTTGCAGGCCTCATTCCCTCCTCTAGGAGATGCAGGTGCCTACCATGCTGCAGCCAGGAACTCGCAGTGCTAGACACCTCCAACATCAGCCTGGCTAGTACATAGTACCTGCTCAGTGCCTGGTGGCTCTCCTTTGCCTCTGACAGGCCTTACACAGCATCTGGGGACACAGGGGAGTCACTTATGACTCCAAGACATACTGTGAATGTCCACTTTCTTTTTGGAGTTCAGACTCAACCTGCCATCCCTGTAGCACAGGTGCGACAGAATCCAGGCTCCATGATCTCCAAGGCAAGCCTGGAAGACTTTCTTGAAGAAGGGCGCTGTTGGGACTGGAGAGATGGCTTAGCTGTTAAGAGTGCTTGCTGTTCTTTCAGAGGAGCTGAGTTTGGAACTCACGTTGGGCAGCTCACAAATGCCTATAGTTCCAATTCTAAGAGATCCCCATACCCTCGTCTGGGCACAGATACCCACACACATATGCAGCATATACTTATACAGGCACCATATATATGCATAAATAAAACTAAGTCTTAAAAAAGACAAATAAGCCGGGCGGTGGTGGCGCACGCCTTTAATCCCAGCACTTGGGAGGCAGAGACAGGCGGATCTTTGCGAGTTCGAGGCCAGCCTGGTCTACAAAGCGAGTCCAGGACAGCCAGAGCTGTTAAACAGAGAAACCCTGTCTCGAAAAAAAAAAAAAAAAGACAAATAAAAGTTTTGTCTTCTTGTAGGTGTAACACAAACAGACTGGGTAAATTTTAAACTATAGAAGATGTTTGCCTCCTATTCTGGAGGCTGGAAGTTCAAGATCAAGGGACCTTATCTTCTGAGGCCCTCTGGCCAAGTTATCATGGCTGAGAGGCAAGCAGAAGAAAGGAAGTCAGTCTGAACTTATTTTCGTGGGAGGCCTTCTCCTACAACAACAAGCCACTCCTTCAAAAGCATCATAATCCTACCTGGAAGGCAGAGCCCTTGAGCCCAATCACCTATTAAAAGACCCACTTCTGTATTTTATTAGTTTTTTAAAAATCATTTTACATGTGTGAGCTATATGTGTGTTAGTGCTCTACAGGTGTGCCTAAAGCCACAGAGGCCAAAAGAGGGTATTGGATTCCTAAAGCTGGTGTTACAGAGGGTTCTATGAGGCCATTCAGGTGCCCTTAACAGCTGAGGCATCAACCAGCCCCTTATCTGATTTTTGAGACGAAAGTCTCACTATGTAGCCCAGGCTGGCCTCAAATTCAAGACTTCCCTTCTTGCCTCACCCTCCCAAGTCTTAGGATTACAGGCCCTCGACAGCCACACCTGTTCACACTGATGTTATAATTGCAGTTCACATTGAACCTGAGTTTGGGTGGGAACATTCAAATCCTAGCAGAAGATCTGTCCCATGAAGCACCTGGTGGACAGCCTTGGATGTAGCCCTCACTCCAAAACCTGCCATCCTTGGGGGCCGGAGAGATTTGGGGCAGGGGTGTGTTTTTGAGGAAAGCCTAAGGTCTGAAGATGAAAGAGGAGTGGTTGCTTCTAGACCTTTCCTGAGGGACCCACTCTGGTGCCTGTCCCAGCTCCAGGTGGCAGAGGTGATAGCACCTGGCTATTAGCAGGACAAAGAGTGATCCTTAGAGGATTTGATGACTAGCTCTTGGTTGCCTTGGAAACCAGGTTCCCTATTCAGCCTCCCTAGGCATCTTTCTACCCACCTGTCTCAGTCTTTTTCTCCAGCCTTGATCCAAGCCAAGAATCAGAGAAGGGTAGGTCACAGCCCTGCAAGGCAGGGGGTGGGCACCACTGGAAAGAAAAGAATCCCACAATTGCCATGTCTTTTAGGAAGCCCTAGGGTGAGGGAAAGGATATCTGCTAGTCAATGTAAAAGGAAATATAAAATTAAAAAGCATGGCTGGGCCCGGGCATGGTGGCACACGCCTTTAATCCCAGCACTCACTCGGGAGGCAGAGGCAGGTGGATCTCTGTGAGTTCAAGGCTAAACCTGGTCTACAAAGTGAGTCCAGGACAGCCAGGGCTACACAGAGAAACCCTGTCTAAAAAAAAAAAAAAAAAGCATCGAAAAACCAAAAAAAAAAAAAAAAAGCAGGGCCGGCGGATGGTTCAGCAGGTGAAAGCACTTGTTCCCCAAGCCTGACAACCCAAGTTCAGTCCCCCTGGCCCCACAGTGCAAGGCCAGAACAGACTCCTGCAACCTGTTCACCATGCTCGACCCATTGTATCTTCATAAACATACTTACATGTGCAAACACACACATACCATCGGCTCATTGTTATAATAATAATGTTAACCTTGATTTTCAAAAAAGAAAAGACAACTTGGCTCGGCAGTTAGACCCAGGCTCAGTTCTCAGAACCCACAGGGTGGCTTATAATCATCCGTAATTCCAGTTCCAGGGGATCTGACGCCCTCTTCTGATCTCGCCAAGCACCGTGCATGTGTGTGGTACACCTATACACATTCAGGCAAAACACTCATACACATAAGATAAAATAAATCTAAAACAAAAATTGAGAACAAAAAAAAAAAAAAAGAAAGAAAGAAAGAAAGACACCAGGGCTGGAGTGTAGGTCAGTTGGCAGGCTGCTTGTGTAGATTCCTGAAACCCTGGGTTCCATCTCAGCACCACATGGGCTAGGTGTGGAGGCATGTACCAGCAATCCCAGCACCATGGAGACACAAGAATTGGAAATTCAAGGTCATTCTCTGCTACATATTGACTTCTAGACAGCCACTGCTACAAAGGCCTTGTCTGGGGAAAAAAAAAAAAAAAAAAAAGGCAAACTAACACAAAAAACTCTTTTTTAAAAAGAAAAAAAATTTTTTTTAGCTTTCGGCCTCTGAGAAAACAATTGTGCCGACATTGGTAGAAACATTGGAAGAAATTCTGATGAATGTCCATTAATATCAAGCCACCCTACATGTATGGACTAAACACTTTTGAATTATTGGCCAGATTAGCGCCCACTGGCCTCAGCCAAGTAGATCCCACTCAGAGCCTCACACAGGTACAGTCAGGCAGCAGCCTGTCTTGACGGCGTCATCCTCCTCAGGCCTTAACCTTCACCACGATGGCAGCAGAGACTGAGGAACCCCCACCCCCACCCCCCACCCCGCCACTTAGGAAAATTTTTTAAAAGTTTATGTGTGTGAGTACAGGGACATGGTCGCACACACTCAGGTGTCATTTCTCACTTCCACCTTACTTGAGACAAGGGTCTCTTGTTCACTGCTGGGCACACCAGAATAGCTACCCCACAAGCTTCCAGGGGCTCTCCAGTCTCTGCCTCCCATCTCCCCAGGGGAGCCCCGGGAATGCAGGTGTGTGTGCATGGGAGCCCCTGGAATGCAGGCATGTGTGCTGTGTGCCTGAGTTTTTAGCACAGCTTCTGGGACTTGAAGTCTGGTTCTCATGCTTGGGTGGCAAATGCAAACACTTTTCCCACTGAGTCTGTGTGTCTCCCAGATCTCTCTCTCTCTTCATGTGACAGCTCTGAATGACTGGTCTGGGCTTTCTCACAGCATGGCAGTCTCAGAATAGTCAGAGGATAGAAAGTGGTAGTCACTAGAGAAGTTCTGAAAGCCTGAGGCTTCTGACAGCCAAGGTCACATGGTCCCTCCACCACACTCCAGCACACAACAGCAGCACAGAGCATCTGTGTCATGGCTGTGGCAAACCACCTGGCAGAAACAACTTAAGGGAGGAAGAGTTTATATTAGCTCACAGTTCCAGGGCTCACAGTCCTTCGAGGCAGGAAGCCATGGCAAAAGGGACAGGATGCATTTGGTCACAGGGCATCTACCTTCAGGAATCAGAGAGGAATGAATGCTAATGCTCAGATTCATTTCTTTTTTGTTTTCAGTCCAAGACCCGGGGCCATAGAACGGTGTCACTCATATGTAAGCTTCAATCAGCCTAATTAGGTAATCCTGCAGAGTCATGCCCAGAGATTAGTTTCCATTGTAATTCTGAAACCTTTGATGTTGAGAATCAATACAGGGAGTGTTGGCTATTCACAAGATTCAAGCTGCAGAGAAAAATTTCCCTGCCATGGACTCCCTTTATTAACTTTGTATACTTTTAAACTTTGTACACTTTGCAGCCAAGTGTCCAGGCCTCTGAGTAGCTTCAAGTTTTACCTCTGGGCTCCCCCTACATCTTTCCCTGGGTACCATCCCCTGTGGTCCCTGAAAGGAGTGCTCGGGATCTTCAGGTTGTGCTGCTGGCCCCTCTACACCTCCAGACAGCAAACTCTCAGGACTCCAGAGCTGCTGAGGCTAAATCTCCACATTTCTGGGACCTGAGATCAGATGCCTGAAAAAACACTGAGAAGCTGGAGCAAGCAGCACCTCAGTCTTCAGTTACAGGGGCTGCTGACAGGGAACTCAGGAGGCAGGCATGTCCAACTGGAGCTAGTCTATGAGCTCTGATGCCATCTCTGTGGCAACAAGGTATAAACTAACTATTCCCCCCCAAGCAGGGAGCTTTACATGGTCTGGCACTGCCAGCCAGGGACCAAGATTAGGAATCTGACCCTTTACCATAAATTCACAGTTTAGTAAAGGAAAGTTGTTTTGTTTATCTTAGAGTTCAAGTTTGTGTAAACTTGCTAAGACATGAGTAAATAGGGCCCTCCCCAGCACCTCTCTAACCCTCAGAATGGCAGTTTCAGTCTCTGTCACAAAGGTCATCTCCAGCCCCTCAGTGGGACCCCTCCCAGATTTATGTTAATTTTAGGTGAAAAGTCTGAACAAAACCCGACCAATCCCTAAAGCTCCCCCAAGCTCAGGACTTGAAATCCCACCAATCCTCACTCTGGAAATCTCTGCTCTAGAAAGCTCTGTCCCCTAAAAACTGTATATAAACGCTGTGCTTGTCCAGCTTTCTGTGGTCCTCTTCTGAGAGCAGAGACAGCCTCTCCTAGGTTCATCCATCTTCTCCTGTATTCGTCCTTCCAATAAATCTCTTTTAAGAGATTTGCTGCCTGGTGTGACTCTCTCATTGGAGGAAATAAAGAAGCCCAGAAGAGAAGTGAAGGAGAAAGGGCTCAGGCTCCAAGGCTCCTCAGCTGAGCTAGTGCTGGGGAAACTCCCCTGTGTGCTAAAGAGGCCTCCTCTCAGAGCTGTGTGGTTCCTGGGCTCCAATGTCTCAGGATACCTTTTCCCTTGGGACACCATCCCACCTAAAAGCTGTGTGGTTTCTGGGCTCCCACATCTCAGGAAAGGTGTGCAGGACATAATGGCATACATCTTTAATCTCAGCACTTGGGAAGCAGAGGAAAGGAGAGGAAACCTTGATCTCTGTGAATTCAAGGCCAGCCTGATCTACATTAGACTTTCAGGGCCAGCCCAGATAACACAGTAGGATCCTGCCTCAAAAAGATAGTAATTAAATTAAATTAAAATTTTTAAAAGGAAGAGAGGCAGCTGAAAATAAGAAAGCCTTTCCCAGAACTAGCAACCAAATGCCACCCAGCCTTTCAGATCCAAACAATCACAGAGACAAAGGACACTTGAGACAAACAAGGTTTGTCTGATCACAGCAGGACTGAGTGGTGAGCCTGTCTAAGTGGCTCAGATCTTTTTTTCCTTTCTTTTTTTTCTGAGAATGATAATGGCTTTCATGGTTACTTGAGAAAACACCATCCTTTTGAGATTGGGAATTACACAGGTCACAACACATGAAGTTACTTTATGATTGAGATTTAGTTTAAGATTTCAATGGGAGCCGGGCGTTGGTGGCGCATGCCTTTAATCCCAGCACTTGGGAGGCAGAGGTAGGCGGATCTCTGTGAGTTTGAGGCCAGCCTGGTCTACAAAGTGAGTCTAGGACAGCCAGAGCTGTTATACAGAGAAACCCTGTCTCGAAAAACCAAAAAAAAAAAAAAAAAGATTTCAATGGGGAGGAAGAGAGAGGAGGTGGGACAGAGCCAGAGGGACAAAAATCCCTGCTGCTGTAGTCCCTGGGGGCTGCCAGGTGGTGGGACAAGTGGGCTTCATCTCACAGCTCCCTGCACCGTGTGTGTATTTCACATGTTGGTCATGAAAAGGGAAATTTTAAAGAGAGGCTTTTATCTCTCCCACTGTTCCTGACAGCAAGGCCTCTGTCACAGTAACTTTGAGTTGTCCAGACTGATTCAGTAACAAATGTAGTCAAAGTCACCTTTCAGAAAGCCAGAGGCCAGGCTTGGAAAGTGTCACCCCAGGTTGCTGTTGTTCGCTGGGCTTCTGTCTCAGCACCTGAAGATTGAACTCCCCTTCCCCACAGACACAGAATGTTCCATCACTGGGGTTCTCTCCCACTCGTAGGGTGACATCAGTGTCAAATGGGCCCCATGGGCCACAAGCTGTAGAGAGGAAGGCTTGAAGCAGACTAAAGGCAGGCACAAGGCAACCCTTTCCAAATGAGAGGTAGGGGAGACACACATCGGCCACAGCCAACCCTCCTTCAGGCTGGATCCTGCCTCTCCCTGTGAGGAGAAAGCTAGGACAGTGGTCTCCATACCTCACCTGGAGTTTGGAACCTAGCTGCTTGAAGTCCATGGTGGGCTCCAAGGTCATGATCCCAGATCAATACTTGGGAGCCTGCAGTATTCATTGATCTCACATAGACTGAGTCTGGCCTCTTGACAGGGGAGGGGTGAGGGGTGAGGGAGGCAGGTAATACTGATACCCTGGCAGCACCGAGACAGTAACCTCTTCTATTGGCCCCATTTATAAACCAGATTTTCTGTTTGTGTGTATGTGCATACAACACACACATACATGCACAAGCACACACAACACACATATATAGGCATATATATGTGCTAGTGCATGTGTGAGGACAGAGATCCATGTTGAGTACCTTACTCAAATCACTCTTCACCTGATCTTTTTGAGGCAGGGTTCATCACAGAACCTAGAAGTTCTAGGTTCGGTCTAGACTGCTGACCAGCATGCCCAGGGATCCTAATATCAAACTTCTCTAGCACTGGGTTTACTGACATGAACCAATGTGCCTGGCTTCCATGAAAGTACTGGGGACTTGAACTCAGGCCCTCCTTCCTGTTTGGCAGTGAGTACTTTACCAACTGAATGATGTCTCTAGGATCCAGATTTTCTTTTCTTTTCTTTTTTGGAGATAGGGTCTTATGCAGCCCAGGCTAGCCTCAAACTCACTATGTTACAGAATGATCTTGCTCCTCCTCATCCTGCCTCCCAAGTTGTGAGATTACAGCCATATGCCACCACAACCAGTTTTGGGACCAGATCATGAGACTAGTCCCCTGCTTCTGGGATTCTGTTCATTATAAAGGGGTGAGGAGGAAAATATCAAGTGCAGTGCTAATCCTCAGGGTCTGTGGATGGCAGGCTGGTCTCTTAAACTTGAAGCAATGCTCCCCAGCTGCACATAAGTCTGATTTGTCCTGAACAAGCCAGAATTTTACAAATGGTGCCCTTTCAAGGAGAATGCAGCCCAGGCTGGCAGCTCCCTGGGGAGACATGCGCTGAGCCCCGTCATGTCTAAGCACTTAAGAGGGAGCTTTACAAAGAAGGCATGAGGGTTCAAAATGGAACAAGCCCTTGACCGTGCTCATCAGGGACAAGGCCATGTACCCTGTCCTCAGAGCCATGACACTCTTTGGAACCTCCACATAGTCAAAGCCTGTGTTTCCCAGAGAGTTCACCAAAATTCAGCTTTCCCTGGGCTGTGGGGATGGCTCAGGCCATAAAGTCTGAATTCAGTGCCTCATGACCCAAGTAGAAAGCCAGGCATGAAGTGACACCTACTGGTACCCTTAGCACTGGGGAGGTGGGGACTGGAGACTCCCTGGGGCTTGCTGGCAGTCAGGCTAGCCAATCAGTGAGCTTCAGGCTCATCCAGAGCCCCTGTCTCAGGGAATAAGGTGCAAGCAAGGCCAGTGTGCATGCCAGGAGACCTGAATTTAATCCTCATGGGGGCAGAGACACTGACTGACCACTACCCATCATCACTGGTCCTTAGCACAAAGAGGGTCTGAGGAATCCCCAAAGAACTAACATTTGGGGTTCTATGTCATGTAGAAGGACCAGTGCTTCTGGGTACCCACAGGCCCTGAGTCTGCAAGAGCAACTGGGCCTGCCTGCTGCTGCTGTGGAGGGGCATCATGTAGGGAGTTGGGTGAGCAAGGAAGGATCTGAGGGAAAGAGAAAATAGACTCTCCAGAGGGGAAAATTTTTGCCTCAGGACAGTCACTCAGGGCTCACAGTATACGGCATGACTGAGGTTGGGCCTCCTCCCCAGGGCCACTGTGGCCTGCCTGGCAGCATGACTCCTCCCCAGCAGGCCAAGCATGGAGCTGATTTTTTGGGTTTTTTTGTTGTTTGTGTAGTGTAGGGAGATAGATTAATATAAATTAGATTTAGGAAATATCTAGGGGTTTCTGATACAGTCTCTTAACCCTGGGCATGAAGATCAACTTGGCTGTGGGCAATTAGCTTATCAGCTTATGGACTAAAAACAAGGATGAAGTCAGGTGAAACAAGGAAAGACTTTATGGACTAAAAACAAGGTTTATGGCATTGTTTTCAGCTGCTAAGTGGGCAGAGCCCAGATTAAGCTGAAGCAGGTGGAACAAGGAGAGATCCTACTTAAGGATAAGTGGGGGTCCCATGCTAGAGAACTCTGATGCTAGAGAGTTCACGCTACAAGTAGTTTGTATTGTCTGATGGAGAAAGTGCTGGTGAACTGATGGCCAGATCTCCCTGAGGCAGAAAGAAGCTGGAGAGCAGAGAAAGCCTCAGCAAGACAGCAAAAGGCCAAGGACTAAACCCTGTGGCTCAGCTTTTGCCTAGAGGGGTTTGACCTGTCCTAACAGTGGCCTGAATGAAACTGTGGCCAGCTTTAAAGACTGAGGCAGAGTTGCTGATACAAAGGAAATAAGTTGGCTTACAGACGCTGAGGTCTCCCAGAGAGAAGAAAGCCTCAAGCCTTATTTGAGACTTCAATAGCCAATTTACCATGACAAACCTGCATCTGAGATATTCCAGAATAAAGACTACTAAGTGCATTAAAGGGTCTACCCCAGAGACTGTTTCTGATGACTGAGGACCTGCCCCAGAGACTGTATCCTTCTAAAAGGTTATGAAAATAGTTGTAATAGTTATCAATAGATTTAGTGGTTAGCTCATAGGGGTTGTAGGCATTTGTAGGGTTAATAGTTAAGTAAATGTTTATATTTGTTATAAGTGAATATAATTACTAATAAATAAGTGATTAATAATTTTTAAAAGTTCGGTTTCAGTGTAGTTTTTGGTTTTTCGAGCAGGGTTTCCCTGTGTAGCCTAAGCTGATCTAGAACTCACTTTGTGGACCAGGCTTGGAGTTGGTTTTTGATTTGAGTCTCTATACTCCGCTTCTCATCCAGTTCAGCAGATTTGGATTTTAAATTTTGTGTTGGGAATTCGGTCTTCTTTGGGGGTGGTGCGTTTGTTTTTAGTGCATGGTGGTGGGGGGGAGTCTCCTGTGTGCTATGGTACACACATGGAGGTCAGAGACTTTCCAAAGGTGCTCAGTCCCACTTTGCCGGGAGGCAAGCTCTCTTGTTATTTCTGCTCTGCTGTTCATTCCAGCCATCTGTTCCAGGATCACCAGCTTCCACTCAATTGTCTTGTTCCCACCTTTCATCTCCTTGAAGGAGCACACTGGGATTGTACACTTGTGCTTTGGAATCCAGCTTTTTTCTCATGTGCTCTGGGGGAGGTGGGCCTCAGGTCAGCAGGCTTGTGAGGGCTGAGCTAATTCCCCAAGGCAATGTAAACTGTGACCTCAGATGCTAACCAGGGTTGGGCTCAGTACCTCCTGCAACCCTACCACTGAGCTACACTCCCCTATGCCAGCCACGTGATTTGTGGCAGGTGTAGGTGGTTGTTTCCCTACAGCCCGGGACCCTCTGTGTCCATTTGATCCTATGAGAGTTGGAGAAAGGGTTAAATTAGAACCGCCTGCCCACAAGACTGAGCCCTCCATAGAACTTCACACACACACACACACACACACACACACACACACACGCACGCACGCACGCACGCACGCACGCACGCACGCACGCACGCAC
>CAJQZJ010000838.1:3421945-3445138 GCA_907164525.1 Lophiomys imhausi
CACGCACGCACGCACGCACGCACGCACGCACGCACGCACGCACGCACGCGCTCTCTGGTGTTAGTCTCGCAGCTGGTTATTCAAGCTGAGTTCTGTGCCCCTGTCCAGACTGCAACCTGATATTGGGGCACTGTACTAACCAATGTGCTGTGAAGAATGCTCCCCATTAATCCCTGATTGGTCAATAAATGATTGGGGTTTATGACTGGGCAGAGAAGATAGAAAAGTGGGACTTAAAAACGAGTGAGTAGTCTCAGGAGGGAGAAGGAGAGGAGAAGGAGAAAGAGGTCACCAATAGTCAGGATGGACCAGGAGCACATGGCCAAGAGAAGCTCGCCCTGAGGATAGACTGATGGAGCAGAAGCAGACCGGGAGACACCATATTGGCAAGTGGCAGGGCATTTATGTGAATTAATAAATTATAGTGTCTTTGTGTCATTTACTTGGGAGATAAATGGACAAAAATGAGGTAGAAATCCCTAATAGTTATAAAAGAGTAAAGGGAGGTGTACCAAACCCTCAGAAAATCATTTCTTCAATACACACAGACAGACAGACAGACAGACAGACAGACAGATGTCTCTGCACTTGCACTATCACTGTTGTGAGCTGCCCATAGTGCCAGCTCCAGGGGACTCCCTGTCTGGCCTGTGCAAGCACTCACAAAAATGTGTCATATACACACACATACATGCACACAAATAAATATTTTTAACAAAGGAAATACAATCCAATAATTTTTTTTTAAGATCACATTGTGAGGTTAGAGAGATGGCTCAGTGGTTAAGAGGACTGGCTGCTTTCACAGAGGACTCGTGTTTGGGTCTCAGCGCCCACATAGAAGCTCACAACAGTCTGGAACTCCAGTTCCAAGGGATCCAGCCCCCCTCTTCTGCCCTCTACCTGCATCACATCCATGTAGTACACAGAGATACATGCAGGCAAAAGATCCATACATATATAATAAAATAGATCTAAATAATAACAGATTACATTACCAGCATGAAGTATCCCATGTGGTCCAGGACTCTCGTGAACAAAAACACTCTCATCAGGCAGGACATACCTAGGGCTCAGAGCGGGCCAGACTCTCTGTGGGATGTGCAGGGTTTGAGCACCCAGCCTGCTATGCTCATCTGCGACCACAGACCACACAGACCATGCAGACCATGGCCCCTCTGTGGCTGCGGAGTTACACTTAGGGTCAGCAATGTAAGGTTGCATCAGTTACTTCTCTCAAAGCTGTGACAATAGACCTGGCAAGAAGCCACTTTAAGAAGGTGGAGTTTGTGTTGCCTCACAGTCTGAGGCTCACAGTCCATCACCGTGGGGCAGGAGAGACAGCAAGAGCTTCAAGCAGCTGGTTACATCAGTCCACAGTCAGGAAGCAAAGGAGATGAATGCTGCAGCTCAGTTCATTTTCTCCTTAAAAAGAAAAACATATTTTGGGTAGAAAAGATGGTTCAGCAATTCAAAGGACCAGGGTTCAATTCCCAGCACCCATATGACAGCTTACAACTGTCTGTAACTCCAGTTCTAGAGTATGCAATAGCCTGTTCTGATGCTGTCTTCTGACTTCACACATAAAATACAATTAATACACCTAATTTTAAAAAATTAAATACACAAAATTGTGTGTGTATACATATGGTGCATGTGTGGATACTGTTTGTTTGTGTGTGTGTGTGCACCATGGCATGTGTGTAGAGGTCAGAAAACAGACTCAGCTGTAGTTCCTCGCCTTCCCCTTTGTTGAACCCAGGTCTCTTGTTCACCACTGCATACACCAGGCTAGCCTGCCTGCAGGCTTCCAAGGATGTACTTCCTGTCTCACCATAGGAGTGCTGGATTTACCGATGCACACTGCCCTGTCCTGTTTTTCGTATTCACACTTGAGTGACAAGTACTTTGCTCACTGAGCCATCTCCCCTTTCTAGATTCCACCTTGCTGAGGAGTAGGGCAAAGTCAGACACAATCAATTACCCCTGAAAACCAGCTCTGGAAAGTGCTTTAGGGATTCTCAGCTCCCAGAGTCACCAGCTAGACCAGTCCTCCAGGCTACAGTTGGCTCCCACTGAGGCTGGGTATGTGGGGAAAGTGGGGAAAGGCAGTCTGGAAGTCCTGAGTCCTGGTCTACTCTTAGTGCCCGAGACTCCAGCTGCATCCAGGAGGTACCTCTCCCATCTAATCAGGGCTGGTGCCCAACTATGGGATCTCAGCAATATGCAAATGATCCCCTGCAGTTTAACAAGTGCATCTAATACAATCTGCATATGCTAAATATGCATTTCACCCAATTCCCCTGCAGGGAAAGACTCCTCTCCTTGGGGTGAATTTAAAAACAAACAAAAATCCAGAAGGTCCAGGGATGCAGCAGAGTGCCTGCCTTACACAGACCAAGCCCTGGGTTTCACCCCCAACACCACATAAACTGGGTCTAAACAGAAAAACAAAAAAAAAAAAAACAAAAAACTAGGCATGGTGTCACATGCCTTTAATCCAAACACTTGGAAGGCAGAGGCAAGACGATATCTGTGAATTCGAGGCTCGACTGGTCTACATCGCAACTTACAGGTCAGCCAGGGTTCATGAGATCATGTCTGTACACAAATAGGTTAAAAGGGGAAAAAAGGAGGGACTCAGTAGGTAGCGCTAATGCTGTACCGTGTTAGGTTGAGGTTACAGGTCCCCAGCACCCACAGAAAATCCAGGTGGGCATGGTGGCCACCTTTAATGCCAACATGTGGGAGAGAGATAGGAAATATCTGGAGCAAGGTGACTGGCGACACTAGCCAGAACAGCAAGCTTGTGGCTCAGAAACAGACCTGCCTCATACATGAAGTAGACAGGAATTGAAGACTGACATCAGAGTTGAGCCTCCACCCATAGGAGAAAACACACACACACCACTTGAAAGAAAAAGGATGAAAGAAAAAGCTATTAATGCATAAGAAGAGGAGAACCCTCAATGCACAGCGGCTACCTACTGTGGATAAAGGTATTCCTGTGCTGTGTCCATACAGGCCCACTGTCTTCCCACACTGTCCTCTGAGACGGTGTACATTCCACAGGAGATGGAGGCGCAGAGAGGTTAAAAGTGTGCTCAAGGTCACACAGTGAGTTGATGGAGGTGGCAGTGAGTGGCTTGAAGCAACACAGTCTGGCTCTGAGGTACCAACCACCTGCTTCAGCTGCCACTCAGCAGACAAAGCGTGGAGCTACCATCAGCCCAAAAGCCACAAAATACACGTCCATGTGCTCCTGTGAGACTGTCGTCAGGCTCCAGCCATGCAACAGGCTTAAGGAGAAATGGAAATGGCTCAAAAACAGATCTCAAAGCTAGCATGCAGCCATGAGAAAGCAACAGGAAAATTAAGGAGAGCACCAGGCGGAACGGGGTTTCCTAAGGGGAGGGCTGTCTCCCAGGCTGCAGAGGCAGGGGTGGGGCATGGAGGGGGTCCCCCAACAGGTGTCACTAGAACAAGAGGAACTTCTCGGTAGTCAAAAGAGGAGCCTCAGAGATAAGATGTCCAGAATGGGATCCCCAAGAGTTAATCAGAATGGCCCAGCCAGGAGAGTTCAGAACAAGAGGCATCAGGAACCACTGTCCTCTGAAGCTGCCATCAGAGACCCTGAAGTTATGGAGCATGATTGCTCATGAGTGCTTTTGGAGAATAGAGTACACTTAATGGAGCCCAGAAAAATGAGCACAGAGCACAGCTGGGCCCCCAGGTTCCAGGCGACACTGACTTAAAATGGGGTTGAAGGGGAGCCTGAGCCCCAAGGCAAACCAACAGACCATTCGGGAGCCAACCTAGACACAGCTGGTGGGTGGCAGCTAACTTTGATGCTGGTGGAGAGTCGGTTGGGGGTGGGGCTTGTCAAAAGAACAGGTCTCCAGACAAATCGGCCTCCAGTGGTTAGCTGCCTATCACAACAGGAACCCTACAGTCCGAATCTGTAGGGCTCCCAGTCTGAAGCTGTCATGGTCCCATTGAAGACAGAAGTCGTGTAAGTTCTCAAAGAGGAAATTTAACATAAAGAATTATAGCAAGTCGTGGTGATGTGGAAGAAGATGGAGTGGAGGCTATTCCTGGCTACAGAGTAAGATTCATCCCCCCAAAAAATAAAGTCTGAGGTGTAGTTCAGTGGTGGAGTGCTTTTCTAGCATAGGAGAGGCCCTGGGTATGACCCCCCAGTATTACAAAAGCAACAAGGTGAGGAAAATGGTTGGGAGGTTGAAGAGAGGATGGTAATCTAACTATGGCATCCAGAGGTATGATCTTGTGTGTGTGGTGGGGGTAGGGGGGGTGTTAGGACTACATACTTCCATCCAGTAGAGCCCCTGACTAGATTTGGAGGGGCTTATCAGAAAAGGGGGGTTGAGCATGGTAGCATACCCTGTAATCCAAACTCTTGGGTTGTAGAGGCAGTAGAATCATGAGTTCAAAGCCAGCCTAGGATATAAGACCTATCTTAGGGTTTCTGTTGCTGTGAAGAGACACCATGACCATGGCGGCAACTCTTACAGTTGGGGCTGGCTTACAATTCAGAGGTTCAGTCCCTTACCACTATGGTAGGAAGCATGGCAGCATGCAGGCAGACATGGTGCTGCAGAGATAGCTGAGAGTTCTACCTCCAGATAGGCAGGTAGCAGGAAGAGAGACACGACCCCCCGGCTTGAGCATCTGCAACCTCAAAGCCCACCTCTAGTGACTCACTTCCTCCAACAAGGCCACACCTCCTAATAGTGCCATTCCCTGAGCCTATGGGGGCCATTTTCATTGAAATCACAAGACTGTTTAAAAAAATGTGGAAACAGTGAGCTGGAGAGATAGTTCAGCCATTGAGAGTGCTGGCTGGGTTCGATTCCCAGCACCCACAGGGCAGCTCACAACCATCTGTAACTCCAGTTCCTCAGGATCCAACATCCTCCTCTGGCCTCCAGTCACACATGAACAGTTATACATGCAGACAAAACACCTCTATGCTTAAAAATAAAAATACGGGGGCTGGAGAGATGGCTCAGAGGTTAAGAGCACTGACTTCTCTTCCAGAGGTCCTGAGTTCAATTCCCAGCAACCACATGGTGGCTCACAACCATCTATAATGAAATTTGGTGCCCTCTTCTTGTCTGAAGGCATACCTGCAGACAGAACACTGTATACATAAAAATAAATTAATTAATTAAATAAATGAATAAACAAATCTTTTTTTTTTTTTTTTTGTTTTTCGAGACAGGGTTTCTCTGTGTAACAGCCCTGGCAGTCCTGGACTTGCTTTGTAGACCAGGCTGGCCTCGAACTCACAGGGATCCGCCTGCCTCTGCCCCCCGAGTGCTGGGATTAAAGGCGTGCACCACCACGCCCGGCCGAATAAATAAATCTTTAAAAAAAATAAATTAAAGGGAAAAGAGGAGGATGGGAAAACCAGAACAGGCACCCTGGAGGTCACTTGACATTCCAACACACACCTCTGCAAGTAACTCAGACTGACCTCTAACTCTATGCAGCTGAAGATGGTCTTTAACTCCTGAGCCTCCTGCTCTTCTATCTGCTGGGATTACAGGGGTGTGCACTACACCCTGCCTATGTGGTGCTGCATCCCCTGTCTAAATACGTTTTCTTTATAACTTACCTAACCTCAAATATTTTATTATGGCCTTGAAGACTGAAACATAAGGACCCGATAAAGACACAAAAGAGACATTGAAGTCATGCAGGATGACTTCTCTGAATGCAGCACCCACCTCCAAGGCTGAGTGGATGATGTCGGGTTTGGGATTGCTGAAATCAGGAGGCTTGGGGCATGGACCTCTAAGAAGCAGAGAGACACTGCTATCCTCCGCGACTCTCCAGGAGCCTGCGGGAACCCATCTGCTGCTGGCAAAGCTGCAGCTCCAGCCACCGGCGGCAGGAAGGAAGCGTTGTGTGGGTGACACCACATGAAGCCATGTGGTGATGCCCACAGAAAGCCGACAGGAAGGACCAAGTCCCTCCTTCTTACCACAGCCACACAGCTGCTCCTGAGTCCCCCACTGCCGGAGCCCAGCGGGGACTGAACAGAAACATAGCTTTAGAGACTGTTCAGTAGATAAGGGCTTTGCTGCAGAGCCTGACAGCTTGTGCTCTGTCCCTGGGACCCACACAGAGGAAGGAGAGAACCAACTCCTGCAAGATGTCCTCTGACCTCCACACATGTGCACAGATCCACACACAGACATGCTCACAGAGAGATCAATGTAATCAAAATAAGTTTTTAAACTTTATTTTCATTCTTGTGTACTGTGTGTCTGCCCGCCTACCTGTGTTCCACGTCACACAGGTGACCATGGAAGACAACAGTGTTGGATCCCCTAGAACTGGAGTTACAGGTGTTTGTGAGTCACCATGTGGGTGCTGGGAACTGAACCTAGGTCTTCTGCAAGGCAAGGCAACAAGTGCACTATATCCCTGACCTGTCTCTCCAGCCCCCAAACAATTTTTTTTAACTGAGGCTCACTATGCAGCCCTGGCTGGCCCAGAACCTGCTATATTGACCACACTCATTTATGCAGTGCTAGACATCAAACCCAGGACTCCTCGAATTTTAGGAAAGAAGTCTACCAACAGAGTTATATCCCAATCCAGTTTGCTTTTTAAGAAAGGGTATCACGTAGCCCAGGCTGGCCTCAAACTAAAGTTCACCCACCTCAGCTCCCACCACTGGGAGCATGTACCTCCATGCCTGGCCTTTAGAGACTCCTCCAGCTCCCATTTGACTCAGTATCACTGAATGTGGATTGTGGAGTCCACTGCTAATGTATGGCATTGGCCACAAGAGTCCCACTGTGCAGGGAAGATTCAGGACCTAGGGTCCCCCAAGGCCTAGCAACCCCAACTTAACACTATGGAGTCAGGCTCAGGGAACAACCTCAAAAGAAAATCAGGAAGGAGTTAGAATTTCTGAGACCTGCCTGGGATTCGGGACACTGCCATTGTCCCAAGTTTGCACATAGAGGGCCTGGCACAACCCTGACCCTCACAGTAAGAAGCCGCAGCAAGCAGAGCCAGGGCAACTGCTCTAGGAAGGGGGGGCTGATGCAAAGAGTAAGCTCCTGTCACATGCGGGGTGGGGGGGCAATGAACCCAGGGGACACTGCATTAACTGAAATAGCCAGGTCCAAAAAGAAACTTGGCAAGGTCTCAGTCAAGTGTGGAGCTGAAGGGAGGGTGTCAAGAGTTCAAGGTTACCCTAGGTCAGCCTGGGCCCTGTCACAAACACTCACCAGCCCATCTCCTAGGAGTCGAAAGGCTCATGGTTCCAGACACTGGTAAGGGGAAAGAACTTGGTCAGTGGTTCAAAGTCACAGTTATGAGTTTGGCTACACTGCAGAGCAACTGGAGTTCACCAGGTAGCTGGGAGAAGAATGTGGTTTGGATTTTGGTGGGGAGGGAGGGTGTTTGTTGTTGTTTGTTTCTTTGTTTGTTTAGAGACTTGGGCTCCTTATGTTGCTCATGCTAGAATGGAATCCCTGGGCTGAAGTGAGCAAGCCATCCTCGAGTCTCAGCCTCCTGATAGCCGCTGGGAGAGCACATCCCACACACTGCCCCTGCTGAAGCTATTTCAAAAAGCCAGACAGTGATGGCACAAGACTTTAATCCTAGCACTCAGGAGGCAAAGGCAGTAAAGGCAGATGGATCTTTCTGGGTTTGAGGCCAGTCTGGTCTACAGATCTCTCTTGGCTGTTCTAGGACAGCCAAGGCTACACAGAAAAATCTTGTCTCAAAAAAAAGGAGTGGAGGAATGTCTAATGGCCTTGGATTGATACATACAAGTTTAAGTGTAGGAAGTGGTACACATGCCTGTAATTCCTACAGTTCCCGGGAAGCAATTAAACAACCAAAGGATGGGCTGAGTTCCCAGGCTTGAGAGGAGGAAAGCAGGTCAGCCAGAGCTTGAGAGGCGGTGTGCAAGGGCCCTGGGACCACCTGACTTGGGTCTGAGCCACCTGAGTGACACCCACAGCCTCCAGTCCTGTGAGAACCCATTGAGGCTTAAAGCAGCAGCACCTGCCACATTGTCTACATAGTAATCGTTCTGGGGCTTGTTTGTACAAGGTCCCTCTTCCCTCCTCCATGGGCCTCTCCAGTCACCTCAAGGCCCTCTTGGCCTCTGGATCCAATTCCCCAGCCAGGGGAGACTGCCCTGGGCAAACTGCTGCTGTCAATTAGATTGCCAACATATCTGCCCTGGAAATTAATGAATTCGCTCATCAGCTCATAAATCACCTCCTGACACAAGTCTGGCCTGGTCCCAGGAGAGTGTCTAGGCTCAAACTGGCTAAAAGAAGAACTGCATTCCCAAACAACGTTCCAGGGAACCTGCCCCTCCCAAATAGGTGTCCAGGGCAAGCCGGAGTGAAATGGACATCACCACGCAGGACTTGTCAGAGCCTTGACCATGCTTGAGGGGCTGTGTGACTTCCTGGGGCAGCGCCGTGGAGGGCTGGTCACAGATGAGCAGTTTGCAAATGTTCAGTGAGCTGAGTTTAGAGGTGCACACACAGGCAGTGGAGGCAGAACAATTGGGGAGTCAGGGACAGGCATGTCTCAAAACAAATGGGTTAGAGACATGGCTCAGCAGTTAAGAGCATTTGTTGCTCTTGCAGATGACAGGGGTTTGATTCCCAACACCCACATGGCAGTGGTTCACAAGCATCTGTAACTACAGCTCCAGAGAGTCTGTCACCATCTAATGGCTTCTGTGGGTACTGCACCCACACGGTGCACGCACACGCACGCTGCACATATAGTCAGGCAAATTCACACCCATAAAATAAAAATAAAGCTAAATAAACAAATACAACTGACAGAGCAGTTCCCAGACTGACTGAAAAACTGAGCCCTGGCCCCTAACTGTACGTACCTGGCTCCTGTCTGTCCTGGACGGGGTGAGGGTTAAGCAGAGAGCGCCAGAGGACACTGGGTCAAGAGCCGACTGCTATTGCACAGCAGTCCAGCTGCCGCTTCCTCCCGGGGATCACCCTTAAGCACCCCTTAGCTGCAGTGAGGCCTGTGAGGCCCAGAAGAGCAGCTGCCAGTTGCCTCAGCCTCTCTCCTTAGACCCAACTGTTCTTTCCACCCCTGCCCAACCCCCCACAGCCAAGGGAGGCCCACTAAGTCCCAAGGGCATCCCAGAGGTTTCCCAGGCCCATTACCATGTCCGAATATCAGGACGGGATCAGGACGGGATAGGAGCACAGCCACACTCCACTGCCCCCCTTGGCTGGTGCCCCCAGCCTTCCTGTAAGGATTTTACTCATGTCTTCCCCAGCCAGACCCAACTCCCCTGGCTCCTCCCTGCCCACGCCCTCTGCCACTGACGTACATCTGCCCAGATGGGGTAATTTCTTCTAAGGTTTGTTGAGATAGGGTCTCATGCAGCCCAGATTAGCCTCAATTTTGATTCACAGCCAAAGATGAAGGGCACATGGGAGGCAAGCATGTGGCAGTCAGTGCTGTGTCACTAGAAAGAACCCCAAGGAGGGTACTGAGTAAGTAAATTTCCAATCTTCCTGCCTCTACCTCCTGAGTGCTGGGATTAGAGGCATGAGCCACCAACACATGGTTAGTGAAGACAATTTCTAATATGAAAGCATCGCTGTTGTCTGAATGGATGGCAGGCCCTGTGTCCTTAGTCCCAATCCCCACCTCTGAGCTTCATACATTTGAAGAACAATGGAAGCTGCAAACACAGCTACCAAGCAGTCAGATGTTTCCAGCCCCTGTGAGGCCTGAGACACAGGACAGGATAGGCTGGGCTGGGAGAGCATTCTCAATGAGACAAGGAAAGGAGATGCTGAGGGGAGGGAACAACAGGGTGGACTTCAGGCTTGCTTAAATCCAGCTGCTCAGGGCTGGGAGAGCAGCCTAGCAGTAGAGCTATGGTACAGTACTGGCCTAGCATGCGTGAGGCCCTGAGTTCCTTCCCCAGAACTAGGAAATAAACAAAAACAAATAAATGTCGCAGTCAGCTGTGTGAGTGAGATTTGGGGGCTTCCCTGTCTGTCATCTCAGCCTCCATTGTGATGGTCCTAGAATACAGTCCCCTCTTGGTCACAGGTTGGCCATCTACAGGAAAAGGAATTTGATTCTGTGTTACTGTACTTTTTAATTATTAAATACTTATTTATTAATAACTATATTCACTTATAACAAATACACTTACTTAACTCCTATAAATTCCTACAACCCCTATGAATGCCTACAACCCCTGTAAATTCCTACAACCCCTAAGACCTACCCACTAAACCTAGTGATAACTATTACAACTATTTTCATATCCTTTCAGAAGGATACAGTCTCTGGGGCAGGTCCTCAGTCGCCAGGAAACCAGTCTCTGGGGTAGACCCTTTTAATGCACTTAGCAGTCTTTCTTCTGGGATATCTCAAACGTAGATTTGTCAGGGTAAATTGGCTATCACAGTCTCACCTTAAATAAGGCTTAAGGCTTTCTTCTCTCTGGGAGACCCCAGCCGTCTGTAAGCCAATTTATTTCCTTTGTATCAGCAACTGCTGTTCTGCCTCAGTCTTTAAAGCTGGCCACAGTTCTGTTCAGGCCGCTGTTTGGACAGGTCAAACCCCTCTAGGCAAAAGCTGAGCCACAGGGTTTAGTCCTTGGCCTTTTGCTGTCTTGCTGAGGCTTTCTCTGCTCACCAGCTTCTTTCTGCCTCAGGGAGATCTGGCCATTGGTCTACCAGCACTTTCTCCAGCAGGACTCTCGGAGCTCTCTAGTATGGGGGCCCTTTGGCTCATCCACTTGTCCTTAAATAGGATCGCTCCTTGTTCCACCTGCTTCAGCTTAATTAGGGCTCTGCTCACTTAGCAGCTGAAAACAATGCCAGGTCATAAAGTCTGTCCTTGTCTCACCTGGCTTCAACCTTGTTTTTAGTTTTTTTTTTTTTTTTTTTTTTTTTTTTCGAGACAGGGTTTCTCTGTATATCCTTGGCTGTCCTGGACTCGCTTTGTAGACCAGGCTGGCCTTGAACTCACAGAGATCCGCCTGCCTCTGCCTCCCAAGTGCTGGGATTAAAGGCGTGCGCCACCACCGCCCGGCTTTCAACCTTGTTTTTAGTCCATAGAGACTCCCCTCGTTTCACCTGACTTCATCCATAAGCTGATAAGCTAATTGCTCACAGCCAAGTTGATCTTCATGCCCCGGATTAAGAGATGTATCAGAAACCTAGATATTTACTAAATCTAATTTATATTAAACTATCTCCCTACATATCCCCTTTCTTGTAAAATAAAAAAATAAATCTACAATCATAACTACATATACAATGTAAACAAATTGTTTATGTACAATACATAAACAATAACTTTAAATTTTCATCAATGTACATTATAACAAGAGTTAAAATAACCTTAAACTTCTCACAATACATAGTTGTATTTACATCTTTTGACAATCAAAAGACATGCAAACAAAATGATTTTAAATTCTTATCAATAAACTTAATTTTCTATTATATACAAAACACTTTTTAAATATGTATCAATAAACAGAATCTTAAATCCAGTCTGGTCTGCATGAGGTCAGAGAGAAAGAAGGAAGACAAAGTAGAAAGAGAGAGTAAGAAAAGGCTGTATGTGTCTTTAACCCCATTTGGTGTGATCCCTTATTCAATCAGCAAACAGTGAATCCACTGAGGAAATGCAGCACCTCTGGGACCCACACACACCTGGGTCTGACTCCTCATTATCTGTGACTGGAGACAGGGCACGATGTGTCTGCTGTTCCCCAAACAATGAGTATCCTCTAAAAACTACACCTAGTTACAAACTAGACAGGCAAAGGTAACAGTGTCTGGAGCAGGATGAAGGTTACACTTTTCTATCACACAAAGAAGTCCAGGGGCTGCAGAAATGGCTCAGCTCCTAAGAACACTTGTTGCTCTTGTCCAGGACCTGAGTTCTGTTCCCATCACCCATACTGAGAGGCTCACAACCATCTCAGAGGAGTGGGTGTCCTCTTCTGGCATCCACAGACACATTTAAAAAAAAACTTTTTTTTTTTTTTTAAGAAATCTCAAAGTCCTGGTGTAGGATTGAGGCAGGAGCATGGCTGTCATCAGTGTATCTGGTCCCTTCTCTCCCTGTCATCATTAATGTGAGGTTCCCGTGTCCCAGATATCACATCCACACGCCAGGCAGCAGAGGGGGAGAAGAAACAAGATAACTCCCCAACACACACACACACACTCCAGCCCCACCCCCAAAAGACATACACACAGACACACACTCCAGCATGCACGCACACGCACACTCAGACACAGACACACACACTCCAGCCCAATGCCTTCTTGCTGAGTCAGCCTTTACAGGGTCCTGTAGTTACCGCACCCCAGCCCTTCTGCTTAACTCTCTTTCTTCGGACAGGGCAGGGAACCAGGCATTGTACAAAATTCAGATCAGCTCTCTGCACTTTCTGTTGCTAAGACCAACGGAGTGGCAATTAGGTGTGCCCCCACCCCTAATCCCACCAGGTACCCGACCCCTGCTCTCTCCCACACCACCACACAGCACATACTCTTGACTCCTGAATGAAAGACGGGTCTGAGAGCTCCAGAAAGCTTCCCGCTGATGCTGTGGGGCCTCCCTACGAGAACGATGCAGCCTGGAAATCGGCCAGCAGAGCTTGGAAGCCTCCTTCCCGGAGCTTGCCGCAACAAGTCCGCCCGCCAGCCCGCCCCACCACCGGGAGGGTGTAAATAAAAGCTGGGGATGTTTTAGACTGACCTCCTGCGCTGGGGCCCAACAAAGCAGGCTAACATCAAAGTGGCCTCATTTGTTCCTTGTCTTTCTCAAGCAAAGCATTCTGGGAAATCCGGACAAATAGATGACAGCCAAGGTTACCACACAGGCAGCTTGCTTTCTTTTTTTCTTTCTTTCTTCTTTTTTTGTCTTGTCAAGACAAAATTTCTCAGTGTAGCCCTGGATGTTCTGTAGACCAGGGTGGCCTTGAACTTACAGAGGTCCACGTGCCCCTGCGTCCTAAGTGCTGGTATTAAAGGCATGTGCCACCATTGCCGGACAGCCCAGGCTGCTTTCACTCAACACAATAATGAAATAATTATCTCTGCCTTAGTTTACCAAAAATAGCACTGTAAAGCTGGGTTCTGTGACACCCACCTGTGGCCTTGACTACTTGGGAGGCTGAGACAAAAGGATGGTTTGAGCCCAGGAGTTCAAAAGTCACCTGGGCAACACAATGAGACCCCAGATCAATCAATCAATCAATATTCTTTCAAAATAACTTCATATAACCAAAGCAGTTGAGGGATCAGCATTTCCATTCTTTCTCTCTCTTTCCTGCGTGACACCGTCCAGGCATGCAGGAATGGGTTTGTTTTCTCTGCCAATTAAAGAATCAAAGGGCAGGAAAAGTTTGAAAGTCAAACAAAGCCAAAGTTTATTCAAAGGGAACAATTTAAAAAGAAACACCCCAGAGCAGGCATGATGTAAATCTCAGCTGCTGCTGGAGGAGGAGAATGGACAAGAGAAATACGAAAAAAAAAAAATCCATGTTGCTTGAGTTAAGCCAGAATGGAAGTAGACAAGCAGCTGTGGTGCAGGGAGGGAATTTAAAGAAAGAGGGAGGGAGCCCCAGTACCAGAGAAAGCACACTTCTGTTCTGGTGGTATTGAAAGAAAGAGACAGGAAAAGGAAGCAGTACACCTTTCTGAATCAGGGCTCAGGAGAGAGGCAGACCCAGCTTAACTTTATGGCCCTAGTAGGGACTGCAACAGAAGACAGAAATTCTAGGAAGGGAACCTACAGTATCTCATTAAAGGGATAATTATTCCACCCATCTCTTAGCCTGCCTTTCTTGGAGTGGGCTGAGGCAGGGCCAGGTGATATACTGGCCCAACTGGACTAACTATGTTTTAGGTAGTTTGGAATTCTTGGTCTCCACCCAGTCCAGAGATGTCATGGGCTTTTTTTGCTGTGTCAACCCTGTCTCTACAGGTAACCCTAAAATCATCTAGGAGGTAGGCTGAAATTGGGGGCCAGCTCTAACCCATTTTTACCATGAAAATCCCAGGATTTGTTTCTGGAGCTGTTTGCCAAAAGAGATCATTATTATCTGGCTGGAGTTCTAGCTCACACCCTACAGTGCAGCTCCAGGCAAGAAGCCCTTTTGAAGGGATAAGGAACTAGAGCTCCCTGATAGCATTCCCAGCCTGGGAACTAAGGAGGGAGGGTTCTAGATGCCGCTTCCGTGGTCCCTGCCTGAGCTACCTGTCCAGTTTCCACTTCTTGTTTGCATCACCTGCTCCTGCTTTGGAAAGAAAGCTTTAAATTACATTCTTTGCTGGTTGTGTGTATGTCTGCACAGGAGGTTAGCATTCCCAAAGTCCTCTCCTTCCACCATGTTGTGGCCTTTACTCACTAAGCCACCTTGTAGGCAGAAGAGCGTGATTTTGAACCGATCACTTTGGTGTCTGTTTCTTCTTTCCTCAGCTCTTTATGTTCTGCTCAGCTCACAGGAACACTCACTCTGTTGTAGGATAAAGTGCCTGACTCTCAAGTCAGTGTGGTGGAGGCAGAGGCAAGTGGATCTCTGTGAGTTCAGGAACAGACTGGTCTACATAGCAAGTTCCAGGCTAGCCACGGCTACCTAATGAGACCTTGTCAAAAAAAAAAAAAAAGAAAGAAAGAAAGAAAGAAGGAAGGAAGGAAGGAAGGAAGGAAGGAAGGAAGGAAGGAAAAGAAAATAAATGAAAAGCTGATTAAGGTCTTCAGCCAATTTATTACACTTTCATCCTTTGACACAGATATGCTCAGCTGGTAGTCCCCGGGACCTTCTAATCTTCCTCTGAGTTTTCAGTTCCTTGCTCTTCGTCCATCTTTCTGTTGTGACATTTGTTTTTTCTCTCTGAAGCAATTTATTCCACTACCCAGTTTCCAGTTGCTCTAGGACACAATCTTCACATTGTGATTTCTGGGTTGTTGATCAGAATGGAAAGCTGAGCTGAGAAGAGGGACATGGCAATGTCACATGCTGACTGATGGCATGTACTTCAACTAGACAGCAAGGGGAGCCAGCAGGTCTCCAGTGCTTCAGGCTGCTCAAAGCCAGAGCAATAACCAGACCCAAGGTGCAGACGTGTAATAAAAGAAAGTAAACAGCCACAGAAACCTCTGGAAGGCAGGGGTAACTGACTCTGAGAGGCAGGAGTAGGCCGGAAAGGCTCATAGCCTCAGCTGCTATGTGACTCTTGACAATGTGTGTAGCCTTTCTGAGTCTTGTTGTCCTCCTGCACACAGATAGTAACAGCTCCATTCCCAGAGTGGAGTCACCTCTGGTAGCCATTTGTCTAACAGCAACCTGTGACAGTAACCTTTGAGTTCAAATCTGTGTGACACCCAGGCTGACACACTGACACTCAACAGTTGGGCTTGATGGCCTGGTTCTCCTGTTGTCACAATACCCAGAGAGTGTTGCCTCTCCATACAACCCCAGACATTTCCCCTAACTCAGCTTTTCGGAGGCAAGAAGACTGTTCCACCTCCACGAAGGGGAAAGACAGGATGAGACAGACACCAGGAGGTGAGGACAGGGCCTGGAGCTGCAGCCTCCCCCCCACCCCCACCCCAAGCAGCCAGCTGGGTGCCATGGCTGCTGCTGACTTGGGGAAGCTGGTAGACCTGGTGCGGCTCTCACTCTGTAGATAGCTGGCTGTCCTGGGACTGGGGCAGGAGGTTGGGCATCTGAAATCCTGCCATAAAGCTGAGTCCAGTCATGTGTAAAATTCTGGGACATGGGAGTTTTAAGCTTATGCATCTAATCCCAGCACTCAAGAGACTGAAGCAAGAGGAATGCCATGAGTTCCAAGCTAGTCTGGGCTACATAGTAAATTCTAGATTAGCCTGGGTTACAACATAAAACCCTGTTAGCCGGCAGTAGTGGCACACGCCTTTAATCCCAACACTTGGGAGACAGAGTCAGAAGGATCTCTGAGAGTTGGAGGCCAGCCTGGTATACAAAGCGAGTCCAGAACAGCCAGAGCAGTTACATAGAGAAACCCAGTCTCAAAAAACAAAACAAAAAAAAAAAAAGATAATGAAATAAAAATAAATAATAAAACCCTGTCTCAAAAACTTTTTCAAATTACATATATATGTACATATATGATATATATGGAGCTGTGTATGGGATATACATGATATATATGTGTGTATATTATATACACACACATGTATGTATATGTACATTGTCTTGTACATATATATGCCATACATATATATGTACTTGTCTAATATATATATGTGTGTGTGTGTGTGTGTGTGTGTGTGTGTGTGTGTGTGTGTGTGACAAGGTTTCTATGTAGCCTTGGCTGTCCTAGAACTCGATCCAAAGACCAGGCTGGCCTTAAACTCAGAGATCTGCCTCTGCCTCCCGAGTGCTGGGATTAAAGGGGTGCACCACTACTACCAGGCATGTACTTAAAAAAAAAAAAAAACTTTAAAAAAAAGGCTGAAACCACAGCCCATTGTTGAGTGCTGGCCTATGGATTGTTGGTCTGGCATGCCCAAAGCCCTGAGTTCAATCCCCAACATCGCATAAACCAGGCACGGTAGTGTATGTCTAGAACCTCAGCAATGGGGAGCTAGAGACAGGATCAGAAGCTCAAAGTTATCCTCAGCTACACAGCCACTTCAAAGCCAATCTGAGCTACATGAGATCCTGAGGGAAAAGGGGAAGACAAAAGTAGGGGAGACAAAGGAAAGAAACTTCCTTCACAGGCAGCATGGCCGAGGAGGCTGCCCCGTTAGTCCCTTTCTCTGTGTACCTTGGTCCCCTTAGGGGTGACGGGGCTGTTCTATGCCCCCCAACAACAGATGCCAGGAATGCTGGTTAAGGACAGAGTCACAGCCAACACTCCAGGGGTCCAGGAACCTACGGGTCTCTCCCAGTGGACTCTAGTCTTTGGTGACCTCTTGATCTGTGGTCTTAGGACTCCTAGGGCCTCCCCACAGTCAGTAGGGCCTCAGTAAAAGTAAGAAGGCACAGAGGAAATGGTACATGGGGGAAGGAGGGGATCTAGGGTCCTGCCCAACACCACAGCCAGCCAGTAAGCAGCGGTCCTCCATGGTCTCTGCTTCAGCAAATGCCCTGGCTTTCCCAGTGATGGACTGCAAACTGTAAAATGAAATTCTCTTTCCATCCCAAATTGCTTTTGGTCACAGCCTCCTTGATGGAACACTGTCACACCAGGCTGTATGAGCTCAGAGACCAGCCTGCCAGCCACCCACCCATGTAAAATTTCTACTGTCTGAGAAGACAGTGTCTGCTGTCTCCCACCCAGTCCTAGTGCCTCTGCAGCCCCACTCCTGCCATCACATCCGTGTCCTGCTGGAGGTATAACTTCATCTCACCCTCGCAACAGCTTCTGTGGGCCAACTCCACTGTTTGAATTTGTCCAATAAGGTCCTGAAGCTCAGAGAGGTTCAGGAATTAGCCCCAGGCCACACAGCTGAAAACCCTAGAGCCTATTTACACCCAGGTTCCCAGGGCTGCACTCTGAAGACTAGATAAGGGTTTTGTTAGCCATCTGCAGAGGGACTCTGACCTCCTGCCTCCCTCTCCTGCTCAGGGAGACCTTCTCCAGGCAGAACTGGGTCTGAAAGGCAAGTTCCCAGTCCCTGTGAGAGAGAAAATGTGTCATCCCGAGGCCACACACTGTGCAGGCAGTGACATTAGCAACATCTGATCAGACAGGAGCCCTGCTGGTCAGCTTCAAGGACACCCGAGTTGTCTACCAGAAGCACTAGGCTGGGGACAACTAGCTTTGGAGAGGAGTGTCACTAGGGTTTCAGCCACAATGTGCCTGGCTACTGACTCACCAAACATCAGCTGAGCACCTACCAAGCGGGGTACAGGCCTTGGGAAGGCCCCGTTTCAGGTCTAAACACCTAGGGCCCTTCTTGACTTTTGTTCACTGAAGTCATGAATCCTGATGGAGGACATAGAACATCAACACCTTGAAGGTCCTAAATGCACAGGGTCCCTGTCCTGTGAGACTCCAGAAAGAACCAGTGCCAAGGGCTCGCAACAGCGCGACTGCTGGGGGCTCACCCAAGCATCCCCTGCATCAAGTGTCATGAAAGGAACAGATGGGCTTCAGGGGCTGGGACTCAGAGGTGTCAACAGCATTCAGTGGCCCAAGAGAGAGCCCCCCCTATCCTTTCCTTCAGCCACAGCCATCCAGACATCTGTGGCCTCCACACCCGGGGCTCTCCACATGGCCTAAACTCCCACTCCCTGCCTTCCCCCCAACCCCCACCACACACACACACACACACACACACACACACACACACACACACACACACTTCTTTCAGTACTCCAGGGATCCTATTAGACCCTGGTGTACCCTGCTCCCAGTAGCCCCAGGTCCTTCCAGGCAACTCATCTCTGCAGTCACAAAGCTGGGCTCCTAGATTCCAAGTCCCTGTGACCATGAAGTTTCCACCTCCAGCCTGGCACTGGTGGAAACCTGGAAAAAGGAAGACTATTCCAGGGTGTACTCAATGACACAAGTGTTACTCCTCCCTCCGTGACATTTCTGTGCCACTCCAAGTATCCTTGGATGAGGAAGGAAGGCACCAACTTGGCTGACACACAAGCAGGACTGAAGATGGCTCAGCAGGTAAGAGTGCACACTGCTCTTGTGCACATATCTACACACAGACACAGACAGACAGACACACACTTCATTAAAAATAAAAATAAAGGTGATGTAGTGGCTCACATCTTTAATTCTACCACTCAAGAGGCAGAGGCAGGTGGACCTCTGTGAGTTAGAAGCCAGTCTAGTCCACAGAGTGAGTTCCAGGACAGCCAGGGCTGTTACACAGTAAGACCCTGCCTCATAGTTACTTTTTATTGCTGTGATAAAACAACTAAGGCAACTTATATAAGGAAATAATTATTTCGGCTTATAGTTCCAGAGGGTCAGAGCCCCATGATGGCAGAGTGAGGGCAAGAAGTGAGGAGAAGGAATCAGGTTCTGCTCACAGCTTGAGCTGCAAGCAGGGACCAGGGAATGAACTGGGAATGGCGACGATCTTTAAAACCTCAAAGCCTACCTCCAGTGACATGTTTCCTTTAGCAGGGACATCTCCCGAGCATCACCACCAAATGGGTGACCAAGGGTTCAAATGTCCAAGATTATGCAGGATATCTCATTTAAACTACCACACCTTGTCACACACACGCACACATACACACACACACAAAAGGGAAAGGGCTGGAAAGATGGGTCAGCTGTTAAGAGCACTGGATGTTCTTCCAGAAGACTCAGGTTCAATTCCCAGCACCAACACAATGACTCCCAACCATCTGTAACCCCAATTCCAGGGGATCCAATGCTCCCTGGCCCTCATTGGCACTGCATACATGTGGTGCACAGACACACATGCAGACAAAACACCCATACATGTAAACTAAAATTGTAATTTTGGGGTGGGGGCTTGAAACATTGTGTTGTAGTTACTTTTCTTATTGCTATGAAGAGACACCATGACCAAGGCAGCTTTTTTTTTATGGCTTTTCGAGACAGGGTTTCTCTGTGTAACAGCTCTGGCTGTCCTGGACTCGTTTTGTAGACCAGGCTGGCCTCAAACTCACAGTGATCCGCCTGCCTCTGCCTCCCTAGTGCTGGGATTAAAGGCGTGTGCCACCACGCCTGACTCCAAGGCAGCTTTTAAAAGAAAGCATTTAATTGGAGGCTTACAGTTTCAGTCCATCACCATCAAGGCAGGAGTGTGACAGCAGGCAGGAAGGTGTGACACTGGGGCAGTAGCTGAGAGCTTACATCCCTATCAAAAGGTAGAAAGCAGAGAGAGACTGAGCCTGGCATTGGGTTTAGAAACTTCAAAGCCCATCCCAGGGACACACCTTCCCAAACAAGGCCACACCTGATCCTCCCAAAAGGTTCCACCAACTGTAGACCGAGTATTCAAATATATGAATTTGAGCGGCCATGCTCTTTCAAAACAATACACAGTGGTTCTCTATATAGTCCTCGCTGTCCTGAGCTTGCTAAACAGACCGGACTGTCCTCAAACTCACAGAGGTCTTCCTGTCTTGAGTACTGGGATTAAGGCCTGTTAGAATGTAGTAAGGTGTCTTCTGTAACCTCATGTTTTTCCATCTGGCCTCTTGTTCCCAGAAATAACAACTCTCAAACTTATTATTTATGAATATATGATTAGGCCATAAGCTTTGGCTTATTCCCCAACTAGCTTATAACTTAATTATCCTATTTATTCTATTCTGTGAGCACCACATGGCTAGTTACCTCTCTTATGTTTCATATGTCTTCCTTCCTCAGAGTTCCTGGACAAATCTCCTTTCCCTGTGCCTGACTCTATCCCAGAATCCTCTCTGCCCACTGGATGTCCCACCTTCTATTTCTTGCCTAAGCTAATAGGCCATTCAGCTTTTTACTGACAGGTAAAGCTTCCATACAGACACAAGAGATTCCCTCTACATTAGACCATACCTAGCCATTTTTTTTTTAATTTAAACAAACGCCGGGTGGTGGTGGCACTTGCCTTTAATCCCAGCACTTGGAAGGCAGAGGCAGGCAGATCTCTGTGAGTTCGAGGCCAGCCTGGTCTACAAAGTGAGTCCAGGACAGCCAGAGCTGTTACACAGAGAAATCCTGTCTCGAAAAACAAAACAAAAAAAACTTAAACAAACAAAACAAAACAACAACAAAAAAGCCAGGTCAAGTATGATGGCTGTTGTGTAACAGTGTCCTCCAAGACTAGAGGTTCCATACTGCCTGGAACCTCCTGAAGCAGGAAGGTGAACAACTCAAAATAGCTTCAGGAAGTCCCTGCAGCTGATCAAATTTGCTAGGACCCTCCTGTCAGAGTAAGCAACAAAAGCCAAGAGTCCCTCTCAGAAGAGAAGAACCAAGCTGCAAAGAAGATCCCGCAACCAGACCAGCTGTCTGGAAGAGGTTTAGACCAACTGAGGCACTGGGAAAGGACACTCCCTAACCTGCTGAGCTGCCTGCAGGCTGTGCAGTGAGCTCCAGGTTCTCAGGTTTGTGATCTGTCACCCATGATGGGGTGGGCCTTGGTTATGCAGCTTTCTGAGTCATTTCTGTTCCTGTAATCCCTCACCCATATTCCTATAAGTAACCCCAATAAAACTCATTGGTACAAGTTGGACTTTGGTGGTATCTGTACTTTAGTCTGCTGTGGGTTTCCTATCTGGGTTGAGTAGACATGTTTGTTGAGTCTCCACAGGAAAAGTTTTCACACAACAGTGGTGCACACCATTAATCCCAGCACTCAGGAGGCAGAGGCAGGTGGATCTCTGTGAGTTCAAGGCCAGCCTGGTCTACAGAGTGAATTTCAGGAGAGCCAGAGCTACGAATGGAGACCCTGTCTCAAAATTAAAAATATAATAAATGTATAAATAAACAAATAAATAAAAAGCAAGATCCACAGCTTTAGGGACCTGAACCTGAACCTGTCCCTTGATTTCCTGAACTCTGGGATTTTTTTCTTTCTTTCTGTTTCCTTCCTTCCTTCCTTCCTTCTTTCTTTTTCCTTTTGCTTCCTTTGCTGGCTGGGGTTTGAGCCACTCTGCAGGAACAGGTGTGTGCCCACCTGCAGGCGCACAGCCCGCACACCTGCTGCTGCCTCTGGGGTCATGCACCTACCCCTAAAGCATGCAACGGTGGGGGGGGTCACCTGAGGGACCTCCTGCCTGGCTCGTGGCCCCCATAACACACCACATGCCACACTCCAGAAGGAAGAGCCAAGGTTTTGGTTTCACCTATCAGTTTCTGGAGTGTCACCCAGAGAGCAGTGGGGACTTGCTCAGCTGGGCAACAGAGTCTCTCTCTATTTTTTTCTTCTCTGTTTTTGAGGGGAGACAGGGTCTCACATAGCCTTGAGCGCACTATGTTCAAAGGAAGTCATTCAAACTCCTGAACCTCCTGCCTCCACCTCCCAAGTGCTGGAATCACAAGGTTCACCACGTCCAGTTTACGAAGGGCTGGGAATCAAACTCAGGCTCCTCATCCGCTGGACAAGCAATCTACGCAACACAGCTCAGAGCAGCAGGGAACTGAAAAGTGTCCTGGCAACCAAAATTAGAAACTAAATAAATGGTGGGAAGGAATGCCTGTGGCTAAACAGAGTAATTACAAACTATAGCCAGGGTGGAGATGGTCCACCAGCCTCTGAGTCTGACACATGCTGTGAGAATCTAGCTACAGACTGATGTCATTCCAGTTAAAATTCAATTCACCTCCATAAAGGAAGATGGGGGAGGAGCACTGTGGCTGGGGCTCAGTTGGTAGAGTGCTTGCCTGGCATGCACGAAGCTGTGTGTTCCATCCCTGGCATTGCCCATGCCTGTATCCACAGCACTCACGAGGTGGAGGTAGGACAATCAAGAACTCAAGGTCATCCTTGGGTACAGATGGAGTTATAGGCCAGTCTGAGCTACAGAGGACCCTTCCTCATAAACAAAAGGGGGGGCTGGAGAGTTGGCTCAGAGGTTAAGAGCACTGACTGCAGTTCCAGAGGTCCCGAGTTCAATTCCCAGCAACCACATGGTGGTTCACAACCATCCACAATGAAATCTGGTGCCCTCTTCTGGCCTGCAGGCATACTTGCAGACAGAACACTGTATACATAATAAATAAATCTTTAAAAAAAAAAAAAAAAGCAAAAGGGAATATGGTAGTGCCTGCCTCAAACTACTAAGAAAAATCTAAACCAAAAAGTGGCCAGGCACACACCTGTAATCCCAGCACTCTGGAGTCAGAGGAGGTGGATTTAGGGAGTTCAAGGCTAGCCTGGTCTAGCCTGGTCTACAGAGCGAGTTCCAGGGAAGCCAGAGATATACAGAGAAACCCTGTCTTGAAAAAACAAAAAACAAAACAGAAAGGAAGAGAGAGAGAGAGAGAGGAAACTTGGGTGTGGTAGCACAACCCCACACTTTTATCCCAGCACTTAGGAGACAGAGGTAGGCGAATCTCTTGTGAGTTCGAAGCCTGCCTGCTCTACATAGTAAATTCCATGATGGCCAGGACTACATGGAGAGATCCTGTCTCAAAAATTGTGTGTGTGTGTGTGTGTGTGTGTGTGTGTGTGTGTGTGTGTGTGTGT
>CAJQZJ010000838.1:3445148-3493945 GCA_907164525.1 Lophiomys imhausi
TGTGTGTGTGTGTGTGTGTGTGTGTGTGTGTGTGTGTGTGTGTGTGTATGGAGAGAGTCATGCTGAATGACTTCACTTTCTTCTGCCTTATGTTTTCTGATTTTTCCTTCAAGCAATATTCAATCATTGTAAAGTTTTACGGTCTGGCTCTTTGTTTGAGTAACCTGGAACTCCACAAGAATCCATGTGCATGCACAAGCACACCATGGCCAGCACGTGTGGAGAACAGAGAACAACTTGAGTGAGTTCCTTTTCTCCCTCCAACATGTGAGTCTCAGGGACAGAACCCATGTTGTTGGGCCTAGCAGCCACCCTTGCCAACCAAACCATCTCACCAGCCTGCAAGCATTTTTGGAGATATTTATTTTTAATTTTTTTAAGTGGGTGAATGTTTTGCCTGCAAGGATGTCTGCACACCATGTGCGTCCCTGGGGCCCACCGAGGCCAGAAGAGGGCATCAGATCCCATGGAACTACTGGGGTTACAAAGGGTTATTAACCATCATATGGGAATCAAACTCTGGTCCTCTGGTAGAGCAGCCTGCAGTCTTAACCACTGAGCCATCTCTCCCACCCCCTGCAAATTTTGTTGTTTTGTTTGTTTTTAATGACCATACTCTATGCCAGTGAATTTCTGATGAAATGAGTCAGTTTCCTAACTTCATTTATTTTTAAAGCCCAGGATCATCTTGAACTTGCTATGTAGCCAAGGATGGCCAAGGATGACTTGAACTCCTGATCCTCCTTGCCTTCAGTTCACCTCATGAATGCGGAGAGTATAGGTGTGTACCACCACACCTGGCTTATGTAGGCCTGGCACTCTACCAGCTACATCCCAGCCCCCATTCTCCCCCCAGGGTCTCTCCACACAGCCCTGGATGTCCTGAAACTCACTGGTCTCAAACTCACAGAGATCTGTCTGCCTCTCAGCCTCCTGAGTGCTGGGATTAAAGGCATGGACCACCATGTCCAGCCCCATTTTCCTATCTTCCGTGAGATTCCTACTTGCAGTACTCAGGAAGGGTCCTGCACACTGGAATAACTCAGTGAACACTTGGTGGCTGAGTGTTCACACCCCAACACTTGCTGACTCCCAAGCTAGTCTTTTTGATGGACGGAGAAGCCTGGGCTATTGGGTGGCTTGCTCATGTCACACAGTGAACAACCAACAACACAGGAGTCAGAATTACAGATAGCTCACCTCTGAGAAACCGTGCCAAAGCCCCTCCCTACACTTCCAGAACACCAGGATAGGACAGCACTGGGCACCCCACACCACCTAGAGGTGCATTTCCTAAGGGCCAACCACCCACACTAGCAGCACTGCCTCCAAGGCCTTCCCAGCTTTGCCCTGACACTGGGGACTCCACTCACGTTTCCAGGCATCCAGGTACCACTTCCTCCAAGAGATAAGCATAGTGGGAAGGTCTGCCTCACAGTCCCACAGCACAGTTCAGGAAGCATAGAGGAAGCGATCCAGGCAAGGCTGGGACAGCATAGCCATGCTATATAAACAAAAGCGCTAACCTACACCACCAAGAAGGGTACTCAGACCACAGCTGCCCCAGAAATGAGTATCATTCTACTGAGAGGAGGCTTCTCTCACCACTGACGGGTCAGGGAAGAAGGTGTTAAGCCTTCTACTCACCATCCAAGGAGCTGTGAACGGCCAAGTCCATGACCATGTAGCTAATCAACTTTGCCACAGCCCTACGCCACTCAGCAAATAGCATTCTTGACCAAAATGATTAACTCAAGATGGCCACATGACTTAACGGAATCAAATAGAGTGCCGCTCCAGACTTCCTGAGTACCTATCACCTGCCTTCAGTCTGTAGCCAGAGTTTGCTAAGCCCCATCTTGCCTTAAGGTAGCAGTTCTCCACCTATAGGTGATGACCCCTTTGGAGGGACTGAATGACCCTTTCACAGGGGTCACCTAAGGCCATCAGAAAACACAGATTTCTTACATTATGATTACTAACAGCAGCAAGATTACAGTTATGAAGCAACAGCAAAGTAATGTTATGGTTGGGGGTCACCACAACTTGAAGAACTGTGTTAAAGGGTCTCAGCATTAGGGAGGTTGAGATACACACTGCCTTAAGGAGTCCTCCAGGCCCCAGTACTGCTAGAGGCCGAAAAAAGAGGGAACACTGGGAAATGGGATCTGGAGCACTGTCTTCACCAAGATCAGGCCTGGCCAGGAATTATGTTGAGTTCTATCGTTTCAAGAGCCTAAAACGGGCTTGTGTTTTTGCGTGCACTATTGAAGCTGAGTCACAAACCTGGCTGGAGCTTCTGAGACACACACCTGAGATGCGTTTGACTTTTGTCAAAAACTCAGAAGCAGGGCTGGAGAGATGGCTGAGGTTAAGAGCACCCACTGCTCTTCCAAAGGACCTGGGTTTGATTCCCCACACCCAAGTTATGGCGCACAACTGTTTTATAACTCCAGTTCCAGGGGGAGCTGGCACTGTCTGCTGGCTTCAGATGGCACTGCGTGCATCATACAAGATGATGAAAATACCGATACGCATAAAATAAAACTAAATAATAAGCAGACAAAAGATTTAACTCATTAGCTGAGTGGTGCCCACACTCCCCTTTAATCCCAGCACTGGGCGGGGGATGGGGGGGGCAGAGGCAGGCGGATCTCTGGATCTCTGTGCGTTCAAGGCCAGCCTGGTCTACAGATCGAGTTCCAGGACAGCCAGGGTTACGTGGAGAAACCCTGTTTTGGAAAACTAATTAGTTAATTAAAGCTGGAGAGTGACAGAAGATGAGCTATGTGGACCTCAGGGCTCCACACACAAACGCACACATATGCATATATACCTACATACACAGGTGCACACCGGCCGCACAGCTAAGTGACAAAGGCCGGAGGCTGCCTTCTTGATACCCTCCCTCTTAAAGGTCTACCTGTCCTCCACTCCCACCATGACATCCTCACCATGAACACATACCACGGATACCACATGCAGCACTGGATGGAGCTTTATTTTAAAGTCAAAGGCACAGCCTAGAGGGGCCGAGGCAGTGACTGTGGATGCCCAGCCCAGAGCCTCAAGGCTCCACCTGCAGCCAGAAGCAGCTGTGCCCATGAGGAATGGGTGATAGAGAAAGGAGCTCCCCTTGTAGGGGAGCACCTACCTCCTTCCTTAGCTCCACTAGGGGAGAAGCCGGTGACATAAAAGTGATGTATCTCTGATATGCTCTAGACGTCCCCCAGGGTCGGTCTGCTGGGCTCTCTCTCTCTCTCTCTCTCTCTCTCTCTCTCTCTCTCTCTCATTCCCAATATAGGTCTTTGGTGGACATAATTGCACACGATCCATAAAGTGACATATTGATGGGTATCCCCTTCCAGGAGCAAGGCCCCAGGGAAGCAGAGGATGGGGGTTCCTGATTTCTTCTCCATGGCAACTGCAGATTTAGGAATGGGATAGGATGCCCTTCCTTAGCAGAGCAGCCCCTGGGAGGGAGGGGTCTTCTCTCCTGATGAGGCAGTGTGGTGGTGAGGGACCCCTAAACTCCACTATGCTCGCGACACTTGCTTCCCTGCGTCCCTAACTCTTATCTGGTAAGACTTTTTTTTTAAAAAAAATCTCTGCTTTTATAAAAATACTTCTGCTCTGTCTCGAAGTGGGTGGGGAGGAGAGGGCAGTTCCTGGGGATGAAAGTGGGAGTCGCTGGCAGAAGTCTGGTGGCAGCACCGGGCTCCCGGGTCACAGCTCCTAAGAGGAAGAGGGTCACAGTCGCGGGAGCTAGGAAGGGGACAAAGGGCCGTTGGCTCGGCGGGATGTCCCCTTGGCGGCAGAGGCTGGTAGACGACCCGAGGAGGCAGGCACCGGGGAGACGCGGCGGGAGGCAGCCGCGCTCCGGAGCTTCTGCTTCCGCCGCTTGGCCAGAGGCGCGTTCTCCACACTCTTCAGAAAGAAGCCCTCGCGCTTACCTCGGTTGAACGCCTGGAAAAGGGGAGGATGAACATCCCCACACAGCCTGACTTGGGTTTGCTGGTCCTCGCCTGGGGGCACATCCCACCGAGCCCAGACCCACAGGCTCCAGGGTCAGAATCCCCCTACCCATCAAAGGCAGAGCTCCACCCCTAACCATGAAAGTGGCGTTAACCCCCGAGCGCACTGCTGGCCCGGAGGACTCCAGCACATCCGGTGTCCGGAGCGGGGGCGAGGAGCGCGCGCTGCCGTCCTGAAGCCACGAGCTGCTTCGCAATCCTTCCAGCTTCAGCCGCTTGGCGGGATCCACGGTCAGTAGCCCTGGTGGTAAGGCAGAGGCATGCTGGGGAGGGAGACCCACTCGGTTCCTTCACCTTTTCCTGATCCGGAGACGCGTCGGCCTCACATAAACAGCTCCGGGACCTCCCCTCCCTAACCACGCCCCATGTCCTCCAGCTCCGCACCTCGGACCAGCTCCTTGGCTTCCTCCGACACACCCTGCCAGGCTTCCCCATCCAGTGAGAAGCGACCTTCACGGATCTTGCACATGATCTCAGCTGCCTGGCTCTGCCCGCCCTGGCCAGAGGCCCCTTGGAAGGGAACCTGCCCCGACAGCATCATGTACTAGAGGAGATGGAGGAGTGAGACCGGGCCAGGCTGCAAGACCGAGGCTACATCCTCATCCACCCACAGCACCGCCGCCCTCTCCACTACAGGGACCCAAGAGTGATGGGCCCTCAATCCCAGTATCAGAAAGACCCTGCTTTGCGTCCTGGCCTCAAAGACACTGCTGCCTCCACTAACCCACCTGGTCCCCGGCTTCAGGCTGTCTATCAGGAAGATCAACCCCAGGTTCCTCCGAGAACCTTACCAGAATGACACCCAGGCTCCAAAGATCGCAGGACTCGTCGTAGCCCTGCTGTGCCAGCAGCTCCGGGGCTGCGTACTGCAGGGTGAAGCAAGGTGTCTGCATTGGCCCCGCGGGGCTCTGTGGCCGCAGTCGCGCGAACCCGAAGTCGATGATCTTCACTGGGGCCCCGGGCGTGTCGTCTGCGTACAAGATGTTCTACAGGAGAAAAGCGGGGCGAGAGTCAGAGGCAGGGCTCGGCACAGGTGCCAGGCAGTCCTGCCCCACCGCCGGGGTCTCGCACCCACCTCCGGCTTCAGGTCGCGGTGCACCACGCCCGCCTCCTCGTGCATGAAGCTCACGGCTGACACCAGGCTGCGAAGGATCTGGCTGGCCTCCGACTCGCTGAAGAGCCGCTTCTTGCGGATGCGCTCCAGCAGCTCCCCGCCCCGCAGTAACTCCAGGACCAGATAAGTGTGCAACTGTGAAAGGCGGGTGGGTCACTGCCACCACCTGCCGGCCCAGGTATCTCTAAAGCCCCCATATCCCATTCCTGAGCAATCTTCCCCCCCCCCCCCGCAAAATGACTGCTTTTCAGGGTCTTTTTTTGTTTTTGTTTTGTTTTTCCAGACAGGGTTTCTCTGTGTACCCCTTGCTGTGTACCCCTGACTCACTTTGAAGACTAGGCTGGCCTTGAACTTGCAGAGATCCGCCTGCTTCTGCCTCTCGAGTGCTGGGATTAAAGGCATGCGACACCACGCAGGCCCTCTTTTTTTTTAATGCAAATTTAACCCTGCCCCACCGTCCCCTAAGGCTGACCTCCTAAGCATCCTCCTCACATTCCTTTCTCCCACCATCTTCAGCAGTGTCCCTCAGTCCTCAGGCCCTATGCCCCTCAGGTCCCACTTCTGGGGTCTCCCTCTTCTCTCCTACTCCACCCTCGACTCCATAGGCTGCCCCTAACAAGCATTGGTCACCTGGTCATGAAGCACCTCATGCAGATTCACCACATTGGGGTGTGACTGGCACAAGCGAAGGGCAGCCACCTCACGCTGCGTGTTCTCCTCCAGCCTGGAGACAAGGCAAGAGGGGTTACAGTAGCCTACTGGGCCCTTATCTCCAGGCCTCTCTTCGGTCTCTGCCCATAGCCCGCTCCCACCTGCGGCTGAGGATCTTGACCGCAAATTCCTGGCCGCTCTGGCGTTGGCGACATCGCCGACATATGGAGAAGCTGCCCTGCCCCAACGCAGGCTCCCGGAGGTCCAGCTCATACTGCTGGAAGAAGGGTGAGTCCTGGAGGCAAAGGAGCTATTACATTCTCATCCTGGATCTGAGTGGCTGTATCATAGCCGACAGCCTACATCCAAGTCATACCACTAACAACGGGTGAAACTAGACCAGAGTCCCCCAACCTAGAGGACTCCAACAGAGCCTCCAATACCACCGCCAACCCAGGCCAGCGCACCTGCATCATGGCACTCCTGGCAACTGCCGCCCTGCCAGGCCTGTATCCAGCGCCAGATGCATCTAGCACATCCGTCATCACTGCGTTGTTGTGGTCAAAGAGGATGGATGGTGCCACAAAGGAGTATCCCTGCAAGGATGAGTGTCAGGAGTGGATAACCATGAGGGCTGCTGTGCAAGTCGGTGCTGAGGGATGGGTTCATCCACCAAGGGGCAGTGTGGGGTGTTCTTACATCTGAGCACACGCAGTCTGTGTGGACACATTTTAGTCCACCTTGTTTTATAATCACTTGGGGCATGTCTTTCCTCCTAGTGTGTGACACCCCCACCTTTCTTATCACAGTGACAGTCTTTTATCCCCAAAGTACCTAGCACAGACCAGTGGCCCAGGACTGTACACAAGGGCTGCACCTTCGTCCTACACACTTAGCTTAAGATAATTCAACAATATCTGCTAAGGGAGTTGAAACAACTCTCTGCTCTCTCAAACCAGACTTTGGCCTCCTCTGCAAGAAGGGCTTCTGAGGAAAGGCAAAGAGAATAGAAAGTCAGTCTTTGCCTTTCATGTAGACCCACGTCCTGTCAATTCAATTGTTGTTACTGTTTTCTTCATGCTTTTAGTTGTTGTTTTGGGTTCGTTTGTTTATTTGTTTTGAGACTGTCTTACTCTGTAGACCAGGCTGGTCTGAACTCCCAGAGATCCCACCTGGCTGTGCCTCCTGAGATTAAAGACCTGTGCCACCATCCCCAGTCTTTGCTTTGTTTTGAGATAGGGTCATGTTATATAGCTTTGGTTGGCCTGATACTCACTATGTAGCCCAGGCTGGCCTCAAACTCCCATACCTCCTACCTCTGCCTCCCCAGTGGTAGGATCACAGGTGTACATTACCATGTGGGCACTATCGGTTTCCTCAACAGACTCCATGTGGGTGATACTTTCTCCTATTAAGGTCACTGGCTCATCTCAAGTACCCACATCACAGTATAGGTGCTCAACACAGTCTCATTCTGCTAGCTTCCAACTCTCAATCCTCCTGCCTCAGCCCTCTCAGTCAGCCCTCAGCTGGGATGATCAGTGTAACACCATCATAATTGGCTAGGTACATCATACTCAATATAGTTCTAATTTTTAGTTAGTTAGTTAGTTTTCAAGACAGGGTTTCTCTCTGTAACAAGCCATGGCTGTTCTGGACTTAACTTGTAGACCAGGTTGACCTTGAACTCACAGAGATCTGACTGCCTCTGCCTCCCAAGTACTGGGACTAAAGCCTTGCACCACCACATCCAGCTCTAATTGTATTTAATTTGTTTAAACTATGTGCTACAGGCTAGGCCTGGGGGACACAGGAATTAATTCCAATCCTTAGGGACTTGTAGACCAGTCATATCAAATTGCTCAACTATAGGTGCTGGCCTCAAGGGCAGTCCACAGGAAAGGAAATCCCAGGGAGCCAGGTGGTTTGACCAATGGGGAGCGGGCAGGCAAAATACAGAGGTGTGGTGGTGGTGGTGGGGGGCTCTGCAAAGTGCAGTGGTACTGTCTGGAGCATCAGGGAGGAGAATAGCAAGCAATGGGCTAAGCAGATGATACAGGACCACATCACCCCAGCCCTGGATGCTGAGCTAAAGCAAGCCTTGTCATTCAGCCCTGAGTTCCTAGGCAAGAATGTTGAGCTGTGGTATAAGCATGGCATCTCTCCCTGAGTGCCCACTTAGTAATTTTGAAAATTATTTTTTTTTTTTTTTGGTTTTTCGAGACAGGGTTTCTCTGAATATCTCTGGCTGTCCTGGACTCGCTTTGTAGAATTTTGAAAATTATTAATAATTTTTGAGGCTGAGTCTCACGTATCGCAGGTTGGCCTCAAACTCCATATGTAGCAAAGGACAACCCTGAACTCCTGATCCTCTTGCCTGTACTTCCTGAGTGCTGGGATTACAGGTGGTAGTGCCAACCTGATTTATGCAGTTCTGGGACTAAACCCAAGCTTCACATATGCAGAGCAAGCTCTCTGCCAACTGAGCTACATCCTCGGCCTTTAATAATTTAAAGCAAATCTTTTAAATTTATTTATTCTATATGTGTGGGTGTGTTGCCTGCATGCACAGCTGTGCACCACATGTGTGCAGTGCCCTTAGAAGCCAGAAGAGAGCGTCAGATCCCCTAGAACTAGAGTTGCAGATGGTTGTGAACTATCATGTGGGTGCTGGGAATTGAACTCCTGTCATCTGCAAGAGCAGTGAGTAATCTCTCTAGACCCTAAAGCGATATTTTTATATAATAAGGAAATGGTGGAATGGAAAGGAAAGGAAAAGCCAGGCCTAGAAGTTGGCCTATATTTCAGCTACTTGGGAGACTGAGCAGTAAGGTAGAAAGTTCAAGGCCAGCCTGGGCAACTCATCAAGACTATGTCTCAAAAAACCAAAAAGCAAAAAGAGGGTGGCATGGCTCAGTGGCAGAGTGTTTCTTTGCACAAGTAAGGCCTTTTGCTTAATCCCCAGTACATAAAGGGGAACAGGAGCTGGAGAGCTGGCTCAGCAGTTAAGAGCCCTGGCTGCTCTTCCAGAGGACCTGGGTTTGAGTCCCAGCAAGTAGCTCACAACTTGTCTGTAATTCAGGCCCAAGGGATCTGACACCCTCTTCTGGCATCCTGCACGTCCTCCATCTAGAGTCTGGTGAGTCCCCACTCACCTGAAAGATCCTGAGGTCCCCAGGCGGAGGGCTGCCAGCAGGGGAGTAGACAGGCTCTAGCCGAGTGAATTCCTCCGCAAAATTACCCACATCCAGCTCTGAGCGAATCTGGGGCCGAAATGGGGCTGGAATCTTCCTGGCAGCCAGAGCAACCCAATCCAGACCCTGCGGGAGGAAGGGTCAGGGGTGAGAAGTGAGAACAGGCTGACCCACTCTGATTCCTCTGTCTATGAAACAGGATCCTTCAAGCTGTACCTAGTCTTGAATGACACAGCTCTGACCTGAGTTACTCCATTTTGAGTCTAACTACTGAGAAAGAATGACTTTACATCTTGTTTATACAAGTAAACAAATGCCGTCTGCCAGCACAGCCAGAGGCACGGGCTGATAAATATTTGTATCTAATAAATAAGGACACCTGGAAATATACCAAACCATGAGCCAGGGTATAGTTCAGAGGGGGTAGAGGGCTTGGTCTAATTAGCCCTTGGTCTAATCCTCAGAATGCATAAACTGGGTACAGCTGTAATCCTAAAACAGGATGGGGAGTCGGGGGTGGGGAAAGGATGGAGGCAGGAGGATCAGAAAGATAAGATCATACTCAGCTACATAGTGAGTCTGAGACTCTGGTGAGATATCAGAAAAATCACCTAGGACTACGAAAAAAAAAAAAGAAGGATTGGAAGACCAAAATGTGGCTGGCCTCCTATCTAGTCACTGGGTCACAGGCCACAACCTCACCCAGGAAAGCTGCCCCAGCAGAGGACGCTTCTCCTTCGGTGACATTCAGCCCAGTTCAGCCTGGGCCGGAAGCAGCCTGTAGCCTGGCCCTGCGTCTGCTCTGTGCCTTCAGGACAACCTCAATGGTGAAACCTCTTTACCCCTTTCTTAGCCATTCTGCAACCTGCATATTTGTCAACTACCATGTGGCATGAGGACCAGTGACTGGAGAACTAATGTTCATAATTACAATGAGAATAACAGGGCAGCTGAGACAGCTCCCTAGATAATAAAGGCACTTACCACCAAGCCTGATGAGCTGAGCTCACTGCCTGGAACACACATAGTGGAAGGAGAAAACCAATTCCTACAAGTTGTCCTCTGACCTCCACGTGCATGTCCTGCTTTGGTTTCCTGAGATAAGGTCTCTCTATATAGCCCTGGCTGTCCTGGAACTCACTGTGTAGACAAGGTTGGCCTTGAACTCATAGGGAATCTGTCCTCCTCTACTGCTCAGGTGCTAAGATTAAAGGCATGCACCACCATACCCAGTGCAAAAATAAAAAAAAGATTGGAATAAAAGAATCTGTGACTGCCGAGAGCCAGGTACCAAGTGACACTGGGTTACCTGGCAGACATCAGCCAATCAAACTGTGAATTCATTATTACTCAATAAACTCTGACATTGTGGAGAGGTGCAAACAAGTCCATCTGTTTCTGACATAACATTCAAAAAGCAGTCAGAGGACAGGATGTGCAGGCCCCAGCCTCTTCAGTCTACCCTCACTGGGCAAGTCCCCAAAAGCAAAGTCACTGACACTGGAGTAGATGGTCTTCCTGCCCCACTCCCTCCTTTTTCCTCCTTCCAGAGCTTCCACTTGCCACATTGTCAGTTCCTAAATCTGTAAAGGAAGTGACATCAAAACACAAGCAAGTTGGGCCTGGAGAGATGGTTCAGTGGGTGAGAGCACCAGCTGTTGCTCTTCCAGAGGATCCAGGTTCAGTTCCCAGAACCCAGATAGCAGCTTACAATGGTCTGTAACTCTAGTCCGATGCTTTCTTCTGGTCTCCACAGACACTACACACACATGGTACCCAAATAGAAATAAATAAACAAATACAACTAACTAAAGAGTTTTCTTTGGATCTTCACTTCTGGGACTTTTTAATGTATGTTGAGGCTAATGTAATATAACTAATTAATCTTCTGCCAGCATCCATTTCCCTGTCCTTTTTTTGGCACCATAATCCCAATACAACCAAGATGTACCATCTTACAAATACTTCCTTGTAGCTTGCAAGTAAACACTGTCAGGTGGAGCCTAGAAAGCACCTTGAAGGGAAGGTGAGTAGCTGGCAAGCGCCCTCCCTGCCACCTCCTCCTGATTCCCTGCCACCTCCTCCTGATTCTTGCATGGGAAGCAGACTAGATAGCAAGAGCTTCAACAACCCTGGGAATGAATGCCATATGCTAAATATGGAGGAAACAAACAAACAAAAAAAAAGATTCTCTTCCTCACCACCACTCCACTGTCTGTACACGTGTGTGTGTGTGTGTGTGTGTGTGTGTGTGTGTGTGTGTGTCGTGTCAGGTAACTGTCTATGTGCAGTAGCCTCCAGAGAGCTTGTCCAAAGAAAGGGCAGAAGAAAGGAGACACACCTGTTCCCAGTGTCATCCCTCAGATACCTGGGGCTTTTGCAGAATGACAGAAGGGGTACTCTCCCAGCACCCAGTCTGAGCTTGGGGGTTCCAGAAATCCCCACTCAGCTGCATCCTGGGTCCCACTCCTGCCTAGGGCCTTGCTGAACTGGTGAGAAGAAAATTCTGGTCTGAGATGAACCTGGGAGGCCCTTCCAGGATGGGGTCACAGCATGGAGGCAGCATGGCTGACCACAGGAAACACCCACAAGTGGGTGCTCTTGGTGCCATGTCAGACAGATGCCAAACCTGATGCCTACATGTGAGCAGAAGAAGGCAACAACTGGGGAAGCTCATGCAGTGCGGTGTAATGTGAAGGCTCCATGCCAGTTCCTGCTCTCAGGTAGCTGCCCAGGGAGAGTGGCCTGAGGATGGTGAGGTCTCCACACTCTGCCCTTTGGCCCCTTGTGCGGAACATCAGAAAAGATGCAATATATTTGTGCTGCCCATGCTGCACCCTGACCTATAGAGGTGTAGGATATGGGAGGTCGTAGGTTAAAGCCTCACCTGGAAAAAGGGGTGACTCTTGACTTCCTGCGCACCCTGGGGACCAGCACCCAACCTCTTCTTAGGGTCCTTGCACAGCAGCCGCTGTAGCAGGTCCTGTGCCACAGGCCCAATCCGGAGGGGGAAGGGAGGGGAGCACTTCAAGATCCGTCTGGGAGGATGGGTGGGGTGTCAGGGGCAGCAAGCCCCCTCCCAGCCCCACCCAGGCAGGCCGTATAGCCCTCAGCTGCCCTCCATGGCCTGTACAACTTACCGAGACACCTCGGCCTGAGTGTTCCTCTCTCCCTCCAGTGTGAAGGGCGAGGCCCCTGTCAGCAGCTCGAAGAGCAGGATACCCAGGCTCCACCAGTCCACCGCCTATAGGGAAGAGCAAGAATGAAGGCCTTCTGCGCTCAGCCTCAGCCCTGCCACCTTCACCCAGACAACCCAACCCACCTTGCCATGTCCAGCCTTGCTTCTGATGATTTCGGGGGCCATGTACTCGATTGTGCCACAGAAGGAGAAGGTCCGCTCTTTCTGTGAAGCCAAAAGGACTCATTTGGATACCTTAACCTCCCCTCTGCTCCAAAGGCCCCAAAGGTTTAGAGCAGAACTTGCTCAACTTTAGATGATGCTGGGAAAACAGTGGGAATCCACTCCATGGCCCCCAGGGTGCTGATGTGGAGACGCAAAGGCCTGGTTGGGAGCACCACGGGCCAAGTTTTCAATCCACTCACCTCCTCTGTCAGGAACTCCTTGCTCAGACCAAAGTCTGTGAGGACAATGTGACCTTCTGAGTCAAGTAAGACGTTCTCCAGCTTCAGGTCACGGTAGATGATGCCCAGCTGGCAGGAGCAAATGGGACACTGAGTGCTGCCCCAATCGACACTGTACACAGCCACAGCCCTTCAGATCCCCACTTGGGATAGAGAGATGCCCTGAAGACCCCCAGGGCAGGACAAAGCCTAGTCAGAGCTAGCTATTAGATAAGAAAAGCCGGGCATGTAAGCTCTGCCTGTCATCCTAGCACAGTGGCCAGCCTAGGCTAGTCGGCCATCACCAGAAGAGTTGGGCTACAGAGTAAGAGCTTCTCTAAAACACAAACACACAATAAAGAAAAGGAAGAAAGAAAGAAAAGCAAAGAGAAAAAGAAGTAAGGGCTGGGACTGGGTGTGCTCGCCCAGCATGAGGCCCTGGGTTGGATCCCCAGCACCACATAAACCAATGCATGGTGGCAAGCGACAGAGGCAGCAGGATCAGAAGTTAAGGGTCATTCTTGACTATGAAGGGACTTCAAAGTCTACCTGAGATGGCTGGGGATGGGGGTAGAGTTAAACAAAGGGGCCATGGAGATGGCTCAGCAGATAAAGTGTTTGGCTAGAAAGCCTGAGCACCCGAGTCTGATCCCCAGAAACCATGTAAAGCTGAAGGACAGAGCTAATGTCATGGAATCTGACCTCCGTACATGCTGTGACACATATGTACCCACACACATCACACATACACACAATAAGAAAAAATAACAAACAAGAAGGAAATAGAAAGGTACCACTGAAGATACAAAGCAGGAAGGCCCGCTGGCACAGGCCCCAAGGTCTCCAAGAGGAGGAGTGTGAACAAAAAGCCTCAGTTCAAGGCCTTGGGGTCTGAGGTCACCACTTGAGGAAGTCTGGTGAAGGTACGCCTAAGTTCCTGTTGACGACCTTGGGGCCTGTTGGAGGAAAGCCCCTTCCAGAGAGTTCTGGAGCGAAGACCCTTCCAGGTAGGGCTATTTCATGCCTGGAGGCCAAGGCAAGCAGCCCTTTCAAGTTCCCCCACCCCACCCCCTCAAACAGGCTCATTAGGCTCAGGGCAGTTCCCAGAGAGCAGCCAAAAGCCAGGGCTCCCTCTTACCTTGTGGAGGTGTTCCAGGGCCAGCACAATCTCACCCCCATACACTCGCACCTCAGCCTCCTTGAAGTACTGGCGCTGGTAGAGGTGAGTGAACATCTCACCACCGCTCACATAGTCTGGGCGTGCAGGAGAGGTTGAGAGAGTCCCCTATAAGGTAGCCTAACCTAACTCCCGTCCCCCTCCAGCCCGGAATGTGACAGGCCCTCACCCAGGATGAGGTGCAGCTTGGCATCCGTCTGGAAGGCGTAGTGCAGTGTGACCAGGAAAGGCGCCTGGCGCACCAGCTCCAGCACTGAGCGTTCAGTGCGGGTATGCTCCTGAGTCTTGGCGCGCTGCACCAACGCCGCTTTACGTAGCACCTTCATGGCATAGAGCTTGCCCGCATCGTGCCCACCCGCCTTCCGCACCAGGAACACTTTCCCGTAGGCTGTGGGAGCAGCAAACAAGTGGATGGAAGGTGGGCTGTAAGCGCGAAGGCGGTGCAGACTGGTGGGAAGAGGGGTGCAGGGGTGCAAACGGCTGACAGAAGCCTTCTAAGGAAAAGGTGAGCACATCCCTGGAGGGCGCTAAGCTAAGCCTGAGAAGCACTGTGCAGTGCAAATTAGCCTGGGGAGCTGGCAACTCTAGAAGGCCTGAGGGGCGGGGAGGGGGCGGGGCACGTGCAAACCTGGGAAGATCAGAGAGCTGAGAAAGGATGAAAACGCTGGCTCCAGGGGCAGAGGCGCGCTCCCAGACAGAGGAGGGATGTGCAAACCCGGACTAGGGGATTTGCAAAATACAAGAGTGGGGGGGGGGGGGCAGGGGGGACTCGCAAGGGTGAGAAGCTATGCAAAGCTCTCGGGAGAAAGTCAAACCCCCAAAGAGACTAAGAAATCGCGGCAGGGGGGCATGCACGCGCAGGACTTTGGAGAGAGGAGTCATGTCGACGTGGACGCCCTGCAAGTGGGCACTGAACCCTGGTACGGTAGGGCGGGGCGGGAAAGGGGAGCTATGCCGGGAAAGGGTGGGGGGACCTCCCCAGCAGCCAGGCCCAGGCCCAGGCCCAGGCGAGTGAGCAGGCAGAAGGCCCAAAGCACCATGCCAGGGGCACTAGCTCAGTGAACGCGGTTTCTCACCTCCCGTGCCCAGCACCTTGAGCAGCGCGAAGTTCTCCACGCTCACCTTCTCCTCGTGCCCGGTCAGGTTGGCTGCGGGCACAGGGGGGCGAATGAGCACAGCGGGTCGCTGACTCTTGCCACCCATCCCGGGCAGCTTGCCTCGGAATCCCGCACCCACCTTCGGTGATCTGCAGCTCCACCGCACAGCCCTCGTCTTCATCCTCGTCTCCCATGGCCGGCGGGTCTCTGGGGCCCGCGCGGCTGGGGCTCCGGGCGGCGCCGGTTACATGGCGGCTCCGGCCGGGGCGGGTGCTTCCTGGTGCCGCCTCCGGGGCCGAGCGGGCGCCGGCACCGCCTCCCGGCTCCCCGCCCAGCGCGGCCTTAGTCAGGCGGCTGCTGGAACGTGACGGAGCCGGGCTGCGGGTGGGCAGCCAGGGAAGGTGGTGGCAGGGTCTCCCAGCCCCGGAGCCGGGGAGAGCCGTGCAGGGCCTTTGGATGACACCTGGCCGCAGCTGGAATAAACCTCCAAGACAGGGGTCTGTCCAGCAGGATATGGAGGACACCAGAGGTTTGTGTCCCAGGATTTGGGGAGGGCTGCCCACACAGGCTCATGGAGCCCTCCCCACCACGTGGCAGCCATGCCACTTCTGCTCCTCTTCGCCACTTGACCATCACGGCCCACCTCCTTCTTTTGGACCACTCTTCGAGCTCAGCAAATACAGCGGAGATCTTTCTATTCCCTGGACACAGGAGTGGCGGCTCTGGAGAGTACGCTTCAAAATAGGAAGCCACTAACATAAAGCTACTTTTGCCCCAGAGACCACCTGAATTGGATGCCTGGTTCCCGAATGGTAGGAGGACTGAACTGGCTTCCACGTGTTGTCCTTAGATCTGTCTATATGCCTGCACCCACACACAATGCAAACACACGACATGATGTAAAGTGAATGTAATTTCAAAAAAAATTAAATTAAAGAGGGAGCCTGCAGGACTGATTGCTCAAGGACCCCACTCCACCTTTCCCAGGGAGCCCCACCCTCCCTTGCACAGCCTCAGGTGCCCTGACTCACATCCTGCCACCCAAGCCTAATTGTCCCCGTGTTCTGTCTCTGTGATAAAACACGGACTGGAAGCAGCCTGGGGAAAGGGGAGTTGTTTGGTTTACAGGTCACAGTCCATCACTGAGGGAAGGAAGCCCAGGCAAGAACGCAAGCCTGGAACCTGGGACAGGAACTGAAGTGGAGACCATGGAAGAACACTGCTTACTGACTTGCATCCCTTTGCTTGTTCAGCTACCTTTATTTCATAACCCAAGCCCACCCACCTAGGGATGCACCTCCTACAGTGAATTAGGCCCTCCTTTATCAATTAGCAATCAAGAAAATGCCTCCACAGAGATGCCCATAGGCCAATCTGATGGAGGTAATTCCTCAGCGGTGAGGTTTTACCCTCTTCCTAGGTTTGACAAGTGAACTATGGCGTTGTCATACAAGGGTCAACTTTGGCACACAAGCATATCTCTGTTAAAGCATAACCTTTCCTTTCTTTTTTTTTTTTTTTTTTTTTTTTGGTTTTTCGAGACAGGGTTTCTCTGTGTATCCTTGGCTGTCCTGGACTCACTTTGTAGACCAGGCTGGCCTCGAACTCACAAAGATCCGCCTGCCTCTGCCTCCCAAGTGCTGGGATTAAAGGCGTGCGCCACCACCGCCCAGCAACCTTTCCTTTCTTGTTTGTCCCCAAGAGCTCATGTTAATATCACAATATAAAAGACAGACTAGCCAGGCAGTGATAGTACATGTCTTTAATGTGCTCAGGAGGTAGAGTCAGGCAGATCTTTGAATTTGAGGCCAGCCTGGTCTATTGAACAAGTTTCAGGAGAGCCAGGGGTACAAAAAGAAACCCTGTCTCAAAAAAAAAATTACAATGACTTGATTGTCTAGATTATCTTTTTTAAAAATCTATTCACTTAAATGTGAGCTGCTGTAAAATCCAAAATAGCTTTATACTTTATTTCAAAAGGGAAGAACCAGGACACAGATGTAATCAGATCAAGCAAAATCCAACACCAAGTAGTGATATCAAAGTCTGTATCTCGGTGTCCAGATCTGGGACCCACTCATGTTCTTCTGGTTCCAAAGCTGCATATAGACAGGTGTAATCCTCTGGCCTGCCATCCACAGCACACACAGATTATCCTCAAGGCTTAAGCCAGCTCCTTTCCACAACTGCTGTTGTCCTTGGCATTCGTCTCACAGCCCTGACATCTCCAATATCCTGGGGTCTTCTTCATTGCAACTTAGACTGCACCTTCACCCTGCCATATGTTACCAAGACTCAGCTGTTCACCATGACCCTTTCATGCCTTTAAACCAGTAGCATGTGGAAGACTTTTACACATTGTTTGCCAAGTTCTGCTGACAGCTTGAGATGCAGCCTTGGCCCCCACTAGCTTCTGTGTGGTGACCTCAAGGAACACTTCCCGGAAGACTTTGCCTTGGTGATTTTTTTTTTTAGCAGTAGTAGCTGATTTTTCAACCCTAGCTAACAAACATCCATTGTGCCCATAAAACAAAAGTTTCACTTCCACTAATTCTTCTCTCTCTCTGTCTCTCTCTGTCTCTGTCTCTCTCTGTCTCTCTGTCTCTCTCTCTCTCTCTCTCTGTTTTTGAGACAGGGTTTCTTTGTATAGCCCCAGCTGTCCTGGAATTCGGTCTGTAGTCCAGGCTGGTCTCAAACTCAGAGATGTGCCTATCTCTTCCTTCTGAGTGATGGAATTAAAGGCATGCGCCACCACCACCAGGATCACTTCCACTGATTTTTTTTTTTTTTTTTTTTTGGTTTTTCGAGACAGGGTTTCTCTGTTTAACAGCTCTGGCTGTCCTGGACTCACTTTGTAGACCAGGCTGGCCTCGAACTCGCAAAGATCCGCCTGCCTCTGCCTCCCAAGTGCTGGGATTAAAGGCGTGCGCCACCACCGCCCGGCTTACTTCCACTGATTCTTAATTAAAATATATCACAGGGACAACCCTGATAAACGCTGAAGGACTGTCAAACTTCCCTCTGCAATTTGACAGGCCAGGCCTCCACTCTCTGCATTGCTCTCAACATGATCTTCCAAGTTCCCACTGCAGTTCCTTAAGTTCTGAGCACTCAATGGCTTTTCTAGCCCAAAGATCCAAAATCCTCCACCTTCTTCCCACAAAACAGTCAGTGGCATAAAAGCCACATGGTCAGGTCCAGCAATGCTCCACATTCCAGGTACCAACTTCTACATTAGTTTGTTCCTCTGTGGCTGTGATGAAACACTGACAAAAAAAAAAAAAACAGCTTGGGGAAGAAAAGGTTTATCTGGCTTCCAGGTTACAATCCTCCTGTAAGCCAAGCTAAGGCAGGAACATGGAGGTAGCAGCTGAGGTAGAGACTGTGGATGAGCATTGTTTGCTGGCTTGCTTCCTTTGGCTTGCTCAGCTAGCGCTTTTTTTTTCTTTAATATTTTTTAAATTTATTTTTATTTTATATATATTGATGTTTTGACTGTATGTATGTCTGTGTGAGGGTGTCGGATCCCCTGGAACTGGAGTTACAGGCAGTTGTGAACCACCTGCTTCATTTAGCAATCAAGGGTCAGCCTCCATGGACAGCCCCCTGTGCCAGCCTGATGGTGGCAATTCCTCAGTTAAGTTTCCTCTTCCCAGGTGTCAGGCTGACAACTAAATCTAACTATATCAGTTCCCTTCCCAATCTTTGGGACCCAGCGCAGAGATGTGGCATGCCACCTCTTATAGCACACCCTTGCCAGACTGAGCTTCCTGATGCAGAGCTCAACCCCAAAGGGGTGTGGGAAAGAAGATGAGGAGGTGGGAAGATGTGGAGTGAGAAAAGAGGTGCCCTGAAGGACAGGGTCAGGGCCAACCAAGGTCACCATGTCTCACCTCCCAGATCCCAGGTCTCATCCACTGTTGAATGCCTACCCAGGCTCTGCCCACCATTAGCTGCTCACCTGGCCAGGACATCCAGGTTTTGGAAAGGTCAAATGGCCACACTATAATTCCTTTTGCTACCTGGTCCAGGCATGGCTCCCTGGCTACAGAAGCTAACCAATAGGAATCCCCAGCACCTCCCATCTTGACAGACAGACAGAGTCCAGATTCATGGGGTTGTAGCTTTATTCTCCTCTCTCATGTCCCAGACAAGCCTCAGGTATCATCTCAGGCCTGACCCCAGAGAATGGGTCTTGGCTCCCCATCTGGACCAGGTAAAGGGTTCTCATGCCCACTCTTGCCAGCCTCCTTCAGCTGGGGGATCTCTCAGAGATCGCCTCCTCAATGATGGCCTTATGGCAGAGCAGGAGCCCTGGACTGGAGGCAGCGGTTGAGACCAGTCATGTCCCCTGTCCACAGCCTTGTTCCTGCTTCTTCTTGGGGCCATATTATAGGCTGTGGGGGACCTGAAAGCCCAGGCCTCTTTGTCCAAGGACTCTTCTTGGGGTCCCTGGGTCCTCCAGCTCTTGGGCTGCCTAGAAGACCCAATGACCCTACAATGGGGAGAAGGCTGCACTCTTAAGCCTTCTGTCCCCACAGTATCACTGGCTGAGAAAAGGGGTAAGGGGATGTTTCTCCGGTTTCTGCTCCTGGAGGGCTGGAGAGAAAGGCTGGGCTAAGGCTTCCTTCCAGGAAGATGCCCAGCAGTCAAGGCACACCACAGGACCCTGGACCTTCTGTCTACCTGCTATTCCTCCACCTCCCTGAACCAGCTTACCTCCAAGCTGTCCCTAAACTCCAGCTCCTCTCTGAAGCCTGTCCCCAACAAGTGCTTTCATTCAAATCCCAGTTTGACCTCTCTCTCTCTCTCTCTCTCTCTCTCTCTCACACACACACACACAAACACACACACACACACACACACACACACACACACACACACACACAAACTTCTTCCCAGCACTATAACCTCCTATCATGCTGGGGCTGAGCCTCTACTAGACCAAACTGCTCTATGCTTGCATGTGAAATGCTTGCTAGACTTAAAAAACTTAATATGAAAAAAAAATGGGTATGGTGGCACACAACTATTATCGCAGAACTAAGAAAGTTGAGGCAGGAGGATTGCCGCAAATCTATGGCCAACCTGGGCTACACAATGAGTTCTAGGCCATCTTGGACTATATAACAAGACCCCATCTCAAAAAACAGTAAGGCATAGTCATTGTATCTACAATCCCAGCAGTGAGAAGGTGGAGGCAGGAAAAACAGTTCAAGGCCAGCCTAGGCAGTGTGAGACCTTGTCTCAAAACAAAAAAAGTCTTGAGCTGAACATGGTGGATCACACCTTTAATCCCAGCACTCCTGAGGGAGAGATAGACAGATCTTTGTGAGTCTAAGACTGGCCTGGTCTACATAGTAAATTCCAGGCCAGCCAGCCTGCACTGTGAGATTCTGTCTCAAAAAAATAAAATAATTTTAGAAAGAAAATCTCATTTGTAATTTTTTGCATTGGCTACACATTGAAAAGGTAATCATTTTAGTCAGAGTTAAATGAGTCATGTCAGCCGGAAGTGGTGGCGCACGCCTTAAATCCCAGCACTCGGGAGGCAGAGGCAGGCAGATCTCTGTAAATTCAAGGCTAACCTGGTCTACAAAGTGAGTCCAGGACAGCCAAGGATACACAGAGAAACCCTGTCTTGAAAGACAAAAACAAACAAGCAAAAAAGCAAGAGTCCTATCATTAAAATCGTTGTACCTATCTCTCTTTATGGTTTCTGACATGGCTACTAAAAAGGAAAAAAAAATACCCACGTAGCCCACATCATATTTCCTTTTTTTCCCCTTTAAAACAAAGTCTTGCCATAGAGTCTAGGCTGGCCTTGAACTTGTAATCCTCCTACTCCCAAGTGCTGGGATGACCAGCAAGTACCAACCATGCCCTGTTCAAATTACTGTCAGTCCCGACTGTTGTAGACAATGATTATTTTCAGGCAGTGTTTGCTGTCTGTCTCCCTACACCAGAATGTTCCCTGCTATATCCCCAGGAGCACACCAGCTGGTGTTTGGTAAAGGATCCTTCCTCCTCAGAAGAGAGAATTGGTGAATGAGACTTGCCAGAGACCCCATATGGAGCACACCCCCCCCACGCTCACCCTCTCGACTGGCATCTTCTTCATGTTCCGGAAGGGTCTTAATGGAGCCATCCCATTCCACACCAGATCCTGGGGACCAAAAGGCAGCCACTGTGCCACGGTGCCAGGCAGTGGTGGGCAAGGCACACCGGAACACAGAGACTAATAGGAATGAATCTCCTTCCCAAAGGCGTTGGGATGATGGGGGCTCATGTTCAGGGACTCTGTCTCACCTTTGCTGTGGGCACTGGGTGCCCCCACGGGGCCCGGCCTGCGCTGTCGGAACCGCTGCCTCGGGTTGTCCCCTGGACTAAATGACTCAGAGCTTCGCCCCCCAGGGAACCGGGAGCTGAGTCTCTGCCGCTGTCTGCTTGCCTGGGTCTCATCTCCCAAGCAGAGAGAGCTTTGGACGCGGCGCATGGGTGCCGGTGATGAGGACCCTGTGAAGAGACACATGCGTGGGAGGGGGCTTGTCACCAAAGTACAGGGAGGGACCAGGCAAGCAGAGAGCCAGTGGGTTACACAGGGTGGAAAGAAGAGCAGAGTGTAGAAGGGAAGGGACCTGGCCGATAAGCCTGTCCAATGTGCTGTTGGCTCACACAATAGCTCACTGTTGTGGCCTTGGGCAAGCCTCCTCACGCTCTCTGGTCCTCAGTTTCCTTCTGTACCATCAAGGATAAATAACCTTTCCCTAACGTGCCCTGCTGCTCTGAGGTCATAGGAATGACTGTGGATTGTGTACAAATAAGAAGATAACAATACAAGCAGAAAGGAGGAGCCAGGCAGAAGACTCTGCAGGCCCGGAGCAGACAGCAGTCAACCGCATCAAGGCAGGTGGAGGCAGGTGGCAGGGAAGGCCTGGGAGGTACACGTGCAATCCAAACGGGATGTCAGAAGCCAAGGGTGGGAGACATGGGATAGGGACATCCTGGTCACCAGGCCCTCAGACCCACCTGTCCCATCTGCCTCCCTGCCCTCGGGGAGCTCCGCCTCCTGGGGGGCCCCCAGGCTCTCCGTGCTGCCAGCCCCATCGGCCCCCAGGCGTGGCCCCCCAAGGAGGGCCCCCTCCCGCCGGGGCCGAATCAGCCGCTTCACCTTGTCTGCCAGCCAGCTGCCCTTCCTGGGGGCAAGAGGGCATAAGAAAGGATAAGGAAACAGGAAAACAGAGGGAGAGGAGAGTCATGTGGGGGGCGGGAGGGGATTGAAAGGATCAGGCAAACCCTTGCTAAGACCTACTCCCCAGCCTGGCTCTTGGGAAGCTGGGGGTCAGAAGGTGGCTGTCGACAGGGCAAAGGTTAGGAGGATCCCGGACAGGGCAAAGGTTAACATGATCTCGGTTCCGGAAGGTGGGGCCTCACTTGGTACGGGGCAGGGGCCCAGGTTCCAGCACTCGGTACTGGTCCATGATTTTCTCCACCAGTTTCTGCTTCTCACGGCGCAAGGCGTTAAGCTGGTCCCTGATGGGAAGAGGAGAGAACCGGTCACAGAACTCCTGGCAAAGCCCTGGCAGAAAGAGGTGTGACCCAGGGAAGCTACATTGCAGTTAAGACTGCCCTATATCTGGAACTTTTCCCTAGGACCTGGGGTGCAGAGTGGGAGGTGGGGGTGCTCCCTGAACGAGCGGGGGGGGGGGGGCGTGACCCTGCTCCTGCGCATGCTCACAGGTACTCTCGCTGCTCTCGATGCAGATGGTCACGACTCTCCAGACTGCGCTCCAGAAGCTCTCTGTTCTCTCGGCTCAGGGCCTGTACCTCAGCTAACAACTGCCTGTTCTCCTCCTCCTGCGCGCTACGAAGCTGGGTCAGCAGCTGTGGGCAGCAGCAATGAATACCTGGCTCTAGACTGTCCCAGCCGTGCGTGCCTACCTTGGCTGCCCCAGGCCGCCCCGACACTGTGCCACACCTCACACTGTGTGGTCAGCCGACAGGCGCTCAGGTCCAGCTGCTGGTTGGACTCACGCAGCTGCTGGCTCTGCATCTCAAGTTGTGCTCGCTCCAGCTCCAGCCTTGCCAGGCGGCCCCGCAGCTCCCCACGTTCACCCTGGAGCTCCCCTCGCTCCCGAGACACCTCAGCCAGTAGCATCTGAGCTCTTTGGAGGCAAAGACAACTGCTCTCCAAAAGCCACATCCATAGAGAGGAGGCGAAGCAGGGCACGCAGGGGCAGTGACTAACCCACCCTAACCCACTTCACATGTGAGAATGCAGATCTGGGGAGAGGGAGGGGGCGGGACTGCACCAGAGCTGGCACCTCTCGTGTTCATTCTGAAGTCTCCGCAGCTCCTCCTCCAGGCCCCGCTGCCGATGCCCATCCTGCATCAGGCGCTCACGCTCTGCCAGTAGGGCCATCTCTTGTGCTTCCACATGGGCCCGCTGGGCCTGCAACTGCTCATGCCTGTATGGACAAGGGGTGGGCAAGTAGGCACTGCATTGTGGGGATCTGGGAGTTTGACACCTCATAAGCATAAGCACTACACACCAGCAAAGCCCCAAAGGAGAACACCATGCCAGGTGCCGCTATCCAGACTCTAAGTTGGGGAGCGCGGACCCCCAAGAGAGCAGCAGTTGGATAGACATGCAGAGCATGGAACTGTCCCTTGGGTCAGACCTGCTGAGGAAAACAGGCAAGTGAGCCTGCCAGGAGAGAAGTCCGGCATTTGGGGAGACTCACCGGCCCTGAAGCTCACGATGGGCCAGCTCCAGTGCACGCATATTGGCCTTGAGATCTCGGTGTCGCACCAAAAGTCCCTCAAGCTCTGTCTCCTGCTTTCTCTGCAGCTGGGTCAGGGCCTCATGGTCCCGAAGCAGAGCCTGCTGCTGCCCACGAGTCTCCTCCTGGGTCCGTCTTGCTGCCCGCACCTCCTCTTCTAGCACCCCCAGTTTTCTGTGCAGCTCCTGGCCCTGCATCTCCATCATAGACTTTTCAGCCTAGGGTGAAGCAGACAGGCAGGACCGCTGCAGTGGGGGCACCCAGCCCACAAGGAATAAGGGGCATGGCCTGAGACCATGGGGCAGAGGCCAGGGACAAGCTATGGAGGAAGCAGAGGGACAGTGAAGAACAGGCAGAGGTTAAACGCAGTAGAGAGGCGTCGTGGTAGTGAGAAAAAGCCGAGCCATGCAAGGGGCCCAAAACAGGGATGACACAAATAGGTAGGGGACAGGGAAAGGGGAGAATACTAATGGCTAGTCTGGAGGAAAAGGCTGAGATGGTAAGGTGATGGGGGATGGCGATTGTCACAGAGGTGGATTCTGAAGGAAAGGAAAGGGACACGGTATAGACCATGTTGGCTAAGCACAGTGGACACAGGTGGGGCAGTTGGCTAGAATAGAGAAAAGGGTACGAAATGGCACAGATGGGCGGGGAACAAGGGCCCCAGGCTGCTACCCACCTGCAGCTGGTTGCTGTGCTCCTGTGCCCGCTGACTCTGTAGCAGAAGCTCCTGTGCCCGGCCCTGCATGCTCCCCAGCTGCTCCTCCAGGTGCTGCAGCTGCCCCTGAAGAGCTGCCTTCTCAGCCACCAGTGTGGCATTCTGCCAGAAAGGGAGATTGCCAGTGACTAGGCAGCTAGTCCTCCCACCCCAGGCAACCCGTGTCCTGTCACTCACACTTCTCTCCACCTCGATGAGCCGACCATTCTGGGTCTCCACAGCCCGAGGGTCAGCTTGCCTCTCAGTCACCAGGCCCATGGGGTACTTGCGGAGCTTCAGGGACAAGGTCCGGGGACACAAATTACAGGTGTCTCACACACATAGGGAAGGGTTGGAGCCCAAGCCAAGAGGCAGAGCAGTCATCCCAAGAAGAGGTTCTGTCCAGGGTATGAAGTGAGCAGCTAGCCACCAATCCAGAGGTGAAACCTGAGTCCTGGCAGCCCTGGTTGTCTACTTCCAGGCTGGGGAAAGGGGCCTGCACCTCAGTTCCCAGGACAGCTTTACCTGAATCAGTTCTTCCTCCAGCTGCAGGGCCCTGGCCTTGAGTCCCATCAGTGCCTCCTCCTTACTGGTCGAGGCTGCCCGCAGCTCAGCTTCCAGCCGCTGCTCCAGACCCTGGTACCTACCAGGAGAAAACTTAACAACCAGCCCTGACTTCCCTGTCCCTCCCTGCCCCCCCTCCCCAGCCTTTGTGTCCACCTCTGGTGCTGGCTCTCCTGTTCTCGCAGGAACTCTTGGCGCTCCCAGGCTGCCTGTTCCAGCTCTTGCTGCAGGTGCTCCAGCCGGGACCCCAGCTCCTGGCCCTGTACCACAGCCTTCTCTAGTTCCTGAGGGTAGGCAGAGCAGGTTCAGCAGGTGGAGGTGATGGTGGGGAACACTCCTCTCCCCCAGAGATAGAGAGGGGCTAGAGACATGCCCCAGAAGGGGCTCTCTTGCTCTGTGCCTTGCTCTGTTACCGTGGCAAATGTCGTTAATCCGTTGGGTCTCTATGTTCCCATCTGGCGTACATAGTTAGCATCTGTAATACCAGCACTCAAGAAGCTGAGGCAGGAGGATGGCTGCAAAGTGAAGGCCAGCCTGGGCTATATAAGGAGGTCTAGGCTTAATGTGAGACCTGTCTGAAAGCCCTGGGGTGGAGTGCTGGTAGCTTTGCAGGATGGACGTGAAAGGGGCGGGCCCTCGACCTAGTAGGTTTTAGAAGCAACCCAAGTGAGGAGTCAGATGCACACTAAGTAAGCAGCTTCACCTCTTTGAGCCCATAGTTTCGAATGTACCCAGGAAAGTGATGAGCCCTGCAAGCTGCCGCACCAGCCATGTGTGTGCAGGGGTTCAGTGGAGGTGGGCCTGCAGAGCACCCTCCACCACAGCAGGGTGGCTACTAAGAGCAGTCAGAACAGGAATTGGGGATCTTGGGCCTAACCACAATGCAGGGGGCTACAGAGAGTGGTCAGAGACTATGCCATTTGACGGTTGGGCCACACCATTCCATGGTAGGGGTGGAAGGCCAATTCTGACTTGTGAGCTCCAGGGGGAGGGAGGCCAAACCATTCTGACTCCTGGGGACCCTGGAAAGATAAAGCTACACAAAGGTGAAACTGTCTAGCCAAACTCCACACATCCCACCTCTGAAAACTAAGACTGCCATTGAGCCATCATCCTAGGTAACAACTCTCCAAAACTTGCCCTGGGCACTGCAGTTCCCAACAGATGTGGGCATAGCCTCTAGTTAAAAAACTAAAATTCAGCTGGTGACGGTAGCACACACGGTTAATGGCAGCACTTGGGAGACAGAGCCAGGCTGATCTCTGAGTTCAAGGCATGCCTGGTCTACAGAGTGAGTTCCAGGACAGCCAGAGGGCTACACTAAGAAACCCTGTCTCAAAAAAACAAAAACAACAACAACAAACAAAAACAAAAAAAGAAGAGAACTACAATTCCCAGAAGGCCCTGCTGTTCGGCTGACCACTAGGGCCTTGACATATCTAGAGATAAGAGAACTATAATGCAGATGAAAGTGGAGACCTGAGGCCCTGCCACTCCCTGTTCTGGTGACAGCCCTACCAAGTGCCCCTCCACCCAGCCTGGGAGGCCTCCGTGTCCACCTGTTTTATGATGTCCTATCAGATAGGAACGGTTTTTGTTTTTTCTCTCTCTGCCTATCTTGTTTTTTTTATTCTCCCTGTTTGGTTATTTATTATTTATTTCTGAGACAGGGTCTTGTTCTGTACTCCTGTCACTATGAACCAGACTAACCTCAGACTCACAGAGATCTGCCTGCCTCTGCCCCCAAGTCCTGGGATCAAAGGTATGCACTACCACAACCAGCCCTCTCTCCAGCCCTAGAGACTTCGCTGTATAGCTCAGGATGGCCTATAACTCTCAATCCTCCTGCCTCAGCCCCCCACGGGCAGGACTGCAGGCATACACTACCACATGAGGAGCAGGCACAGTTACAGATGAGGAAGATGATGCTACTTGCTCCAAGCCACACAATCAGGAGGGTCTGCGATATCACACAGTTTTTTACCAGCAGATCTCTGAGTCCCACCCTACAGTGTGTAGCCCAGAGAGACCCTCTCTCTCATCATGGGTCCATCCACATCAGTTTTCACGTTCCCTACATCTCTTCTCCAAAGTCTGCCCTGTACAGCGCCTAACCTGTGTCAACCAGCACCCCCAACCCTACTCCCCACCCTCACAATTCGAGGTGTTCTTCATGCCTGTGCCCTGGGATGGAACTGGAAACTGCTCACACTGGAGCACCCCATTCCCAGTACAGGTACACACAGCTCTACCTCCCAATGTGGACCGACTATTTTGCTCATCTCCAGCCTCCAGCAGTACCATTCACTCACAACAAAAACCCCAGCCTCTCTCTCCACAAAGAAGGAAGTTTTCACCCTGTCCAACAGGGACCCTGCTTAATTCCTCCTCAGCATCACCTCTCCTGACTTCTCTAACTCACACCTGGAATTGCTCCTTTGCACCTTGCCTATGGGCATCCCCCTACCTGGTCACCACTGGGCCCACAGCCTGGTACAGAGCCTTAACTGGCCTCACAAACCATGGGAATAAATTAATGAATACAAGCAATTATAGACATTCTCTCCCCTCCGTCACTGGCCCTGTGCCCCTGCCAGCTTTACTTGGCATGGTACTGCCACTGCCTCCTGATGGGCCCAGGCTCTCCATCCACCAAGGTGACCCTCTTCAAACTCAACCCACACCCTGAGGCTTTCCGAGCCAGTAGACAGAGTAGCAACCCTTTCAAAGCTGGCCTCTGCGGAGTCTTCTGGGTTCCCCAGCATCTCCAATGCCTTAGAGTCCTTGTCACCCGCCTTATCAAAGTTCTTCATCTGTCAGCATCTAGTAGAGTCGTGATAATTTTCTCCAGAGAACTCTCACACCCAAACAGGCATTTCCACCCGCCCCTGGGTACACTGCTAGGCACTTCCTCTTTATTAGCAGTAGTAGGAGTATTGGTTTTTTTCAAGATATGGTTTCTCTGTGTAGCCCTGGATGTCCTAGAACTCACTGTGTAGACCAGGCTAGCCTCCAACTCACAGAGATCTGCCTGCCTCTGCCTCCTGAGTGCTGAGATTAAAGGTGACACTTCATCTTTAATAAATGTTTTAGTTTTTGTTTTATCTCTAGATAGAGTTTCATGTAGGCCAGGCTAGCCTCCAGTTCATTATATAGTCAAGGATGTCTGTGCTGTCTGTCAACTTGACACAAGCCAGTCATCTGGAAACAGGGAACCTCAACTAGAAAATTGCCTCCATCAAATTGTCTATGGACAAGTTTGTGGGACATTTTCTTGGTTAATGATCAATACTGATTAATGTGGGAGAGCCCAGCCCACTCTGAGTGGTAGCAACACTGTACAGGTCGTCCAGGGTTGTATAATAAAGCAAGGTAAGTAAGCTGTGAAGAGAAGCCACTAAGCAGAGCTCTTCCATAGCCTCTGCTTCATTCAGTTCTCGTCTCCAGGTTCCTGCTTTGAGTTCTTGCCCTGACTTCCTTCCTGAAGGAATGAAATCTGTAGGATGAAATAAACCCTTTCCTACGCAACTTGCTTTTAGTCTGGTGTTTAGCACAGCAATAGAAAAGCAAACTAGAACAGCGGGCTTGAACTTCAAATCCTGCCCTCCCGTCCTGAGTGCTGAGATAAGAAGCCCATACCACTGTGTCTAGTTTATGTGGAGTTGGCTATGGAGCCTGGGGCTTCGTGCATGCCAGGCAAGCTCTCTGCAGAATGGACTCCATCCCCAGCTCCTAGGGACTAGTATTTGGTCACTTAGAGCAGGCCTTGGCCAGGTACGGGTCGGGCAATTTCCACACCCTGATGAGGCTTGTCTGCCAACAGACTATGAGAGCTGCAGAGCACAGTGTCTCTGTTTTATACAGGAAGAGGGGGCTGGAGCAAAGGGGCAGAGACTACCACAATCGGAGTGCAGGATGGACCACAGGACTGGCAGTGTGAGTCCCTCTTGCAGCCTGTCCCATCAAGGACTGGCTCTCAGCTGTATCCTGGAACTACAAGAGTGGCCTGGATTTCCTACCTTCTGTCCCATCTCAGTGCAGGAAAGGGACCCACACTGTACATCCCAGCCACGGGCCCAGGTCCTCCTTTCCCTGACCCACTACCGCATCCCACATACCTCTCTAAGGGCTTGCTTCTCCAGGCGCTCCCTCTCAGCCTCCTCCAGATGACAGCGGACCTGGCTCTCCAGGGCCTGCACCTGTTGCTCGGCAGCCTCGGCTTGAGCCCGCAGCCTGGACCCCTCACGTTCCCACTGCCTTCGCTCTCGGCCTGCTGCCGCCAGCGCCTCTGCTAGTGCCTCCCGCTCTTGAGATGCAGCATCTAGCTCCAGGCTAGCTGTATCCACTGCTTCACGCAGACGGGCCTGCTCCCGGGCCTGGGCCTCTGCCTCCTGATGGGCCTCAGCCTCTGCTCTGCGGGCCTGGGCCAGTTCCTCAGAGAGGCAGACAGCCTCTGCACTTCGGGCCTCCAGTCTTTGGGCCTGGGCTTTCAGCTTAGCCTCAAGGCCCACAACCTCTCTCTGGAGTTGTGCCACCTCCTCTCTGAGGGCCTGCTCCTCTGGGACATTACTGGCCAGGGTCTCCCCTGGGATTGGCTCCTCCCCCGACCAGGTAACAGGAACCCCTTCTAATGTCTGCTGTGGTTTCTGAGGGACCAGTTTCCTGACCAACCCCTTGGGTCTCTGTTCATCCCCTCCTGCCTCTGTCTGTTGCTTTGACAGTTCTAGATCCTTCAGCCGATCCAGGAGGATGAACTCCGAAGATCTGGGCCTGCACTTGGGGCTCTCCTGTTTCAGGATCTCAGCTCCCAACTCTCCTTGGAGAGCCTCACTGCTTCCAATCTCTCCCAGCAAGTCCTGCACTCCAGTTCTGATCTCTGGACCCTGAAGTGGGGCCCAGACAATGGGGCTCTGGAGAGAGACTCTATGACTGGACTTCTCCAGGGACTTGTGTGTCTCCACAGTAGGGTCTGATTCTTGGGGAGCTAGGTATGAGGTCTGGGGATCCCTAGAAGCCATCTGGAAAGGACTCTCCACCTCTGGGTGGGAATGAGGTGCCTGAGGACACTCAGATGACCTTGTGATGTCAGAATCTGATGCTGGGGAAGGCAAGTCCAAAGATTCAGGGCCTTCACTGCCTATCTGGCAATCCCGGCTTCCTCCGAGGCTGTGATCTAGGGCCAGAGGAATTACGGCAGCCCCATTGGGCACAGGCAGCATGGAGTCCTTGCTCTGCTCCTCCAGCAGGGGGTGCTAAGGACATATGAGAGGCACAATGGGGACCATTAGGAGGGGTAAGGGTGGTAACCTTAGAGGATAAGGATACTGAAGGGACCTACCTGGCTGCCAAGCTGTCCCTGAAGCGTCTGCAGCAGGCCTCGAAGCTCCTGGTTCTCTTGTTCCACCATCCTTAGCCGCCCAGCCTCTGCTTCCCTCACCTCATCTTGCAGAGAGGGTGCTGCCCCCGGTAGGGGAGCTGGAGATATGGCCAAGTCTGGACTCTGTCCACCCTCCCTGACTCCCCACCAACATCTCCCAGATACCCAGAAAGGGCATGAAAATAAGTCCTCCCAGCTCAGAGAGTCTGCCTCCAGCCCAGATCCCCACCCCCACCCCAGGCTGGACTCACCCTCCCCAGGGGAGCCTGGGGGAGGCTCTAGGCTCCTCTGAAGTTCCAGCTCCAGCTCCACATTCTCCTCCACCAGCTGTTCCAGCTGATGTCGCAGAGAGTCCAGGTCCTGGAGTGAGGAGGAGTGGGTAAGCACAGCCTTCTTCACCTGGCTCAGGCCAAATTGCAAGTCTGAACATCCCAACAGGCTACAGGAATCACTTAGAGAAACCTTGGGCATCACTGGAGTGAGTCACGAGGGACTAGGGACAGTGGACTGATGGGCAGGTCAACTTAGCTTACCGCATGGGCCTCGCCCAGCCGCGTGCGCAGCAGGAGGTTCTCCCGCTGAGTCTCATGCAGCCTGGCTGAGCGCTCTCGGGCAACCTCCAGCTGTTCCTCCAACAAGGCCTTTGAGGACTCCAGGGCCCCAGAGAGCACCCGCTCCTCCTGATGGGAAAACCGGGAGGATCCTTGGTGAGACGCAACCGTTATGCTCGTCAGCGCCTGACGGTTCCAGATTCCTTCCCCGGGGACAGCTTCAGACCCTGCCTTCTTTCCCTACCTCTCCCTTCCATCTGCAGCTCTCTCCAGAGTCTCCCCAGGTACCCTTGCCCTTCCTCCCCCAGCCCAAGGAAAAGCCTTCCAAGGCCACACTCATACCACACTCATCAGTACTCAATACTTGGTAGTATCTCACTGCAGACACCCCAATTATACCCGTGTCCCCATCCGTCTCTACAAGACCTGCCCTTCCATAGTCTTCTCTTCTCCCTTCCATCCGCCCATTCTAAAAGGCTAGTCCCAGACTTCACCTGCTGTATCCCCACCCATTTCTCGCTGCTATCACGGTCTCCCCCAACAACGCTGGACCCACTCTTCTCTTGACCAGCCCCCTTCCCGCACGCCACGCCCACAGCACACCATACTCCGCCCCCGCCTCACCTCCAGCTGGCTCTTGAAGACCTCCGCCGCCTGAAGCCTCTCTCGATAGCGCCGCAGCTCCTCCTGCAGGCGTGGCAGGCGACTGGCCCGCTCTCGCAGTGCCTCTGCCTCCTCTCGGTAGAGTTCTGCTCGTTTGGCTTGTCCGCACAACGCCTGGGCCTGGGCCAGATGGTGTGGAACTGGGATTAGCCAGCCACGAGACAGAGTGGTGAGGGATCGCAAGGAGCAATAGGGTCGCGATGGGAATAGGACAGTGGTGGGAGACATTGGAGTGCACCTCCTGGCGGAGCCTTCGAATTTCAGCCTCCAAGCCCTGCACCTCGGCCTGGGAATCCAGCAGCAGCTCAGCCTTCTCTTCCCTGGGGAGATGGGGATGGAAGGTTTCTGCAGCTGCAAACGCACACCCCTGGGCCCTATCATGCCCCCAGGGCTGGAGACCCATCCAGGTCCCACTGGCCCTTTCCCAAGCCTGCAGACACTCACACCTCCTGCCGCAGGCGTCTCAGCTGGGCCTTGGCGTTGGTCAACTGCAGAGCCAGATGGTGCGAGGGACCCTCCACAGAAGCGTTAGGAGTAACCTCTGACAACACCAAGCCGGCTGGCTCCTGCTCTAGCAGCCGCTCAGCCAACCGCTGGTGGGAAGAGTCAAAGGTCAAGAGGCACCTTCCAAAACCTCTGCATGGGCCATCAATCCCCACAAAATCATTCTAGGATATGACAAATGATGGACCCCAACATGGGCCCCCAAGCCCCAATACCCTCGCTCAGCCCCATGTGATTGTTGCCTGTCCCCTACCTGTGCCCCCAGATCACGCTCCCGCACCAGTCTGGACATCATCCCCAATAGGCTCCGTAACTGCATCTCCTGCTCCTCAGCCACCAGCTCTCCAGGCTCTGGTCCAGCCAAAGCCAGTACCACACCAGCACCAGGCTGGGTCACCTGAGGGCACGGAGAACAATACCTCCGAAGGGAGGTGACAGTGGCTTCAGCGGTGGTGATAGTCCCACGCACGTGCCACCCACCACAGTACGGAGAGATGGGAAGTTAGACTCCCTGACAGGCCGACAGACTGGGAGACGGGCCATGACTAGATAATAAAGGTGGCAAACTTCCAAGATGGCAGGCAGCATCTTCCTCAACCTGCTTACTTAAGACAAAAGCTTGGCAGCTTTTTGCCTCCAACCAGCAGGCCCCCTGCTGATGGATTGTCTCAATAAGTTCAAGGCCTGATCAGGACATATCACACAACAGTTGTGGACCAATCAACTATGGGTCTTCAAACTCACCAGCCCTAAACTGGAGGGAGGAAGACTCTTCGGAGACCTTAAAACTCCCAGGCCTCCAGAAGAGACTCCTTGAGATGCCCCTGCAAACCAGAGGGTCTTTTTCTGTGTACATCTGCTGCATGTGCGTGTTCCCTCACCCCTAGTAAACACCTTTCTTAACTGCTGATTCTGTCTGCTGTGTGAGATTTCTCTGCTGCCACCCGCTGCGCTTCAGATTTTTCCTGCCTTTTAATTCTTTAACTGGCAGAGAAAGTGAACCCAATCAAGACCCTGGACTGTATCTCTACATCAGTACCTCCTGGATTGCAACAGCCAGCTCGCTCTGGACGTCAAGGCTGAGGCCCCGGATGTGACGGATGAAGAGCTCCCGGTGTTCACACTGTGGTGGACATGACACCATAGCACACAGGGGCTCCCTCCTCCTGTCAGAACTCCATTCTCTTCTCCCATCCCTGCCTCACCTGCACTGAGGCCCCCAACAATAGCCGGAGGATGCCTTCCAGCTCGTCCACCGCCTCTTCTGCTGGGCATAAGTCACAAGGGGTCAAGTAGGGACATGGGGCAGAGACAGAGGCCAGAGGGCAGGTAGGAAACAGTACCTGAGAAGGGGTCAAACCCCAATGTCTGGAGGTCTGGGGGCGGTGACAGGATCAACAGCTGCAGTTCCTCCTAGAACAGGCCAACATTGAGAAAGGCACCTTCACAAGGGGCTGATAGGCTCCTGGTCAGGTCTTCCCAGTGCCCTTTCCTTACCTGGTAGAAATCCCTCAGTCGCCCCCACAGATGATGGAGGTTCCACATCCGACAGGCTGCAGGACCATCATGGTCCCTGACCATCCGAAGTCCTCCACGGGAACTGGGAACACTGTGGTCACCCATGGGACATGGACGAGAGGTTGGGTGAGGACCTCCTACCACCAGACAGGCCTTACCCTTCACCCTCAGGCTCCTGCCGCCATTCACAGCTCCCTCCCCTTAGACCCACCTTCCCCATGTCACTTACATGATACCCAGCACCCGTAGGAGTAAGCCCCCATTGCTCAGCTGCAGGAATCTCTTCTCTGTACAAAGAGGCCCGTCCTCCTCCTCCTCTGTCCCCACTGATTCTTCTGCCTCTCCCACCAGCCCAGCCAGTCCCAGCGCCTGTAGAGACAATCATGAGAAGTCGGCTAAGCAGGTGGAAACTCTCCTCCAGCTAGTAAATCCACCCTGGTCTGTCCCAATACACTCTAGGATCCCCTCCTCACTATTGCCCTTGAATGCCTCTGGTCCCAGATCCTAGACCCTTTCCACCTCCCACCTCTCTGCCAGCTAGACTCAATACACCCCAGCCACCCCTCCCCCAGCCCTCAGTCTGGCCTGACACTCTCTTCCCTTCCAGGCTCTCCCACCTGACCCTCACCCAGGTGGCCAGACTCCCACTCAGAAAATCTCTGAGCCTGGGCCCCTTGGCCCCCTCCATGTTGGGGTCAGGGTGTAGCCCCCGTCACGCTGTGGCAGTTACACCTGCTCTGAGAGGAAGAGGAAGTCCCCGGCTGGGGATCCCAGGGGCCCAGCCACAGACCCTGTACAGCTTCCTTCTTCCGGGGTTCTGCAGGGCTGAGTCCTGTCTCAACAGCACGCTCAACAAACACACAGAGACACACAGACACACACAGAGATGTAAGGGGAGTTAGATTAATATAAATTAGATTTAGTGAATGAATATCTAGGGGCTCTACAAAGAAGTAGGAGAAAGCCCTACAAAGAAGAGGAAGGGCTACAAAGAAGAAACAGGTTGCTGCTCTCCCGGCTGCTGGTGCTCCCCCAAATTGCTACTTGCTCTTCCTGCTGCTGTCTCCTGGTTTGCTGGACTTCTACTGAGATTGGTATTCCCCCTAAAGAACCCAACGACCCTAATCAGCAGGAAGTAGCCTAAAGAGAACTACGCCCCCTTCCACCTCTAACCTTCTTTCTCTCCCACCTAGTGTTAGGGGATTGGGAGGAATAAGGGGTGGAAGGGAGGTAGAGGTATTAAGTACAGTAAAAATAAGTAGACTGTATAATAATAAAAGCCGCCGCTGTACTACACACACACACACATCTTCCCTGGGTCTCAGATAAGGTTAATTACAAAGCTATAAGTTAGCTGAGGGGATTGGGCAATCATAGGAAGATCTTTCCTCTCTGGGCAAGAGAGGGTGACCTCAGCTTGGCACTCTGTGGTCACTAAAAGGGTTCTGGCCTTGCCGTGGAGTCCATAGGTCATGTCTCACTTGTTGGTATCTCCTACCAACTATCATCTTCAGCCTCATGGCAATCCATCTCAAATCTTGAATCCTGCTGCAGATGCTGTGTGTTCCAGCAGCTCCTCTGAACCCCAGGAGGGAGTGGACACTGACCCAGCTATACTTTGTATATACCACACTGAGAAATAGCTGGACTGGTGACCTCAGTTGCCAGCCTCCGTTTCCCATCTGTAAACTCATTAAAAGGAAGCAACACAATATAGCAGGGGATGTGGGTGGGTCGGTGCTGTGCCCGCTCAGTGCATACAAGGCTCTGGGTTCAATCCCTAATACCTTATAAACCAGCTGTGGAGATATATGCCTGTAATTCCAGCTCTTAGAAGGGAGAGGCAGGAGAATCAGGAATTCACAGCCATCCAGGACTACCTAGAGTGAATGCTAGACCAACTTAGCGAGACTCTCTCCCAAAATAATAATACCGGGCTTGTTGGCACATATCTTTAATCCCATCACTCAAGAGGCAGAGGTAGGTAGATCTCTGTGAGTTCAAAGCCAACCTGGTTTACATAGTGAGTTTCAAGACATCCAGAGCTATTTAGAGAGACCCTGTTTCAAAATAAATAGATAGATAGATAGACAGACAGACAGATAGATAGATGATAGATAGACAGATAGATAGATAGATGATTGATAGATAGACAGACAGATGATAGATAGACAGATAGATGATAGATAGATAGACAGATAGATGATAGATAGATAGATAGACAGACAGACAGACAGATAGATAGATAGATAGATAGACAGATAGATAGACAGATAGGTATAGATGGTGGTGATAATAGTCACACGAAGTATAACGTTATAGTTCTACTAAGTGCTTTCCCAGGGCAGTCAAGGAAGGCCTCCCAGAGGAAGCAGGAGATTAGTGATGACCTAGTTAAGCAGACAGCCTGCTGAGAAGGAAGGATATCCAAGGAATCAATGCATGACTGCTCTGAGGCAGCAGGCAGCATGGATCAGGAATTACTCCTGCTTTTCTCTTCTTGTTTGTCCCCATCAGCATTTCTGAAGTCAGGTGGCAAGATACTGCTGCCCTTCAGCTGGCTTCCGTCCTGACACAGCTGTCATCGCAGGCACAAGCCCACACCCCCATAGCTGTAGCAGCAATTCGTGGAGAATGGTGTGAGCAGCTTAGAACTCCAAACCCACAACCCAAATAAATGGTGGGCACACTCTAGGGAGGAACCTGACTGATCTGAGTTCAGCCCAACTCCCTAGCAAAGCGGTCCTGGCTTTCAAGTCCTCAAGCTGGTGGTGGAACCTGTTTGAAGAAGTGCAGCTCTATGGAGTATTCCGGGATGTCCCAGAGTGGGAGGTGTCAGGAAACAGACATAAGGACTCACAACAGAAGTGATCGCCAGAGTCACCTCTTTGTGGGAATTCTGCCATGGAGCTCACCAATTCATTTTGATCCTATCATCCTGTTTGTGTGTGCATCAGAATTTTATATGATGTGAACCTGAATCTAATCAGGAAGCAGGTCTTCTGGGAAATATAAAATAAAAGTCCTACTAACGAAGAGCCTGGGACACAGTTAACTTTTTTCTTTAGTGGCATTTTTCATTACACTTGATAACTTCTTAGAGTTGATGTAATATGAGGTAATAATAACAGTAATGGAGCTGTGGTAGCTCATGCCTGTAATCCCAGCACTCAGGAGGCTGAAGCAGGAGGATCACAAGTTCAAGGCCAGCCTCAGCTACACATAAGGGCAGGTGAGATGGCTCATCAGGCCTTGAAGCCTGGCAACTTGAGTTCAGTCACCAGGACCCACAGAGTAGAAGGGGAGAAACAACTCCTGCAAGCTGTCTTCTGATGTCCACATATTCATGGTGGCATATGGGAACCCACACACAAATAAAACCAAAAATTAAAGTAAGTACAAATAATAGAAATTACAGAAAACTCGGGCCTCACATGAGCTAGGCATAGTTAATAGGGTCTTGACTCTTTTTAACTCATTTGTGCCAGACTCCTCTGTGAAATAAAAACCATGGGATATTTCTCATCTTACAGAGGGAAAAAAAAAAAACAAAACCTGAGGCATTGAGAGGTTTAAGAAACCCGACTAAGGTCACACAGCTACGAAGTTGGCGAGGACAGCAAGGCCAGAGGATAAGGAGCAAGGGACATCAAGTCAAGGTGAGCTCGGGCTGACCAGGCTGCGGGAAAGCATGCAAGAGGTTTGTCCTTGAAACATCTGAGAAAGAGGAAAATCTGAAGTGCTGAGCAGCTCACAAGGGGGCTCAGCGCAAGCTCTTGTTGAATGGCCCAGCTGTGCCCCTGCGTTCCTAGTAGTACTATCCAGGGGTTGTCAGCTTCAGGTCTCTCAAATCTTGGGCCCACTTGTCTCCTCCAACAATTTCAGTCCAGGGATTCCTGGAAGCACTGCTACCCCAGTTCCACGGGTCCTCCAGAGCCAGCCTCTGGTGGTGACTAGGGCTCACCTCACCAGAACAAGGAGGTCCCCCGTCTTGCTCAGTTCTGAGCCACACCCTTCCTGAGCCCTGAGGCAGAGGCCGTGTCTTGATTGCTTTTACTTCCTTCATCTAAACAAGCCTGACCGCACCTCCATCTGTCCTCAGACTGCTGAGTCAAGTAAGGCAGGATGGGCAGCAGGGAGCCCCATCTTGTGATTCCCAGGGTGCTATTAGATACAGAGTGAAATGCATGTTGGGAGTCTGGCAGGTGTCCTTCCCTTGGTTTGAGTCTTCCTTTAAACATTTTCCTATATGTATGCATGATTTTGCTGGCTAGTTTTATGTCAATGTGACACCAACTAGAGTTGTTTTGGAAGAGAGAACCTCAGTTGAGAAAATGACCTACCAGACTGGCCTATGGGGGAGCCTCTGATACATTTTCTTGATTGATGATTGATATGGGAAGGCCCAGTCCAATGAGGGCAGTGCCACCTCTGGGCCTGTGTGCTCTAAGAAAACGTAAGCCAGTAAGCAATGTTTCTTCATGGCCTCTACTTCAGCTACAGCCTTGAGTTCCTGTCCTAATTTCTCTGGATGATGAACTACAAACTATAAGATGAAGTAAACCCTTTCCTCCTCAAGTTTTCTTTTTTGGGAATAATGTTTCATCACAGCAATAAAACCCTGAGACAATAATAATAAAAAAAAAACATGTTTGAAAAGCAGGGCTTTAGTGGCACATGACTGTAAGCAGAACTTGGAAAGCTGAGACATGAGGTTTATGAAATTGCAGCCAATCTGGACAACACAGTGAGACCCTGTCAAAAAACAAACAAAAAAAGACATAGTGGCTCACACCTGTAATCATCCCAGAGCCTAGGAAGGCTGAGTCCAGAAGCTTATACAAGTCAGAGGCCAGCCTGAGCCGGCTAAGTGGTACATTCCAGGTCAGCCCCACGCCTTTAATCCCAGCACTCAGGAGGCAGCCTCAGGTGGATCTCTAAGTTTGAGGCCAGCCTGGTCTACAGAGTGAGTTCCAGGACAACCAGGAATACACAGAGAAACCCTGTGGGGGTGCCAGAAGGTACAGAGAGAAACTCAAGGGTCTGTCATCTATCACTCCCACTGCCCTGCCTAGAGATAGCTTTTGAATCCTTTTTGAGGACACATGTGAGCCTGGCACATACATGGCCATGTACCTTCTCTGTTGCTTCACAGTGTGTTTGCAATCCTGTTTGTTTCTCTGGTGGTGCTGAGAGGGGGCCCATGGCTTACTACATGCTAAGCACATAGTACAGCTTGGGCTACAGTCCCAGGCAGCCAAAATCCGTTGTCTGTCTGTTCAGGGAACCAGGCATGGTGGCACATGCCTTTAGTTCTAGAACTTGTGAAGCAGAAGCAAGCAGATCTCTGTGAGTCCGAGGCCAGCCTGGTCTACACAGAGAATTCCATCAAGGGCCACACAGAAACACCATGTTTTGAAAAAAAAAATAATAATAAATAAAAAATAAATAAATGTATGTTGCTGGAAGAGGTCAGAGGACGGCCTTGGGTGTCAATCTGTAGAGAAAATGCCTCATGTATTGTATGGATGCAACACCTGCCAATAAAAATATAGCCTATGGGAAAAGGTGGGACATCCGGTAGGCAGAGAGGAATAGTGCCAGGTGCAGGATGAGCACACCGGGACATGGAGGAGGATAGATCATTAGACCTGAGCAGAGGTAAGCAGCCATGTGACAGAACTTAGATTGGTATAAATGGGTTACCTTAAGTTATTAGCTAGTCAGGGAACGAGCCCAGCTATATGGCCATGGTATTTTAAATATATTTGAGCCTGGGTTGTTATTCTAGGAGCTTGGGGCCTTGAGGAAAAGCCTGCACCAACATCTATCCTCACCTTCTGTCATGTTTGAGATAGGATCACATCACTGCACTGTGTGCCAGGGTAGGTGGCCCATGAGCTTCCATGGACTCCCTGTCTTTACCTTCCATCTCCTCAGAACTCCAGGGTGGCATATGATCAGACCCACATTTGGCTATTTTGTGGGTTCTGGTGATTCACATAGCCCAGGATGGCCTGGCTGTGATAAGCCTTAGGACTCAGACTTCCCAAGAGTTGAGATTACAGGTGTGAGCCATTGTGTAGGTTTTTGGTTTTGGTTTTTTAACAGAGTATCACTTATGTAGTACAGATTGACTGCAAATCTGCAGTCTTCCTGCTTGAGTTTTCCAGGTTCCCTGATTTTTAATATTTTGAGCTAACTCCAAAACCCAACCTTGATGTCTATAGAACTGCACAGCTCTGAGTCTCTGCTGTCTTTTCTCTGTTTAGTCTCCTGGTTTTTCTTTGTTTTCAGGATAAACTGGCCTCAAAATCAGAGATTTGTCTGCCTCTGCCTCCCAAGAGCTGGGATTAAAGGTGTGGGCTACCACAGCCTGCCTTCATTTAGTCTCCCATTGATGAATGTTGGACATATTTGCATCTTGTGCTTTGAACTACAAAGACACAAGGACTGGCTTTCTCAGAGGTCTTTTTTTTTGATCAGTTCCTTTCAATTAAATTACCATCGCAGCTCAGCATGGGGGCTCACACATATAATCCCAGCATTGAAACAAATGGTGTTCTTAAGGCTAGCCTTGGCTGCATAACAAGACTGTATCTTTAAAAAATATATATGCAGCCGGGCTTTGGTGGCGCAAGCCTTTAATCCCAGCACTCGGGAGGCAAGAGGCAGGCGGATTTCTGTGAGTTCGAGGCCAGCCTGGTCTACAAAGTGAGTCCAGGACAGCCAGAGATACACAGAGAAACCCTGTCTCGAAAAACCAAAAAAAAAAAAAATATATATATATATATATATATGCTAGGTATGGTAGTGCGTGCCTTTATTCCCAGTAAAGGTAGGTGGATCTCTGTGAATTCTAGGACAGCCTGGTCTATATAGAGAGTTCTAGGCCAGCCAGAGCTAAATAGAGAGACCCTGTCCCCCTCAAAAAAAAACCCAAAATGAAACTAATAGCAGACCTGGTAGCTCAAGCTTGTATTCCCAGCATTTGGAGGCAGAGGCAAGAAGATTAAGAAAACTTCAAAGCAAGCTTAGCCTGGTCTAAATGACAAGTTCCAGGCTAGCAACAGCTATACAGTGAGGCCCTATCTCAAAAAAAACAAAAACAAAAAAACACAGGGCCATAAAGATGTCTCCACAGGCAGAAGCACTTTTGGCCAAGCCTCACAACCAGAGTTTGATCTCTGGGATCTGCAAGATGGAAGGAAAGAACCAACTCTCATAATTCATCCTCTGGCCTCCACACACACAGACCACACAACAGGCACACACACCCACTACACAAACCACACTTACCACACACACAGGTACATACACACACTCACACAACACACACACACCTCCCATACACACATACCACACTGTTTTTTTTAAATCTCAAATATTCAATTTTACCATTGACTCAGGAGCCAGATGCTGGGGTGAAAGCCTACTAGTTCAGGGAGGCAGAGAAAACACCCAGCTGACCTTCCTCCTCAGCCAGTGTCCCAGAAGGAAAAGCCAGTTCTCCTTCTCCACCCTGTCTTAAAAACTCTTCAAACTGAATGTCTCTCTTTTCTATTTCCTGTGTGTCTCTTTATCCATCCTTCTGACTTCCTCTCATTCTCTATGGTTTTTTTTTATTTTTTATTTTTTTTTTTTTTTGGTTTTTCGAGACAGGGTTTCTCTGAATATCTCTGGCTGTCCTGGACTCGCTTTGTAGACCAGGCTGGCCTCGAACTCACAAAGATCCACCTGCCTCTGCCTCCCAAGTGCTGGGATTAAAGGCGTGCGCCACCACCGCCCGGCTCTCTATGGTTTTTTTTAATGTGTTCACTCCCTAACAACTGGTTGCTTGCTCTGTCTCTTGATCTATGGTTGACTTTATTTAATCCTGTTTACAATAAACAGAAAGCTATTGGATTAAAGGTGTGTGCTAGGGCTGAGCCACACAACTAGAAAGTGGTTTTTCCAGTACACAATCTCAGGGTTCACAGTGTGATCAAATGACCTGCAACATTTTCTCCTTTTTGCCTAAATAAGACTCTCTAACATCAATAAACTGTATACTGGTAAGAACTACATTCACATTTGTATTTAGCAAACTTGGAGAAAATACTCTACTATCTATCCTATCCAAAATTCTGTACCCAAATCACTTTCTATAATAACTTGCATTTATCAACCTAAAAACATCTTTTTAGAGCTTAAAACATTTTCTTAAATCCTAAACAATTAACACTTAATTGTGAGGCTCTAACTATCTAGTCTTCAACCCCATCAGAGACCTAAGAAGGATAAATATTACCTGAGTAAACAGGAAGTACAGAGCAAGCAGCTTCTAAAACTAAGAAATGTCAAAGACTGATGGCCACCTGGACAGTCACTCAAGATTCCTCTGCAACATTGGAGCATCCATCTCTTAGGCCTACTGGCCCAGAATACCTGACATATTTTTCTGTGAAGCAGGAATTATAAAGGACTTATCTACCTTGTCCTGGCAGAATTTGGCAGTCAAGTTCCTTTGTGCCCTGCTTGTCTACAGCTTGAACAGCATACTGTCAGCAGTTGAGGCAAGGGCAGTTTTTTGTTCTGTGGCTAGTTTGCCACATTTGAAGCAAACTCCATGAGGAGGTTCTTCGATGCCCATCATCTTCTTTGAAGTAAAATGATGGTGCTTCCAGGAAGAGACATGTCTCACTGTCAAAAAGCCTTTTATTATTAAAAACATCTTTAAATGCCATATTCTGTAGACCTCTGAGGTTCTTGAAGGCCATCTGTCTATCTCAGTATATTTGAATAGGCAAATGTTGCTTGTCTCTAGCTACTTACTGATTAACTTGGAAAACACCTAACTAGTGATTAACTAAACTAGTACCTAACAAAACCACAAGTTTTATTGACTACCTATTACCTTGCATTTCTTAATTATCCTAAAGAGTTTGTAATAGTAGCTTTCAAAAGGTTTAGAACTTCACATTGTATTTTTAAATGAGTTGCATAAGTACAATAATTTAAAAGGAGTTGATACACAGTATGTTGTAACCAGATACAACCTTAATTTGGTATAAATATACAAATATCTATACCAATGTAAGATTTTTGGCTAGTAGCAGCTCTATAGTTTGAGTAGATTCAAGTGGGTGCATGCCTTTGATCCCAGCACTTAAGAGACAGAGACTGGCAGATCTCTGTGAGTTCCAGGACAGCAGGTACTGTTATACAGAGAAACCCTGTCTCAAAATACAAAACAAAACAAAAAGAGTAAATTCAATAATCTACCCTTTCCCTCATTAGTCTATATTATTTTTATATCCCCCTTTTTGAATAAGAAGGAAAGATTTTAACTCTAACACAGTAAAACTATTCACAATAATGAAGCTAATTCTGCCAAACTTCCCACAATGTCTAGCTTTGTTGTATTTGGCGTTCTTAGGATTAAGTATTTTTTAGTTCAAAGTAAAATGTTCACATCAGTCTCATATGAACTCAACAATTTGAATGTTCTGAGCAGTTAGCCATCCAAAACTGATCTTCATGTGGTATTTGTCAGCTTAGTGGCAATCCTGGCTAGGTAGAACACAACAGTCAACCCAAAGGTGTCCACTGTTTGCACAGAACCTGGCAGCAGAAGACGCATGGGGCACTTTTCCCCACTGGTAGCATTACCACAATCCAGGTGGATTCATTACTGTGGGGCCCCATCAACTTCTTGAAAATCTAAAAAGTTACTGTTAGGAATAGTAGAAAACCTAAACATTTTAAATGTCATATTCAGCACTTCTCCAAAAGGCTTGAGAACCACAATCTATTAAGTGTTGGAGAAAGGTCTTATGCATGGTTCTCAAAAGCTGATTTCAATGCTCTGATATCTGGTTACTGCTCTTTCTGAGGCATTCTCTGATTGGATAATAAAAGCCACCGATGGCCAATTAGCTGGGCAGAGAGAGAATAGGAAGGTAGGACTCCTGGGATGAAGGCAGGACTTCCTGGAAGGAAGAAATGAACCCTGGGAAGAGACACTCTCTCTTTGCCAGGAGACAGAAGAAGACAGATGTCTCTGTGGGTTTGGAAGGCCCGAAAGGTACAGAGACCCACATGGCTGGTTGGGACTAGTGGTCGGGTTAACTTAGGTGAGTGAGTTGAAATATTAAAATGACTTGGTGTATTTATTTATTGGGGAAAAAGGCCACCCTGAGTCTACGCTCTCTTCACCTGGAGACATGAGTCCAGTCAGGCCTCCAGATAAGGCCAGCCATGCCTGACAGTTCTATTACAACAATTAAGTACATCCCAGGTACACAAACCTTGTTCCTAGTTATATCTGCTTCAGACTCAAACCTGAAAACACATATAGGAAGCTAAATAAAACTCATTTCTAGAATTAGTACTCTATATGACTGCTAGTATCATGACAGAAAGTCTCTATATACATAATAATCTTATAGATTTTGTGGTAATATTTATACCTTAAGAAAAGTTTTAGAGAGTCAAATGAAAACCAAAAGATTATTAGATTGATGGCAATAAAATAGTCCCTTATTTTTTGTTTTCTTCTTTTCCCATACCAAGTGGCTCTTCTGATATGGGACAAAGATTTTGGATCTTCCTTTAACAAGAATGCATGGGTTTAGAGAAGGAGAGAACTATGCAACAACCCCAAAGTCCACTTTAATTTTTAAAGTGGGACCACTTAAAGATCATTTGCTCCCGGGAGTTGTGGCGCCTGCCTTTAATCTCAGCACTTGGGAGGCAGAAGCAGGTGGATCTCTGTGAGTTCAAGGCCAGCCTGGTTTACAAAGTGAGTCCAGGACAGTCAAGAATACACAGAGAAACCCTGTCTCGAAAAAAAACATAAACAACAAAAAAAATAAATAAAGACCATTTGCCATTTATGTCTATAGAGGGTAGCACTTGGCCAACTTATTCTTTTTATCAGACATTTTCTCTTGATAATTTGTCCTTTTTTTTCAGATGTTTTATTTGTCCAGTGGTCTCTAGATTCCTTAGTTGGATGCTTTTATTCACCTGAAAAGATAAAAGCAAACCCTGTCCCAACCCTATCTCTGGAGGATTCCTTTTTTGGTATTGTAACAAGTGGCTTTTAAATTATATTAATAATTATTAGCACCTACCACCCAACAATTCTAACACGTTTGAAAGGATACCCAGATCCTCTAGCACAGGTATGTGAGGGAAACTTGGCTTGCAGTCTGTCTGCAGGAACACCACAATAGCAATCGCTCTGTGGTCACTTGGCTATCACGTCAGCTGCCTCCTCACTTCAGCTTGGGCCTTGAGGCCTCCTCAGTCAGCCTTGGTGTTGTGCCCCCCTGCCAGGCCCTCCTCATGGGTCAGAGGCTGCCTTAGCAGTCTCCTCAGGCTTAGGGCCTAACGCCACCACTGTCCATCGGCTCATGAAGCTAGCCTGCCTCAGCTGCTTGGATTGGGGTTGGCTTCTTCAGTCATGCCCCTCAGCAGGTCTCTGTCTCTGTGGTCTCCTCACAGATCCATTCCATGGCCTCAGAGCGCTCGAACCTCATGCCTTGCTCATTCGCTAGGTCCCATGGACCAACATAGCCTCAGGAAGGAAGCTCTGCCCCTGCTGCCAGCCACAGCTCACCTCAGCATCTTGGACTGACTTGTGGCAGGAATTCCTTTCCATGGCCTTTCTCGGACTCCACTTCCTGTCTCCTCCGAAGGTCTCAGTTTCTGACTTCCCAAATCTTACCATCTCAGGACTGGTGCAACCTAAGGGCTAGTTAACACATCTCTACTCGAAGTCTAGTCTTTTCTGCCATATGGCCAGCAGTTGGCACCTCGAATCGGCTTCAAAACTCTGTCTCTCTCTCACACACACACTCTTTCTCTCTCTTTGGGCTCGGTCCCCACACCCTTTAATAGAGTATGGGTCTCAAGATTTCTTGAGGTTTCTCTATGCCTCTGGCCATGCCCCTCCGCTGGGTACTGCTTGCTCTCTAAAGTCTCTCCATGTCTGCTGGTGTGCTCCAGCTGGGGTCACTGCCTCTTCCATCAGCAGGCCCTGCCAAACCCACACAGGGCCTGTAGATGTTGTTCTCTACATCTCTTGGAACCAAAATGAGGCTTCACCTTGCCTCAGTCCAATCTGGGCTCCGCCCACCTAGACTGCAACCATTCTATCTTCCAAGCAATGCCAATCCAAAAGCTCTTTCCAGTTTCCCCGGCTTTTACTCTTATGCCCAGGACCTCATGTGCTCTGCCAGATGTCAGGCTGATCTGCATGCCCCTTAAGAGACAGTCCTTTACTGGGCATGGTGGCATATGCTTTTAACCCCAGCACTTGGGAGGCAGACCCAGGTGGATCTCTGTGAGTTCAAGGCCAGCCTGGTCTACAGAGTGAGTTCCAGAACAGGCAGGGCTACACAGAGAAACCTTGTCTCAGAAAACCTAAAAAAGAGAGAAAGAGAGAGAGAGAGAATCCTTCAGAAGCCCCCACATATTCACCACACAATTGCTTCCTTAAATCTCCTCAAATCTGTCTATAAGATTCCATTTAATTTCATCATAACCTTGGGGGTGCCTATTGTCTCCTGGTAGGTCTTGTATAGGAGCTGGATAAACAAAGGTTGGTTTTCTAACAACCTTGGTTTACTCCTTTTCAGTTTTATCATACAGTGATGCAGTAGGTTCTGGTCTAAATTCTTCTGTCTGTGTCTGAGTATTTTTCTTATTTTCATTTATGTCTTTTTTTTTTTTCAAGACAGGGTTTATTTGTGTACACCTGGCTGTCCTGGACTCACTTTGCAGACCAGGCTAGCCTTGAACTCACAGAGATCCACCTGCCTCTGCCTCCCAAGTACTGGAACTAAAGGCGTGCGCCACCATGCCTGACTTGTATCTCTAAAGCTTTTTCTTTGAGTGGGTACAGAAAGTCACTATGGATATTAAGAATAAAATATGAAATACCAAAATGATAATAATAATAATAATGATAGATTTTGAGCCAATTTCAGCTAAGTAATTTTTTTAAAATATTTTATTTATTTATTTATTATGTATACAGTATTTGCTCTACATATATGCCCGGGCACCAGATCTCCATGTAGATGGTTGTGAGCCACCATGTGGTTGCTGGGAATTGAACTCAGGACCTTTGGAAGAACAGCCAGCGCTCTTAACCTCTGAGCCATCTCTCCAGCCCTCAGCTAAGTCATTTAACTTTTCATTTCCTGCTTCTATTTTCAAGCCATCTAATGTAGCATCACACAGGGTGCTAGTGCCTTGTATTATGGTTCTTCCCATCCTTAACTCTCTTCTCGAGAACTTCCCAGGTGACTAACCAAATCTTCTTAGTTTGTCTGCTACAGGTGTGATTTCTCTGTTTGTGTGGTCATGCAATTAGTTGGAGCAACAAATATTGACTTTAACAAAATTCCAAATGTTTGATTTTACCAATAAAAACTCAGGAGCCAGATGCTGGGGTGAAAGCCTACTTACTAGTTCAGGGAGGCAGAAAAAACACCCAGCTGACCTTCCTCCTCAGTCAGTGTCCCAGAAGGAAAAGCCAGTTCTCCTTCTCCACCCTGTCTTAAAAACTCTTCAAACTGAATGTCCCGCCTTTCTACTTCCTGTGTCTCTCTATCCATCCTCCTGACTTCTTCTTACTCTCTCTCTCTCTTTTTTCCTATGTTCATTCCCTGACAACTGGTTGCTTGCTCCGCCTCTTGACCTATAGTTGACTATATTTAATCTTGTTTACAATAAACTGAAAGCTCTTGGATTAAATGTGTGTGCTGGAACTGAGCCACACCACAACTAGAAACCAGTTTTTCCAGTACACAGTCTCAGGGTTCACAGTGTGATCAAATGTCCTGCAACACCACACACACCAAACATATAGGCACATACACACACACCACTCACACACAACCAACACACACATATAGCTGACTTTTACTACTTTGTGGGTTCTTCCTTTTCCCACACTTCATTCCCTTGGTTTTACTCCCTAGCACTAGATAGGAGAGAAAGAAGGATAGAGGGGAGAGAAAAAATAGGAAAATCCTTGAATCTAATTTCTTTCTTCTTTGACCACAGCTATTAACAAACTGCAAACAACCCCTCAAAAGCAACCAACAACCACCAATCTCATATATTGGAGCTGTAGCATTTATATACCCTCTGAAAAGTTCCCCGAATTCCATATGCCACACAATCACAGAAATTATTTGCTGGCAAAATCACACCTCTGCCAGAGCACAAGGCAAATCACAGTCAGCTGCTGCAGTCAGAAGCAATCCCATATCCCCACATCTGTGACTGAAATTTAAACACCTTCTTATATTTCTGTTCCTAAAGAAACCAAAATTCAAGCTGGGTGTGGTGGCACATGCCTTTAATCCCAGCACTCGGGAGGCAGAACCAGGTGGATCTCTGTGAGTTCAAGGCCAGCCTGGTCTACAGAGTGAGTTCCAGGACAGCCAGGATTGTTACACAGAGAAACCCCGTCTCAAAAAACCTGAGAGAGAGAGAGAGAGATAGAGAGAGAGCGAAGAAACCAAAAGTTCAAATTCTCACTATACCCACACACACAAGCACACGCATGCATATATCACACAGACACACACACACACACACACAAACATACATACACACACAAGCACACACACACTAAATAAGTGTAATAAAGTTTAATTAAATATTTTTATTTTAACTGATTCATAAAATTCATACAAGCAGAGAATGTACAAATTAAATCTAGTGGGCAGAGGATGTAGCTGAGTTAGAACATTTGCATCTCATATAGGAAGGCCTAGGTACCATTCCCAACACTAGACAAACCAAATTAAACCAAATATCACAGCACATGTCTATGATCCAACACTTGGGAGGAGGAAGAAGGATCAGGAGTTCAAGGTCATAACCAGTTACATAAGGGCTTTGAGTCCATCATGGGCTGCATGAAGTTCTTTTTTGTTTTAAATCTGAGTTTTTTTGGCACAGACCTATATTCCTAGTCATAAGGAAAGCTGAGGCAGGAGAAAGACAAGCTCAACACCTCCCTGGGCTCTGTAGTCTAGCAAGTTCAAGACTCTATTTCAAAATACAAAAGTAAAATTAAGCCTATCAGTGGTGGGATATGTGTTTAATCCCAGCACTCAGGAGGCAGAGGTAGGCAGATCTCTGAGTTCAAGGCCAGCCTGGTCTAATAAAGCGAGCTCAAGGACAGCACACACACACGCACACACACACACACACACACACACACACACACACACACACACACAC